>CM051238.1:38463803-38887566 GCA_027917425.1 Gastrophryne carolinensis
CCTTTCCTTTAGATTCTATAGCTCTCTGACCACGCACAAATGTGGTCGCACGGCTGTTTTTGTCTCTATGTGCTCCCAACATTTGCCAACCTGGCAAACCACAGTGGTTGTGCCTCCTGGGCTAGCTCATGTTAAGAGTGCTGGGCAACAAGGACCACCATGTGAATTCATTTGGACGTTGCTGTCAATAAAAGGGAAAAGACTTTGGAGCCCTGCCTCAGCATCCACAGGGCGCTGCAGGAAATGATGGAGAAGCACAAGAGACGTGCTTCGAGTAATCTCCTGCCATATTATTGCCATTGCCTGGACTGTCCCTTTAATCTGAATCACAGATCCAGGCTTCAGTCCCAGTTTGCATTATCTGAGATCCCAAATTAAAGTGGACCAACACCCAGGATTTTGACTATCCTGGGTCTTGGTCCACTTCGGTGGGGCACCCCCGATCGGGGTGCCCCGCTGTGTGAAACCCCCCCTAACTCCCCGAAAAACTCACCTCTCCCCGCTCCCAGCGCCGACGTACAAGGGGAGAGCTGGGACGTCTAAGCGGCGGCGGCCGCCGCCGCCTCCCTCGCGTCACTTTTGACGCGCGCGCCCCCGCGCCGGCCATTCGCAGACGGCCGGCGCGGAGGCGCGCACGCCTACAGGGGCGCGAGGGAGGCGGCGGCGGCCGGCCGCCGCCGAAGATAAGGTAGGTGACTTGGGGTGCTTGGGGGGGGTTTCACCCCGCGGGACATCCCGATCTCGGATGTCCCGCGGGGTGGGGGGTGATCGGCCCGGGAATCTTATAGATTCCCGGGCCGATCACCCCAGGGTGTTGGTCCACTTTAAAGAACAACTCTGACAGGCTCATACAGGATTGACAGAAGCAATTATTTCTAACAAATCCCACAGTATAGTGTGCAAATCCCAGAGAAACCATACAACATAATACAATTCAAATGTCCCTTATAGGGCAAAAGTATTCCCACAAAAAGGGAATGTGCTGGTTAATTAATAATACATTGTTTTTTTTATTAAAGGGGACCTAAACCCAGGATTTTGACTATCCTGGGTTTTGGTCCTTGCACCCGGGGCAACCCCCCAGATCACCCAAAGAAACTCAACCTCTTCCTGCTCCTACGATGCATGTGCAGCTGCTCATCAAATCAGCGCGCTTGGACATGCTCAAGCCAGTTCGCCCAGTAACTAATCTAATCCGAGCGGATCCGAGCGCGCTGGTGGCTGCATCCACCCGCAGCTCGCTCATGCGCCATTGGATCGGGAAAGAAGGTGAGTTTATGAGCGACCTGGGGGGGGGGGGTTTCACAAATTGGGGCATCCTGATTCTGGATGCCCCCGGGGGGAGGGAATCCAGTGGCGTGGGTTTTGGTCCTCTATTCTAAGTATACAACACGTCCTGTTTCAGAAGATATTCCTTAGACTTGGGTATACATCCAGTAGTTGGGGCTGGACTGCAGAGACAGGAAAGTGGCTTCCCCCGGCTCCATATATACCAGGGACCTCCCACAAAATCCCCAGTTCTTCTCTGCAGTCCTGGCTGCGATGAATAGAAGATGGCTCTCTCTACTCGCAGGTGAGCAGGGCTATTAGCCTGCGGCCCTGTAGGACTATTCCCACCCGTTTCCTTTTACTGCCTCCCAGCACAGCCTGCTCTGGTTGGGGTGAAGGTAGGCAGCACCGCTGTCAGGTGCTGAGGAGCGCTGCTCCAACCGGGGGGGTGCATGTCTTTACTATATGTTGTGTGCTGTGTTTTGATCCCTTTTGAATTGATTGCACTGGTTTCTTTTGCCGCCGCCGCCACACGCTTGTACTACGCTTCACGGTCGGCGGCAACATCGCCTCAGGCGCTGCTGCACCATCATTGGCTGGCCTTGTGGCTGACGTGTTCTGCATCACTGTCTCCGCGGCCCGCCCCTTGAGGTATATGCGAGCGCCATTTTAGTTCTCTGCTGCGTGTGCCTGGCGTCTCCCTATCGCGGTCCGTAAGTGCCCCTGGCTGATTTATTTTATATTTCTCTGTATTGCAATTTGCTTATGGGATCTTTTGCTTATGTCTTGCAGGTGGGTCAAACTTTGTGGTTTCTCCCGGTCCTATCCCCTCTATTTAGTGTTAACTCCTATTGGAGGGCTATTATATTCCATTACTCCCACTTCCCCAGCGGGTTATTGGAGCATCCCGGGTTGCTATTATTAGCGTCAATCCCTATTGGCCTGTTGTGCCGTGATAATCACCATATGGAGGCTTCTCAGGATAATGTGCTCGGGGTTCCTTCGGGACAAGCCTGGCTGTGTGTGGCGTGGGGGGTATCCCCTATAAGTGATGATGTCAGGGTGTGTGTACCCTGCGCCCAGCAGGTACTTGCACTGCAGTCTGGGTTACCTGCGGCTGGGCCTAGTGCTGCTCTGGCTTCGCCTACCCCCCCACGCTTACCTGACTCCCAGTGAGGTGCATACCAGTGGGGAGTCTCAACCTGATTTGGCTGCCCGGGTAGCCAGTATTGAAAGGCATATTGCCGGGTCTGGTCCGCATAAGGCTCCTGCTAAGCGGCGGCATCTGGCACCCGGTGTTACTCTCTTTCCTATGGAAGCTGAGGAGTTTTTTGATGTTACTGGATATACCCCCCTGGAAGAAGGGGAATTATTCTCTGTTTCAGAATCATCTGAGGATCAGCCTAGGGGTTATGCTGAGTCTGGATCTGACCCATGGGCTTCAGAAGATACTGACAGACTTTTGGCTCACATTTTTGAAGTGCTCTGTATCTCTCCTCCTGCCGTGGCCCCGCAGCAGCAGGGGGAGCTGTTTCATACTGTTAAGCCACGTTTGGAGTTTCCTGAACAAACTCACTTTAATAATCTGATTCTCAAGGAGTGGGAACGGCCTAGCCGGCTTCCTGAGGTACCAAAGAGTTGGGATAAGCGGTATCCCTTTCCTGCTGAGATGGTTAAATGTTGGTCATGTCCTCCAGAGGTGGATGCACCAGTTCTGGGGTTGTCTAACACATCTGTCATGCATTCCCCTGACTCTACTACACTGAGGGATGGGGAGGACAGGCGCATGGATCAGCTGGCTTGCCATGCCTTTGCCTGTGTTGGGACCGCGCTCCGTCCGGTCTGTGCCTCTGCTATCACGGCTGTTGCTATCAAAAGCCTGCTCAGGGGTCTCTTAGATGGGGCCCCTGACGATGCTGGTAGTGAAGAGTATAGAGCTCTTCTGCGTTGTGAGGAATTTGTTGCATATGTTCTCTCTGCCCTGGATGATACCATTAGAATGTGTGGCAGGGCATCTGCCTTGTTGGTGGCGATACGCCGCTCGGTCTGGCTGCGCCAGTGGGCAGCTGACAATGCTGCCAAAAAGGCTCTCACTGCGCCTCTTTGGGGAATGTTTGGACTTGTTTGCTAAAGGTGGCAAGTTACCTCAGCGTAGAAGGCAGCCCCGGTCCTTTTCGGGGTTCAGGTACCTTTTCTCCTTCCTTCAGGGGCTCCAGAATTGGACGGGGAGCTTCCTTTGCTGGAGCCCGTGAAGATTTTTTGGGCAGGGGCAGAGGACGTGGCCGCCCTGGCCCCCCCTGGGGTCCCAAGCCTAAGTCCTCCCCCAAGCCCCCTCAGGCATGAAGGGGCGCCCTCACCCATCCGGGTGGGGGGACGGCTTCGGCTCTTGGCTCACGTCTGGAGGCGTCATGTCTCAGACCGGTGGATTCAGGAGGTAGTATCCTCCGGTTACAAGATAGAGTTTGCAGCCTGGCCGCCCCCAAGATTCATCAAATCTCTGTTAGCTCAAAACCCCTTGTCAGCTCAGTGTCTCTCCCTGGCTGTCCAAGGCCTTCTAGACCTAGGTGTCATCGGCCGGGTGCCCTTGAAGGAAAAGGGCAAAGGCTATTATTCCAATTTTTTCATTGTGCCCAAAAAGGATGAGTCCATCAGACCTATCCTGGATTTAAAGCTTCTCAACAAGTTTGTCAGATTCAGACACTTTTGCATGGAGACTCTACACCCAGCTGTGACTTTCCTACGCCCAGGGGACTTCATGACCTCTGTAAACATCAAGGATGCTTACCTTCACGTACCTATCTTTCCAGGTCATCAGAGATTCCTCAGGTTCGCTCTGGAGGATCAGCACTACCAATTTGTGGCCTTGCCCTTCGGCCTCACCTCGGCCCCCAGGGAATTCACCAAGTTACTGGCAGGAGTGATTGCCCTGCTGAGATCTCAGGGCATTCGCATTCTTCCCTACCTGGACGACATGCTTATCACTTCTCAGTCCTTCCATCAGACAGAGCTGGACACTCAGAGGGTGGTGTCCACACTGGAATCATTCGGCTGGGTGATCAATCACCCCAAATCTTCCCTGTCTCCTTCCATGGTGAAGTATTTTCTGGGCATGATTCTGGATTCAGCTCAGGTCAAGATCTTTCTTCTTCAGCAGAAGGTGGAGGTCCTTCAAGAGAAAGTTCAGCTCCTGTTGTCTTGTCCTCATCCATCCATCAGGCAGGGAATGCAGCTGGTGGGCCTGATGGTGTCCTGCTTCGAGGCGGTTCCATATGCTCAGTTCCACATGAGGCCTCTTCAGCTTCACCTCTTGTCAGTATGGGATCGGGACCCTCACCTGAGGGTCCCGATCCCATACGGCGGTTGCCTACATCAATCATCAGGGAGGGACCCGGAGCAAGAGGGCCCTCAAGGAAGTGTCCCTGATACTGTCCTGGGCGGAGGAAAATGTTCCCTGCATTTCAGCTGTGTACATCCCGGGGGTGGAGAATCTGGAGGCAGACTCTCTGAGCAGGGGGACCTCTCGTCTGGGAGAGTGGTCCCTCAGCAGCAGGGTGTTTCACTCCCTGTGCCACCACTGGGGTCAGCCGGATATGGATCTGTTTGCGTCCCGTCACAGTCACAAGCTTCCAGTCTTTGTCTCTCTGTCCCAGGATCCTCTGGTCTTGGCCATGGATGCCCTGGCAATGTCTTGTACAAGGTTCCAGCTCCTGTATGTGTTTCCCCCGTTTCCACTGCTGGGCAGGGTGCTGCGCAAGATAGTTCAGGAAGGGGTGCCAACCATCCTGGTTGGCCAAGAAGAGTGTGGTTCGCAGACATCGTGCAGTTGACAGTAGATCAGTACGCCCTGCCACTGGTTCCAGATCTGCTTTCTCAGGGACACCTACGCCACCCCAATTTACAAACGCTGGCTTTGACGGCCTGGCTGTTGAAACCTCCATCTTGATGGAAAAAGGGCTGCCTGCCTCGGTGGTGAATACCGTGATCAGGGCTAGGAAGAGGTCCTCTTCTTCCATCTACTACAGGGTTTGGCGTACTTACATTGACTGGTGCGAGTCCCACTCACTTCCCTGTCGTGTGTTTTCTATTCCTAGGATTCTGGAGTTTCTCCAACATGGTTTGGATCTGGGTCTTCAGCTCAGTACTCTGAAAGGCCATGTTTCTGCTTTGGCTATTTTTTTCCAAAGATCCTTTGCTCAGCATCCCCTGGTCAAGACCTTTTTCCAGGGGGTTACTCACGTGCGTCCCCCACGTAAGCCTATGTTACCAGTCTGGGACTTGAACTTGGTCTTATCTGCCCTGCAGGGGTCTCCCTTTGAGCCCTTGCAAGGGGCTCCTTTGTCCATTCTTACGCAAGCCTCCTTATTTTGAGAGACACCAGGACAAGGTGGTGTTTTGCTGCCTAAGGTTATTTCTGACTTTTATCTCAATCAGGACATTGTTTTGCCTTCTCTGTGTCCTAATCTCAGTAACCCTAAGGAAAGGGTTTTGCATTCTTTGGATGTAGTCAGAACTCTGAAGTTCTCTTTGGTGGCTACTGAATCCTTCAGGAAGACTGATGCTCTTTTTGTGCTTCCGTCTGGACCTAAGAAAGGTCTGGCTCCGGCTAAGTCCACTATCAGCAAGTGGATACGTCAGGCTGTGATACAGGCCTACTCTGCTAAGGGGAAGGAGCCTCCCTTCTGCCTTACTGCTCATTCTACTCGTGCTATTGGTGCCTCTTGGGCTTTTCAGCACCAAGCTTCTGTTGAACAAGTTTGCAAGGCCGCTACTTGGTCTTCTGTTCATACTTTTTCAAAGTTTTACAAGGTTGATGTTAGGGCCTCAGCTGATGCTGCTTTTGGCCGCAAGGTTCTGCAGGCAGCAGTGGTTTAAACTGTCTGCTGTTACTTTTGGGGATCCCACCCTACCTTACGGACACTGCTATTGGATGTCCCAAGTGTAAGGAATATCTTCTGGAACAGGACGTGCTGTATACTTAGAATAATGCAATTCTGTGATTACTCACCTGTAGAATTGGTATTATATGTATACAGCACGTACTGTTCCACCCCACCCTTGTTATCATTATCTTTAGTTACCTCTTTATGGTGATTGTTCTTATGTTCAAATTTTCATATAATGGTTATAGTTCTCCCGGTCTCATTTTAACTGCTTTTCAATACTGGGGATTTTGTGGGAGGTCCCTGGTATATATGGGGCCGGGAGGAGCCACTTTTCTGTCTCTGCAGTCCAGCGCCATCTACTGGATGTATACCCAAGTGTAAGGAATATCTTCTGGAACAGGACGTGCTGTATACATATAATACCAATTCTACAGGTGAGTAATCACAGAATTTTATTTTTAGTTAATTAAGCTGTTTATTAAGTTAGGGGATTATTGCCAGCCCGGTCTGGAGTCTGCACGTTGTAGATACTGTATGGAGCTGGGATTCTAATACTTGTCTCTTCTCTGCAGGGTTTCCAGCAGAAGTTCTCATTCCACAGCAAAGAAATAGTGGCTATTAGCTGTACCTGGTGCAAGCAGGCGGTAAGACCCGAATACATTTGGTTACATATGCGCCTTGTTGGTTTGGAGTTAAACAGTTTGGCCAGATTTAATCAAACGTTCGACAGGCCCTGGAATCTAAGCAATGTTCAAGCCTTGTTTTTAGCCACTAGAGCAGCCCTGTGCCTCAATATTACACAGCAACCTGTATTTGTCATATGATGTTGTTTAAGAGTAAAATATGTAATGCTAGAGGGCCCAAATATTTTTTTTCATAGCGAACATGTAGTCAAGTACCCTCTTTGCTAACAGTACATAAGTACTAATAAGGTGAGTCAAGGGGGAATTCTCCACCATAACCCTTTCCTGACACATGATGTACTATTACTTCATGTTCAGTGGAGTTTCCCGCAATGTGTTAATTACTGTGAAGCAACTAAAGGGTTAATGCATTTCCCAAAAGTGGTTTTGTATACGTTGAAGGGTGTAGTTTAATATTAGGGTCTTGTTTGTGGTTTTCTGACTTATTGTCCCCTTAAGTCAATCAAAATAACATAATCCCCAATCTTATTGTGGTGGGAAGTGGTTAACTTTATTGTGTGTTGAGGTTCAGAGTGCACCAAACTTTAGTGTCTACTGGCCAACTGACACAGCAAGCTCACCACAGAACACCAAATCCTCCCCCCAAATTGTAGTAAATTACCACCTAAAGGAAGAATGCGGGAGAGCTTGACAACCTATTAGAGTCATAGTACAGGGAGCTCACAATCTATTGGGGTATAAGGGAGGATACAGAAGAAGAAGAGCTTACAATCTATTAGGATCTATTAGAATAGATCTACAATCTATTTCCTGTTGTTATGCGGAAACCGCATGAACCTGGTGAAAAGAAATGTCACTTAATCCAGGCGGGAGGGTGGCCTAGGGATGGTCAACCCAGTAGTGTTTTTCTCTCTCTTGTTTCTGAAACATAATTTTGGAAGCATGTTGGCAGAGAGCCCTCCTGGCTGGGTGGGTATTTTCCAGTCCTGGTTTAAGCCCTTCCTGCGAGACTGGGAGAATGGTGGCTGGGTGAAAAGCCCTCGGGTTCCTCAGGCTCAGCTCCCGGCCTATGTTGCCCCGTGCTTGAAAATACTTCGGCAATGGCAATTGACAGCAGAGGACATGAGATCTACTCCGAGGAAGCTTCTGGTGAGTCAGATTCTGGGTCTGGCTTTTCATGAGCCATTGTCCCTCAGGGATTGCCCATGCTCCATTATGAGGGAGGGTTTGAGGCTTATTAACTCCTCAAGAATTCCTTTGAAATACCGGGATATAGCCTGGCTCTCCTTCCAAGGAAAAGTCTACCTTAGGGGGATCCGGAAGAGTCGCAGCCTGCCAGAGATTGTAAGTTTGTATATATTGTATATATTGTATATGATTGCTTGATTTTACTCAATAAAAAAGTTACAATCTATTAGGATATAAGGGAGTAAACAGAAGGGGAAAACCTTATAATATATTAGGATATAAGGGAAGATACAGAAGGAGAAGAGCTTACAATCTATTAGGGTATAAGGGTGGATGCAAATGTTGGAAGAGCTTACGATCTAAAAGGGAGAATACGGAAGGAGAAGAGATTACATTCTATTAGGGTATAAGGGAGGACAGAGAAGGTCAACAGCTTACAATCTATTAGGGTATAAGGGGGGATACAGAAGGAGACGAGCTTACAATCTATTAGGGTATAATAGAGGATACAGAGGGAGAAGAACTTACACTCTATTAGGGTATAAGTGAGGATACAGAAGAAGAAGAGCGTACAATCTTTTAAGGAAGGATATAGAAGTAGGAAAAGCTTATAATCAATTATGGTAAAGGGAGGATGCAAATGTCTGAAGAGCTTACAGTCTAAACGGAAGGATACAGAAGGAGAAGAGCTTACAATCTATTAGGGTACAAGGTAAAATACAGAAGGTAGAAGATTTTCCAATATATTAAGGCCCTGATCTCCAGCCTGTAGCTTGGGAACCATATGTGGCTCGTGGACCGCTGCTTTGTGGCTTGCAGGTTGTTGACAGACTGAAGAGTCTGGCAGATTGAGATGTGTGTTGGCTTACCCACACTTGGTTTCACAGTCTCAACATGTGGAGGACAGAAGCTGCCCAAACTGGTAAGCCGGCACACTAATCAACTGACCCAATTCTTCCAGTTACTTTATTTGGGTCTGGGGGATTTACTCATGGAGAGCAAGTATTTTTTAGAGCAGGTGGGTCCATTCACAGTCTGCTTATTGCTCTGAGGGTATGGGGGGTTAGCACACACTCTAAAGTTACCCCATATATACGCACAATGACTGTCGTCATTAATGTCCCCAAACTAATGCCCCAAAGGCATTAGTGTCCCCAAACTCTTTGGTTTGAATGTGGCTCGTGGCCATCTTCCAGCTTTGGATGTGGCTCTCAAGAACATAAAGTGGGGAGCCCTGTATTAAGGTATAAGGGACGATACAGAAGGCTTACAATCTATTTGGTTATGAGGGAGGATACAGGTTGTAGGGGAGCTTATAATCCATCAGGGTAAAAGGGAGAATCCATAAAGTGGAAGAGCTTTCAATATATTGGGTTAAAAGTTGTGATACAATCTATTATGATATAAAGTAGGAAACACAAGGTGGGGGAGCTTACGGTCTGTTAAGAGTATGGGGGGGGTTAAGTGGGATGGATAGATGTTCCTATGTAATGGAGGTTGGAGGAGCTTACAATCTATTAACAGAACAGTTGACTCTGGAACCACAGAGCTCACAATCTATTTGGATGTCTGCATATATTTATTGCCACACAGGAAACACTGGAGCAGGTGTCATTAGTGTTCTAATGTATATGTGCAGGGAAGGAGCTCAGTAACAGCATCTGTCTTCCAGACGCTGCTTGGAGCGAGCGATGGCTGTAACCTGGAATTATCAGAGGCCATGCCGGGTAATGATAGGCTCATTTTATTCTCCAGTCAGTGATTACTCAGGAGATCCCACTGTATATACCCACACAGTGCTTGTGTAATTACAGCTCTATTTACCAAGCTCCTGTGTTCGGAGAAATCCCATTGTGCAATGTCACGGTGAACCTCCTCCCACTATATATAGAGTGCGAGGGCTGCCGCTCCATCTGTAGACCTTCCATGTTCCCATCCCGAGACGTCACCAGGCTGCCAGCATCTACATCCCGCTCTCTACATTCTGCCCCAGATGAACGATGCAAGGGTTATTTTGCTTAGGGGAGAAATGTGGCTTTTGTGATGAGGGTATATAGCCCTCACGTACCGGGGTGTCCGGCGAGTGACGACAGGGAGCAGGTTCTTCTGGGCCCAGGGTGATCAGCGTGTGTGTTGTGAGTAGCTAAGGGTTAGAGTTGCAGGAAAGGTTAGTACTCACTGTTGTACAGATGTACAGCAGTCCAGTAGATGAAAGCGGGGTTCCTCTTTATTTAATCCACAAGCAAACAGCAAACACGGAACAAGTATATGTCCATCCAGTTACAGTTCTGGTTCTGTCCATAGTCAGGTACAATCAATAAGCATTGTTTCCCATAGAGAATAATGTCATTTGCTGGATCTCTCCCTCTCTGTTAGAGTCTGTGCTCCTGCTCCTTTACAATTCAAATGGTGAATCACCCTGGCTTTGGGTTGGGGGCTTCCCTTTATCCCTTCTCACTGCCTTCCAGAACCTTCTATCACATGTTCGGCCTTGTGTCCAACATCTGATAGGATGGTTGCTATACCCTCTGACCAATCACTAGCTTTCTATTTATAACTATGTTACTAGTCTATCTCCTGTTATGACTAACAACCCTTCTGACCTCACCTTCCAGAATAATCCCCATTATAGCCTATGGCTTAATGTTAGTCTATGGCCTAAACCCACTACTGCCATCTTGAGTCTATTTAGGTTATGGCACTCCCAATGCACTTTCATGGGTAGAAACCACAAAAGAGCTTTATGTATGGTTAAATTTATTTAAAGGATTCTTATTAGTTAATTAACATGTTCCTAGTTATATCCAGGCCCCTACAGGTAGAATGGGGACAAAAGACAGCCTGGGATACTATTCCTGGCCAGCCCATAGCCTGCCCTCAAGATGGTGAGCTCCATCCAGGTAGGTAGTGGAGGGGCAAAAGAAGAGGAGGAATCACAGGCTCTGGGTGAGGTGGGCTGGGGGCTATTCCTAACAGGTGGCCCAGAAGCAGTGCGGCCTGCAGGAAATTACCCCTGATGTCCATCAGTGGGTTGCAGTTTTCAGCCCCCTCACCCCCATCATTTTCAGACACAGCATTAGATTCAGGAGGTATACCAATGTGGGTGATGATGGGTTGCGGTGTGTTGGGGTGATAAAGGCAAGTCTGTCTCTTAAGGTGATGTAACACCCATTTTATATAAAATAGGCCGCTGCTTTATTGGACCAAAACCCACATTTTTAACCAGCATCCCCTGAATTGCTCTCCCCACGAATAGTACCTTATGCATACTTTTACTGCTACACACAGATAATGGCGCCTGCTGTGTGTGGTAATGATGTCATTGCCACACCGATGTAATTACTTATCACCTGCAATCTTGCAGAGAGGGACAGCAAAAATACTGTGTTTCAGGGTGATTTGATAAGCAAAAATATCCATTTCTAGTTATACACCCTAAGAAGAGAGTATCGGCATGGGCTATGGTCAAAAGTATTTCACAAGTTGATTGGGTTTTGGTCCACTTTAAGCACGGGGGGGGGCGTATCCCAATTGCTGGTGCTGGGGCACATACCTCTTCCTCATAGACCAATTTGACTTACCTATTCGCCACTCCCCCCACTGAAATGCGTCCCACAATTAGTTGCTGGCTGTCCTGTGCTCATCCACGTGGCGACCACCGGTGGCCAATCGGGGGGGGCAGATTGGCCAGCAGATAAGTCAAATTGGACTTTGCAGTGCGTGTATGTGCGAGGAGGGGTGGCAAAGATGCCCCCCATGCTTGGTACAGCAGCGAATAACACCCATCATGTCAAAAATGGGTGTTGGTCCACTTTAAAGTAGAGGGAGCCTTCTTTCTAGGGCTGTGTCTTGGTCCACTTTAAAGAATAACTGTAGCCAAAATGATTATTACTTAGTTTTAAGTCTAATCCCCTTCAAACATTCCATTCTCTGCTAGCAATAAAATGTTTCCTTATCTTTGTTGACGCTGATTAATGCTGCTAGTGCTCTCCCTAGTGGTCGAAATCAGGCCACAGCTTACACCTACCTGATGCAGCGTGGTCTAAATTGGTTCAGTAGCATCTCTGCTCACTCCAGATCATACAGCATGTTGGGAGATACAAGTGCTACAGTACTTCTACCAACATTCTGTGTGGTCAGAACAAGTATAGATGCTCCATTTAGGGTGAAACCAGGCCACGCTGTAGAGCTGTTTTACCTCTCTAAGGAGGTTACCCACTGCTAAAAAACTCCACTTAAAAAACTGAAAGATAATGCATTGCCCTGAGTTGGGTTTTAATAAAGCAGACCTGGTTTTTGGTCCGCTTACAGGGGCATCCCTATCTGTGTGTGAAACCCCTGGGATTGCCTATTCACTCACCTCATTCCATGTTCCGATGGTGCATGCGCATGCTCTCATCCAATAAGAACTCACTGCCATAAATATATTTATGCCCCGCAATGAGTTTTGAATGTAGTGATTGCGGTGCCTCCCTCTGGCCACTTCTCTCTGCCATCGCCAGCCATTTAGTTATGCTTATGGCTGATCAGCTAGAGGAGTGCTGAGGATGCCGCCAGAAGCCTGCACATGGGCCGTGGGGTCAGTTCCCTTGGTGAGTGATCTCAGGGGTTTCACACAGCGGGGCATCTTGGGGGGGGGGGGGGGGCAAGCTGTAACCGGTCCCTGGATTTTTTTAGACTCTATACCAGTGATGGCAAACCTTTTAGTAACAAGTGAGGATGCCGCCAGAAGCCTGCACATGGGCCATGGGGTCAGTTCCCTTGGTGAGTGATCTCAGGGGTTTCACACAGCGGGGCATCTTGTGGGGGGGGGGGGGGGGGAACAAGCTGTAACCAGTCCCTGGATTTTTTTAGACTCTATACCAGTGATGGCAAACCTTTTAGTGACAAGTGACCAAACTGCAACCCCCAACTTTATATAAAGTGGACCAAAACCCAGGATTTTGACTAGCCTGTGTTTTGGTTCTTCCCCTGGGGCACCCCGATTGCGGTTGCCCCATTGTGTGAAACCTTCCTGATCGCCTGAATGAACCCACCTCTTCCTGGTCCTACTGTGCATGCGCGGCTGTTTGTCCAATCAGCACACTCAGCTTCGCTCGAGCTCCTTCGGCCAGGAGCTTGTCTAATTAGAGCAGATCTGAGCACGCTGCGTGCCGTATCCCCCGCTACCTTCTAACAGGGAGCAAGCTTGCGCCGGCCATTCACAAATGCCTGACGCAGGCATTCGCCCTGCTAAAGAGATAGCGGGGATGCTGCCGCTGCTCACGCATGTGCCGTAGAGGTGAGTTTTCGGGCTACCTGGGGGGTTTCATACAGTGGGGCACCCCGATCTGGGGGGAGCGAGTATGCCTGCCCTTGCGTCTCATAGACTCCAGGGTGGGTTTAGGTCCTTTGAAGCTGACCAAAACCCATCAAATTTGTGAAATACATTGTATTTGGTGTAGACCTAGAAATTGATATTTTCGCTTTTTGAATTGCCCTGGAACACTGTTTTTTTTGCTGTTTCTCTCTGTAAGATGGTGGGGGATCAGTCATTGCTTAGGTGTGGATATGACATCATTGCCACACACAACAATGGCAATGAATGGAGGAGGCGGAGCTTTACAGGTAAAACAGGCGCCATTGTATGGGATTAGAGTGAAGCAGGAGCGGTGAAAATTAGCAAGAGGTAATCCTCATTGGGGGAGCAATTCAGGGGATTCTAGTTAAAAATGGCGGTTTTATGTGTCTCGCTCTTGCTTTGTTCTTTCTTTATCTTCTTTGCTTTACCTCTTTTCCATATGATGCTTCTTGGTCTTGTAATAGGGGCCTTGGGGGAGTGAGGGAGGGCCCCAGGCCCTCACGGGTTGGCATTGTGAAGAGGAGGGGTTGGGCTCCCGCGGGTGGCCCGCGCTCCACCCGGGCCCGGCCGTGGGGCGGCCTGGCCGGGGGATGTGGGGTCACGCGGGGGGGGGGGGGGCGACCCCGCAGATGTAAAATGTAAGGGGACTTGGTGCCGAGATGAACAAAATAAGACAACACAGAAGCTTACTTACTAAATTTTTTCTTTATTAGTATCAGTCTGATGCCCATTTTTGTTACTCTATGTACATCTACTGTATGTATGTTATTTCTTGAGCATGCAATAAATAAAGAATATATATATATATATATATATATATATATAACGGCGGTTTTGGTCTGCTTTAAGTGCCTACCTGATGGCTCTGGTGCCAGACGGGAGATAAAAAAACCCCCAATGTGGGTGTACTAGAAGGATGGCGGGTGCCAACAGAGAGGGCGCTAAGTGCAACCTCTAGTATGAGTGCCATAAGATTGCCACCACTGCTCTAGAGCTACTAGGTTTAAGGTGTGCTTTAATTGATGCCCAGCTGTACTTACCTTTCTTCTTTTTTTTTCTGCTTCAGTTTCACAACAAGGTGACATGTTTCCTGCTCCATCACATAGAGGAGCCGTGCTCCCTGGGCGCTCACGCCGCTGTCATAGTCCCTCCCAGCTGGATCATTAAGGTGAAGAAACCTCAGGTAACTGCATGTTACTTTTTGTCTGTGAGGGTCTTTCCACCTACTCCCGGCCCATCTGCCCTGACAATACCCAGGACAGCACCCGTATGTATGACCTGAGTGTCACACAGTCGCATGCCCCCCCTCCCTTCCTCCTCGAGGACTAACCCAGCAGCACCTCCTCTCCTTCTCCTGGTGATGTGTCACTGTGGCCGTGTGAATAACCCCTTTCTCTGACCTGTTTAGTGGAAGTAAGTGCAGTGGAAGTCCATGTCCCTCCCTTGTCTTGGCCCCTGAACCCCGTCCGTGACATTGGAGACACTTCCAGCATGCTGCAGTGTGTGCAGTGAGTTATGAACTGTGTGAATCTCTTCCTGGATGAAGCCTGTCCCGCAGCCCGTTTGCTGTGTATATAAAGGCCACTAGTTTGTATTCATGTTTGCAAAGCCAGTGCTGTGAATGTGGGTGTGGCATGCTTAAAGGGAATCAACCAGGGACTTTGGGAACAATGCGAATTTGCACTTTGAACAATGCGAGCTCACTGGACCTAAAATCCACATGGATATTGTAAGGATCTTTAGTAAATTGGACTTGTTGCCTTTCCTATATTTTACTGTAGGTCTTAAACCGGACCTTCAGCATGATTTAATGAAAAGCCCAAACCCTTAAAAAACTCTTCCCCAGCATCTAAAATTAATGTTTCTTGAGTTCTTAGTCACTTACTTATTATTCATTCCCCCACTGGGCTTCAACTCTGTTCAGGTCTCCAGGATATGGGCGCCGCCATCTTGACTCAGAAGCATCACACATACTGAGGAGAGGAGAGCAGGATAAAGTGCAGGGGACGGGGTTATAGCTGTGCTTTGCACAGACAGAGCAGAGCTAAGGTCAGGGAAAGGACAGCAATCCCAGAATGCAGAGCGACACAGTCAGAAGACACTTCCTGTTTGCAGGCTGCCTGAATCTTCATGAGCCGCCATCTTGGATGTTTAAAGGCTCATAACATGCAGTAGATGCAGGTAGGATGATTTTTAATGTGAGCAATCTGTATGTACAGGGTGTGGGAAACACACAAGATATGCTCTTATTCAGGGTGAAGGTCCACTTTAAAGAGGACCAAATCTGTGAGACTTCAGGGCAGGAATACTCTCATGCAGCATACGACCGGGAAGAGGTGAGTTCGTTCAGGCGACCTGGGGGGTTTCACACAGCAGGGCACTTCCTATCAGGGTGCTCCGTGGGCAAGGACCAAAACCCAGGTTAGCCTTTAATTCTGTTTTCTGCAGATGAGTCAGTGCCTCTGTTAGTAGTGCAGGCAGGGCCGGTTTCAGCACCCGGCAAGCACCCTCCAGGGGGGCCCACTGACAGGGCCGGCCTTTCGGGTGTGTGACCACGCTTGACCGGCGGTTGGACTGGGAGGCCACCGCCACAGCTGGTGCCCACATCTCCTCGATTGGCGAGGTTCCACACAACGGGGCATCTCGATTTAGATTCCAGGGGAGGAAGTGCTGGGTTTTGTTCTGCTTTTAAGTTGCCCATCCCAGCTGATTTCCTATCCCTGGAGCAACTCAATCTGTGATACCCTACTGTGTGAAACCCCCTGGGATCGCTGGCATACCCACTATACAAGCAATTCCACCCCTGGGTTTTGGTCCGCTTTACAGGGGCATCTCAATTTGGATGCCCCTGTTTGTGAAAGAACCCCACTGGTTTGGTCGATCCCACAGTGCATTCAATAATTCCAGGAAAGTAATGAACAAAGGGGGGGCGGGGGGTCACACACGGGCAATCAAAATCAGGAGAATTTAGATTCATTTAGACTCCAAGGTCAGGTTTAAAGGGTTTTGATGCACTTCAAAAGAGATCAAAACTAGAGTTTTTGTCCAAATAACAAGATCATTAGGGGGCATCCAGATCTGGGACGTCCCTCGGTGATGTCATGCAATTCTTCACCACAAAGGGGCCCACTGACACCATACCGCCCAAGGGCCCACATAAACCTGGAGCCGCCCCTGCCCATACCAGTGTTGTTAGGGGTAGGCAGACCTGAACAGGAGGGAGGCACTACATGCATAAAGTTATAATTGTAAAAATAGCTGATGTTAGAGCTCCATCTTGTGGTGAAAAGTAAAAATGCAAATGTAGAAAAAATAGAGAAAACATTTTGAATCTTTTATTGAGCATTTATAATGCTTTGATCATAGGCAGAGGTGAACTGGCCGTACGAAGAACAGGAGGAATTCTTGGTGGGCTACACAGCTTTTGCAACTGGGCTGGTATCTCCCCCAGACCCTATACTACTATTTAATCCTTAGGTCTCTATCAACCAGATCTCCCCGCAAATTTGGCCTCATTGTACTCGCCAGACAAGAACCCCCAGCTCACAATGCTTATGGCCCCAGCATCATGGTTGTCAGGGCTTCCCTCTACAGCAGGGGTGGGCAATTATTTTTTCCATGGGGCCACATGAGAAACTAAAAATATTGTGGAGGGCCGCTGAGCTATGGGCGTCTAAGCGACGTCTAAGCTCAGCGGCTCTGAGTGCGCTGGCGGCTGCATCTCGAGCTTCTCTCTAACAGGGAGCGCGCCCGCGCTGGCCATTCTCAAATGGCTGACACAGGCACGCGCCCTGCTAGAGGGATAGCGGGCATGCGGCCGCAGCTCGTGCATGCGCCGTTGAACTGGGAAAGAAGATGAGTTTATGGGCGACCTGGGGGTTTCACACAGCGGGGCATCCCGATTTTGGATGCCCCGCGGGGAGGGGATCTATAAGATTCCCAGGCTGATAAAGCAGGGTTTTGGTCCACTTCTGATGTGATAATTTCCCAGCCAATCAGAGAAGCCCTTGGCTTCTGGCAGTCTGGAAGGAGAGCTCATATCAGCTGGGGCAGAGTGTAAGAATGGTGGACAGCAGGAAGGGGGCATGGTGAGAGCATGATGGACAGCAGGAAGGGGGCATGGTGAGAGCATGGTGGACAGCAGGAAGGGGGCATGGTGAGAGCATGATGGACAGCAGGAAGGGGGCATGGTGAGAGCATGGAAGGGGGCATGGTGAGAGCATGGTGGACAGCAGGACGGGGACATGGTGAGAGCATGGAAGGGGGCATGGTGAGAGCATGGTGGACAGCAGGAAGGGGACATGGTGAGAGCATGGAAGGGGGCATGGTGAGAGCATGTGGACAGCAGGAAGGGGGCATGGTGAGAGCATGTGGACAGCAGGAAGGGGACATGGTGAGAGCATGTGGACAGCAGGAAGGGGGCATGGTGAGAGCATGTGGACAGCAGGAAGGGGACATGGTGAGAGCATGTGGACAGCAGGAAGGGGGCATGGTGAGAGCATGTGGACAGCAGGAAGGGGACATGGTGAGAGCATGGTGGGCAGCAGGAAGGGGACATGGTGAGAGCATGGTGGACAGCAGGAAGGGGACATGGTGAGAGCATGGTGGGCAGCAGGAAGGGGGCATGGTGAGAGCATGTGGACAGCAGGAAGGGGGCATGGTGAGAGCATGTGGACAGCAGGAAGGGGGCATGGTGAGAGCATGTGGACAGCAGGAAGGGGGCATGGTGAGAGCATGTGGACAGCAGGAAGGGGACATGGTGAGAGCATGTGGACAGCAAGAAGGGGGCATGGTGAGAGCATGGTGGACAGCAGGAAGGGGGCATGGTGAGAGCATGGTGGACAGCAGGAAGGGGGCATGGTGAGAGCATGTGGACAGCAGGAAGGGGGCATGGTGAGAGCATGTGGACAGCAGGAAGGGGACATGGTGAGAGCATGGAAGGGGGCATGGTGAGAGCATGTGGACAGCAAGAAGGGGGCATGGTGAGAGCATGGTGGACAGCAGGAAGGGGACATGGTGAGAGCATGTGGACAGCAGGAAGGGGACATGGTGAGAGCATGTGGACAGCAAGAAGGGGGCATGGTGAGAGCATGGTGGACAGCAGGAAGGGGGCATGGTGAGAGCATGTGGACAGCAGGAAGGGGACATGGTGAGAGCATGTGGACAGCAAGAAGGGGGCATGGTGAGAGCATGGTGGACAGCAGGAAGGGGGCATGGTGAGAGCATGGTGGACAGCAGGAAGGGGGCATGGTGAGAGCATGTGGACAGCAGGAAGGGGGCATGGTGAGAGCATGTGGACAGCAGGAAGGGGACATGGTGAGAGCATGGAAGGGGGCATGGTGAGAGCATGTGGACAGCAAGAAGGGGGCATGGTGAGAGCATGGTGGACAGCAGGAAGGGGGCATGGTGAGAGCATGTGGACAGCAAGAAGGGGGCATGGTGAGAGCATGGTGGACAGCAGGAAGGGGGCATGGTGAGAGCATGGTGGACAGCAGGAAGGGGACATGGTGAGAGCATGTGGACAGCAAGAAGGGGGCATGGTGGGAGCATGTGGACAGCAGTAAGGGGGCATGGTGAGAGCATGGTGGACAGCAGGAAGGGGGCATGGTGAGAGCATGGTGGACAGCAGGAAGGGGACATGGTGAGAGCATGGTGGACAGCAGGAAGGGGACATGGTGAGAGCATGGTGGGCAGCAGGAAGGGGGCATGGTGGGCAGCAGGAAGGGGACATGGTGAGAGCATGTGGACAGCAGGAAGGGGACATGGTGAGAGCATGGTGGGCAGCAGGAAGGGGGCATGGTGGGCAGCAGGAAGGGGGCATGGTGAGAGCATGTGGACAGCAAGAAGGGGGCATGGTGAGAGCATGGTGGACAGCAGGAAGGGGAGATGGTGAGAGCATGTGGACAGCAGGAAGGGGGCATGGTGAGAGCATGTGGACAGCAGGAAGGGGGCATGGTGAGAGCATGTGGACAGCAGGAAGGGGGCATGGTGAGAGCATGTGGACAGCAGGAAGGGGGCATGGTGAGAGCATGTGGACAGCAGGAAGGGGGCATGGTGAGAGCATGGTGGACAGCAGGAAGGGGGCATGGTGAGAGCATGTGGACAGCAGGAAGGGGGCATGGTGAGAGCATGTGGACAGCAGGAAGGGGACATGGTGAGAGCATGGTGGGCAGCAGGAAGGGGGCATGGTGAGAGCATGTGGACAGCAGGAAGGGGGCATGGTGAGAGCATGTGGACAGCAGGAAGGGGACATGGTGAGAGCATGGTGGGCAGGTACATGGTGAAAAAGAGACAGCAGGCAGGAAGGGAAAACACAAGCAAACTACATAATCTTTCTGAGCAGACTTACTGATGCTCTGGAGCCCCTACTCTGTCCTTCCAAAGTCCCCAGGTCTCTATCACCTGCTCATCGGGTCTGGCTTCCTCAGAGGAAGGGAGAATGTGCCAGACCCGACGAGCCGAGCGGCCGATCAGCTGCTGCTTAACCTAAGCCTCTCACACTGTACACAGGCGATCACCTAAGTTAAGCAGCAGCCGATCGGCCACTCGGCTCGTCGAGTCTGGCATGTTTTCCCTTCCTCTGCGTCTCTTACTGGCCAGCTCAGCCCGGGCCGGTAAGAGCCTAGCAAAGGGCCGTATACGGCCCGCGGGCCGTACATTGCCCAGGTCTGCTCTACAGTATCTTCCTCTACAACACTGAGGGTTCAGTACCATCTCTTTAAACCAGAACAACACCCATTTTCAAAAATGGGTGTTGTTCCGTGTGCTTCCCGATTGCTGGTGCCCCCCTGTACATAATTGCTGGGAGACATGTTACCTTTCTTCTTGGTTCCGAAAAATTCATAGAGTGGACGTGGACCTAAGCGACACCTTCCTCACAAATGAGCACCAAGCAACATATCAAATTTCACAAATGTTATTGAAAAATAATACACTGACAAAATTGTTAAGAATACACAAAACATATAACACAAGACACAATAAAAGCAGCTGCACACCTCCCTATAATCGCCAATCAATCAAATATCTATAAACTGGTCCTTAGAGGCACCCAAAATGAGTATAAAGTCCTAGAAACCCCTATGCAACAGTAAAAACACCCACTATATTCTAGTTTTGTGCCAGCATTTAATTGATTGGTGAAATTTGATATGTTGCTTGGTGCTTCTCATTTGTGAGGAAGATGTTTTTTTTTCTGCAGCAATTTAAGAGTGAGCACATGTATTAGCATTTCAGGTGGTGCACCCCTATATGTTTCCTCTTGGTTCCACTGAGAAATTGGGTGCTCTGATTGGCCACCACGGTCACATGGTCTACAGGCTTCTTCCAGGCATCTGGCTGCCGCTGACTGATCAGGGTGCTCAATATATCCGGGGGACTGAGGGGGAAGGTAAGATTTCTCACTTTTACTGGAGAGCAATGGCAATCAGGATGCCCCCCTAGGCTCAGAACAACAAAATTTAAAGAGGAAATTCAGTGACAAGCCTGCACCCCCGCCACCTTACCCTTGCGCTGAGGCCTGATTACCTTATCCCCGGGCCAGCGCCGCTCTCCCAGTCAGATTGACACAAAGTGGAATCCCCTGGGTCCGCGTGCACTCCCGTTGCCCATTCACTTGAATGGAGCCAGGGGATATGGCTCTGTGTTTTCAATCAAGGTGGCAGCACCCAGAGTCCGGAGCCCCGGAAAAGCAGCGCAGGCTTCTGGATAAGTTAAAGGTTTTTTTCTTTGTTACCCCCCGTGCTGCCTCATTTTCAGGGTAGGGTGGCGGCGTGGTAGGCTTGTCACTGAAGTTCTGCTTTAAGAATGGACATTTCCATCCCACTCCATGAACTGTCCCTGCAGCGCTATAGCCTTTAACTGACAAATGTTCTCACTGACTAGCTCGAAAGCTCTTTGGGGGTGGGGCTTTGCAGCTCGTGGGCTAGTCATAAACTAGCCAAGGTTAGTAAATTCCATGGCTGATCTTTGGCCCCAGTCTGTCCCTGATCATAGGTATTACCTTCATATAGCTCAACGGAAAAGAAGCCTTGTTACATGATTTGTGATGATAATAAAGGTGTTAAAAGCTGGACTGTCCGCTTTTGTTCAGATCAGGGGTTTCCCAACCTTTTGTCACCTAAAACCATGTTAAAAAACAAAACACAGGACTTGCAAAATATACACATAAATGTTGGAGCAGTTTGTACTGACCAAGCAAAGCAGCATTGTATAAAGTAAAGATGGCTGCCGATTATGTAGGGCACAGATCTGTCTGTAGCCTGTCTGAGTATCACTGAATAGGATCTTAAGTACACGTACCACTGGTTTGGGAATCGCTGGTTTACATAGTTTAAAATGCTGGAGCAGCTGCAGGGACTCAAAACTAATTTAGCCTACACCATCAGTGAGCACTGCATTAGAGCACTTATGCTCAACCTGTGGCTCCGGGGGCCACATGTGGCCCTTGGACCCATCTGATGTGGCCCCTGACCTGCTGGGGGGAAGGGTTAAATGGAACTGTCTAATAAGAGGTTGCAAAGAGAGTGATATGGGAGGGGGCCATTGGGAACTAGAGGTGGCAGCGGTGACATTGATAGTGCAACACCACGCCTGGGGAAAACTCTAGCTCCAAGAGAATGTGGAAAGGAGATATACAATGAAGGGGATGTAGAAAGGAGATATAAAATGAAGGGAATGCAGCAATTTGAATAAAGGGGGGTGGGAGCAGCTCAATCACTATTATTTATACAAAATTATTATTATTATTATTCAGGGCCTGGGAACTAATTTACCGCCCAGTTTAACCCTCTCATCAACTAAATATCAAGCAGTAAACATGTCTAGCTATGTGGAAAGACAGAGATTTGGCTGCATATATCTGCAGATACATGTGGAAGCCACACTGCCCCGGCAAGGCACTCTGTGTTTAGTGTGGTCCCTACTCTTAATTCTGAGTCCCCAAAGTTGGGACATGCAATGCAGACAAATATCTGAGAGCTACTCACCTGGGAAGCTGCCAGCCTCCCTTTAGAACACTTCACAGGGAGAAATCCATATTGACTGAATTCCTCCCTGCTTGTGCTCATGGCAATTTAAATGAATAAAGGGGGGTGGGAGCAATTTGCAGCAATTTGCAAAAAGATGAAGGGAATGTGGAAAGGAGATATAAAATGAAGGGGATGTAGAAAGGAGATATAAAATGAGGGGGTGTAGAAAGGAGATATAAAATGAGGGGGGGGGGCGGGTGTAGAAAGGAGAGATAAAATGAAGGGAATGCGGGAATTAGCAAAAAGATGATGGGAATGTGGAAAGGAGATAAAAGATGGAGATGTGCAAAGTAGCAAACTGGTGATTTAAAAAGTTGGAGCAGCCACAGAAACACTGAAATAACTTAGCCTACACCATCAATGAGCTCTGCATTAGAGAGATACCTACCTTTTCCTAGAGGAGCCACTGTACAGGAAACACTTAACAGCTGTGGCATCCTGTCTCCTGGGGATGTGGAATAGAGTGAAAGACAGAGGGAATGTGGAAAAAAAGGGAGCATAGAAAAGAGAAAAAGGAGGGATTATGCCCAAGAAAAATAAGATGAAGGTAGAAATGTGTGCAGGTGGAAAGGAGAGAGCAATGGAGGGTAAGTGCAAAAGAGAGAAAGATGAAGGAAATGTGAAAAGAAAAGAGAGAAAGACATAGCTGCCCCCTAAGGGGTTGCCAGAAAGGTGTCTCCTAGCGAACCAATCAAAGAGTTTGCACACCCTAAAGGCCAGCCGTGGCCCTAACTTCTACAGGGGTATTAGCCTAACAGGAGAACTCTCACTATTTACCAAAAGAGCTCACTCCTAATACATAACCTCACTAATAGATACCTGTGTCAGTGTACACAGGGGGGGAGCAGCAGCAAGTCCTTAACTTTAAGGTTTCATCTTACTGTTTTCTTTGCAGGTGAACCCAAAAAACTCAAGTCGGCGGAAGAAAAGAACATCTTTCAAGAGGAAAGCCAGCAAGAAAGGATTTGAGGTAAAACGGAACGTCATGTTCACTTAAAGCTCTCCCTTCAGGAGCCTGAATAACCTATTAGTAACAAAGGATCTGAATATAAGTGTTTTTAGTCCTATTCCTTGTTAGTGACTCAGATCAGCTCAAAATTAGGAAAATCTATATGGGTGTGCATAAACCTTTAAAGTAGACCTCCAGTCAAATATGTTGTAAATGGAAAAAGAACAAATATTAATATTCACATTTAAAACTTATGTCCCTCACAGCTTACCTGCCCTAGTCTGGTTTTTGGCTGGACAAGGACTTTAGTTGTGCTTTAACCCGTATCCAGTGGGCATTCTAGTCATCTCCAAGAACCCTTAGAATCCCAAAATGGGCAAAATACCTTTCCACATTTCATCGGTGGTGGTGGTCACCAGAGACATGTTCATTCCAACGCCAACCAATAGGGTCCACTGAGCAGGCATGCAGAAGCTGTTTGGGGCACCATGCTCACCAGCCCAGCAAATAAGCTTGTGAGCACAGGCATTTTCCATTGGACCTCAAGCCAATGGGTATCCTGATTTGGGATGTCTGGAGAGGTGGGGGATGCATCACCCCCCCTTCTCCGAGGGCCACTGTGGAAGTCTAGACATTTAGACAGACCCCTGCAGCAACGATTCTCTTGGGGATCAGGGCAGATTTGTGCCATGAACCATTTCTGTCTTTGGGAGCCCACATGGACCCTTCAGAGACAGGATAACCCTCTCTAGGAAGTCAGCCATCTAGTTTCTGGGTCTCATCCTGTTAATCCATTCAGGGCTGGCGCCAGCACAGGGCAAGCCTGGGCAATTGCCAGGGCTCCTGGCATCTACATTGGCCCACTCAGGCTCACACTTGGCCATGGTATTATTTTACAGTGGGCCCGAACCACTGAATGCCGGGTGTTGTGTGCAGACCTGCTCATGGCTGGCCTCAGCAACAGGGGATGATCAGCAACACTGGAGAAGGTGGCATGGAATGGAGGGCAATTGGTGGAAGCTCAGAAGGTGGCGAGAACCAGGTGACAACTGACAGCTTGATGGAGTCTTTAGAGGCAGTGGAGCAAGCAGTAAGGGCTGAAGTGTGCTTGGTGGCAGTAGACAATGCAACAAGAACTAGAGAGCGATTGGTGGCTATAGCAATAAGACCTCGAGGGCGATCAGCAGCAGAAGATCACCCATTTGTGGCAGTGGAGCAGAAAGGTGACTGCATGTGATATACTACTTTGGGGCCCACCAAGACTCTTTTGCCCAAGTGCCCCACAAACCTGGAACCGGCCCTGAATCAATTGATAAAAGTTTGTCAGTAGATCCTCCTGCTTTACCACTTATTAGATAGAATGAGGCAGTGCTACAGCTTCTGCTAAACACCTAGGATTAGCTTGCATCGTTTTTATACTAAATTGTCTGTAAGATTGGATTCTTTTTATACAATCAGGGGTTGGGCAGCATTAGAAATGGGAATTTAAAAAGAAATGTTCTCACTAACCTCAACTTTGTTCTCTATTCTGCAGGATATTAAAGGCCGGGCCTTTGTTATCAAACCCATCTCATCCCCCCTCATGAAACCTTTGCTGGTTTTTGTGAACCCAAAAAGCGGTGGAAACCAGGTAAGGCCACATAGGTGTCACCTGTAAGCAGGGCCATTTCTAGCCCCGGACGGACCTGCAACTGCATGGAGCACAGTACCAACTGTCACCACAGGAACTGTGCTCAGTGCTCAGCAGGGGCTGTCATCTGAGCTCAGCTCCAACAACGGAGCTCTGGTTTAAATAGCTGTCGGGCTCACCAATTCAATTCGCAGAACCCATTACTGTTTCAGTATATTTTTGGAATTTTCAATACATCTCAGGCAATATAAAGGGGGTTATTTAAGAAACGCTAATGGCAGGTAGAGCCACGTAGCGTTGGGTGAACCCCAGGCGCAGCATGTGAAAACCATATATATGAAAGTCAATCTGTTGAGCGCCTCTAATAGCGTCATGTAGCGTCACATGTATTACTAGCAATGGCTCAGTGTATAGCGCCAGTGCTCTAGGTTCAGCAGCACCATGTAGTACTTGTCGCTCAGTATCGTTCTCCCATACATTTCAAATGTTTTATTTGGTTGTGTATAAATAGCGTTTTCCTAATGTTCTACATTTTTGGGTTACATGATTGTGTGACTTCTCCTGCCGGCAACTTTTATTGTATTTATTTATTTATTTATTTTTATTTTATGCAGAATTGTATGTGCAGATCTGCCATTGCAGTGTCATTGTTACAGTGTTAAAGTGGATCAAAACCCAGGATTTTGACTATCCTGGGTTTTGGTCCTTTCCCCGGGGGCACCCTAATCGGGGGTGCCCCGCTGTGTGAAATCCCCCAGGATGCTGAGACCTGCTCACCTCTTCCTGGTCTCATGGCGCGTCTAAAAGCAGTGGCTCTGAAGGCCGCATCCTCCGCTTCCCTCTAACAGGGAGCGTGCCTGCGCATTCTCAAATGCCTGACACGCACACGCGCCCTGCTACATGGATAGTGGGATGCAGCCGCTGTTTTTAGATGCGCAATGGGACCGGGAAACGAGGTAAGTGAATGGGGCGACCTTGGAGGTTTCACACAGCGGGGCATTCCGATTTTGGATGCGCCGTGTGGGGGAGGGGCATTGATCGGCCTGGGAATCTGATAGATTCCCGGGTCCATCAAACTGGATTTTGGTCCACTTTAAAACAATGTAATTCCATGTGTTTTCGATCTGGTGAGGGTATTTATGTGTTTAGAAACAGACTTTATGCATATTGCGTCTGGCACTCAACGCTAGAGTGCCCAGTTTTAGAGTGCTGGTTGTGTGTAGTTTTTCCTAAGTATGGGCTTTAGTGCCGAGTGCTGGACGTGCTTAACTGGTGCTACCTATCGCTCGCTGCAGCGTTGTCCTGTTGTTAGATGTAGCGCCGTCTTGGGCGCTTTGACCTCGGGACACCACCTAGCGTTCTCGAATGGCTCTGCAGTGAATCAGGGAGAGCGCTTCTACAGCGCCCCCGACAGACATCACATTTATCAATGCTGGACAGGATAGTACAGCCGCTACGCTAGGTTATAGCGCCAGGCACCTGCTTGCAGCGGACACTCTAAGCGCTGCTACATAGATGCTCAAATGGCAATACGTGGCACTAGTCTAAAATTAGCCTCCATATGTTTGAAGAAAAAAATCCTCCAAAGAAGGTTATCGCGCTAGACCTCTAATTCTACTGGACTCTCCACATGCAAACACTACCCCAAAATATTAAAAATGAGACTAACAAATATAAACCACCAACATCCACCACAAAGCATGGAGTAAAAAAATATAAACAGTCAATAATCTAGCTGTGTCGTAGGAAGTTGTTGGGCTTATAATCCAAATACCATAAACTTTCACCAATAAAGGTCCACCAAAAGTAGATAATTCACACTCACCGACTCCCTTCTCCAAATGCTGTAGCTGATATTATCTTCTCCAAATGCTATCTCTCAATATTAGCAGGTCCTTCAAGTGGAATAATAAAGGGGCAGTTGTGGCCTAGAGGTAAGGGGAGCGGATTTGTGACTGGAGGGTTGTAGGTTCGAATCCCGGTCCTGGGACATGACTGAAGTGCTCTTGAGCAAGGCACCTAACCCCCCAACTGCTCCCCGGGCGCCGTAATTAGGGCAGCCCACCGCTCCGGGCACGTGTACACTCACTGCACGGATGGGTTAAATGCGGAGGACGAATTCCTATGTGTGCGCAAGCATACAATGGCCATCTATGCATTAAAAAATTAATAAAATTAAAAATAATATATACTCCTGATTGTTAGCATTTACCATTGCCTGCCTGCTGAGCTCTGTGCTTCATTCTCCTCTCCCAAGTCCGAGCTCAGCAGGCAGGCTGCAATGGTAAATGCTAACAATCAGGAGTATAAGTTATTCCACTTGAAGGACCTTGCTGCTAATATTAATAGAGACGGTGTTTTGGAGAAGATAAAATCCCACCTGGGTGGACCAGACCTTTAGGAACCTAGGAGTGTTCACAGAGCTCAATTCAGAGGATATCGCCCAATCTTCACCGCTGCTTCACCTATAGTAAGCCCCGGTTTGTGGGGCACAGGTAACGCCTCACTGGACATGCTTGCCCCCAGGACTTGATAGAGCACACAATACAATGTATCCTTTGAGAGCTGGGACTGTAGGTGGGTAAGTTCTAATGGGTGGTCCAGATGTAGCCAGGAATCAGGCACAAGGCAATCAGCGTCTAGGCACAAAGTATAGAGCACTCCAGGTCAAAAGGCGAGCCAAGGGTCATTTTCAGGAAGGCACGGTATGAATTGAATTGGCTGGCAGAGACCAAGGGGTAACCAGGGTCATACACACAAGGTGCAGTACAGGAGGCTCAGACAAGGACAAGGTCAAGTGATGATCTGTGACATACACAGGTAGATTAATGGTAGCAGAACACAGACAAAAGCACCAGACTGATGGCTATAATGATCAAAGATTATATGAGCTGGTGTACCTTTATTGGGGCAAGTGTGTGGGGATTGCCTGGCAGGTTCCAGATCTCATTGGCCCACAGTAACCACTGGGCTGATCAGCCCACCTGGTTCAACAAGGGCTAATAGCCCATAACCAAAAATAGGGCTCAATGGCCCATTTGAATTCACCTCCAGCAGTTGTGCCGCCTGCCACTAGCTACACATCGCCAGTAGAGGGCATACAGCTGATGTGTGCGCTCTCAGTGACGCAGAGGCGGACGGAGGAAATGGATGCAGCATCGGCTGGGCAACAGTCAGCAAGGGAGACTGCCGTAGGGGTGGAGGACTGGTGAATGGATCTCAGTGACGATAACCTAGAGCAGCAGGGATACTTTTCTTTATTCCTCCCTTATTTTATTCCTGCCTTTCTTCTTTGCTTTTTTCCTTCTTTCTTTGTTCTCTCTCTTTCTTTTTTTATAATTTTCTTCCCTCCTGCTTTTCTTCCTTCCCACTTTTTTCCTCCCTTTGTTCCTTCCTTTCTCCCCTCCTTCATTTATCCTTTCTCCTTTCCTTCCCTCTTTCTTAAAGTGGACCAACACCCAGGATTTTGACTATCCTGGGTCTTGGTCCACTTCGGTGGGGCACCCCCGATCGGGGCTGTGTGAAACCCCCCCCCGATCACCCGAAAAACTCACCTCTCCCCGCTCCCAGCGCCGACGGACAAGCCGTTTGACAGCCGCAGATAAGCGGCTCCTCCGCCGCCGCCTCCCGCGCGTCACTCTTGATGCGCGCGCGCCCGCGCCGGCCATTCACAGACGGCCGGCAGAAGACAAGGTAAGGGGATTTGGGGTGTTTGGGGGGGTTTCAGAGATCGGGGTGTCCCGCGGGGAGGGAGGTGATCGGCCCGGGAATCTTATAGATTCCCGGGCCGATCATCGGAGGGTGATGGTCCACTTTAATGTCTTTCCTTCTTTTCTTGTTTTCTTTCTGTCCTTCCCTCTTCCTTTCTGTTTTATTTTTGTTGCTTCGTTCCCATCTTGCTTCACTTTCTTCCGATCCTTTTTTCTTCTTTATTTCTCTCCTCTCTTCTTTATTTCTTTCTTTCCTCCCTTCCATTGTTTTCTTTTCCTTTCTCCTTTCCCACCTAATCGGCATCATTACCCTTTAGGCGAGGAAGATGTTCTCTCCCTGGCCTGGGAGCTAATTACGCTACAAACTGTCCTACCTGTAATCTGTACTAGTCCGTGTACATTGCAAAACCATTAGAACACCAAACAACAAATAAGTGCACCAGCAATCCAAAAAATAATAGTACATAGGGCTATGTTCTGAGGGTGGCCCCCAATTTTCAATGCAAATATTAATAGCAGGTTGCAGCTCCAGTTACCACAAAAGAGAGGTGGCTCAAACACACTGCACCAAAAAGCCCTTAAAGTAAATATCAATCAAGCAATATTTATCCATAAAATATATTTATTAATTTAAAAATACACATCATTTCCTTCATTTCAATTTCACAAAAACACACATACACGCACATATAAACCCATCACAGGGAACCACCCCTGGGCAAAAAGAAAACCAGAGCTCATAATTGGAATTAATATATATCCTATCTACAAGCCAATCAAAATATGATAAAAAAGACTCCTTATGTGTATATACATCAATTCAATCTCATAAAAAGTGCTGAAGTGCTAAACAAAATGCTAAGGCAGTATAGATAAACAAGATTCAAGTAAATCATTATGTGCAAAACATGGCAACAAGGAAGAAAATCACCTAAAGAGTGATGCCCAGAGAGGTAGCCCCGCTACTCCTAAGACAGGGGATAAAGATCCCACGCGTTTCGCGGCCCACTAACCCGGCCACTTCCTCAGGGTGTTCTGTGTATATTGTGAAACCGGGTACAAACACTCCACAAAGGTCGGTCTGACTGTAGAAAAAAGAGAACCTTTATTTAAATCCCATGCAGTGGTGCCTCAATTGAGTCTCGCTCACTCTGCTGCAGCGTTCCAGTCAGTGTGACGGCAGCAGTAGGTTGGAATGATTATCACCGATTTGTTTGGAAATGCTGGAGGTCTCTCAAAAAATCTACAGTATGTGCGCATGCATGCTACAAGAGATATTCCCAAAGTCCGGGTTAATTTAGCTGCTTTCTACTTCTGTGCTGGCTGTGAGGAGCTGCATCTTTCAGTCAACCTGCTTTATATTCCCTGACAAGCCCAAGGGGAATTCTCTTCCCGGTGCTTGGCCATTCATGCTAAAATAAGTCATCAGCTCTGCATGTATCTCTATGGGGGACCATGAACTGAAACAGGGGACCCTGAAAACTTAGTGGAAAGAAAAGGGTTCTATAAGATTTATGAGGGAATTCAAAGTGCTGGTAAATAAAAGATGCCACCCCTGACAACCGACACAGGGCAAGTTGTACGCAGGCTATTTTACCCCTTTGCCTGAAAAGTTTTACAGCTTCCCAATAGTCCTTTTGATTTGATTATGATGCCTTTTTGTCTGATCTTACTATGACTGTGTGTGTGCTTTTTAGGGTACAAAAGTGCTGCAGATGTTCATGTGGTACCTGAATCCACGGCAGGTCTTTGACCTCTCTCAGGAGGGGCCAAGAGAAGCGTAAGTACCATTATGAAGCTTGGGTTTGCTGCATCTTAACCCCCAGGTGCCAATCTGCTTACTTACATGAAATAAGGTATTGCCGAATCAGCAAGATAGAAAATAGACAACTGCCACACACAGGAGCATCCAAAATCAGGATGCCACTGTTAGGGGGCCACTCCAGCCCAGCTTTTTATGTTTCCCCCCAGCCCTCCCTTAGTGCTGAAGTTGGGCTGGGGGGAAACATAAAAAAATACCTGCCCCTGAATCCAGCAGCGAAGGCTGCCATCTTGTTGTAGGCCAGCTCGGCAGGAGCACACACACCACGCGGTGAGCAAGTTGGCGGCGAGCAGCGTCGGCTGTATTCCAGACCAGGTAAGTGTTCTTTCTTCTGCTTCATCGATAGGGGAGGATAGCAGAGGCGATTTGAAAAATTGGAACCTTGGGCTAGAGTGGCCCTTTAATTAGCTCCAACTGCAGTGCACCTACACCCCTTTGGAGTCTAAAAGATGCCAGGTCTGACCTATTTCCTATCATTGGGAACCTTCTAGTTTGGTATGCTCCAGGATGATCCCCTGGGATCACTCATACACTCAGCTCACTGGCGATCCTATGGCTCATATGCGCTGCAGTGCCCAACTAATCAGATAGACTGAAGACAAACTTGGCCGCTCCATCCTTTTTATGCTGGGCTCTCTTGTCAGACAGAGTTCCATGCCACATGCACCGTGGGGTTGCCGGTGAGTATACCGTGTGATCCCAGGGAGTTATTCTTGGTGTGCCACACACCCCGCTTCACTTCTTAAATATTCATCCATTATTGGGTTAATCCACCGCAGGTGACGTAGTGCAGAGAGGAAGTCTTGTAACGAGCCCCCTTCCGGCCTATATATACCTGGTACCTCCCTTCAATCACCAGTATTTTTTCTCTCTGCTTGCTGACAAGTCAGAAGATGGAAGTCTCCTGCTTACAGGTAGGCCGGGGTATTCTTACCCCGCCACCCCCCTTTTGGTCTATTTCTGCCCGGTTTGAGTTTGTATACCTTTATGGTGAAATGGAAGCCTCCCAGCCTAGGCTGCTCACCGGGGCAAATGGTAGATGGAACTTTAAGTGCCTAGGAGCTCATCTCCTACCGCTCGACCTCATGCGTGGGGCAATGCGGCTATCCGGCATGGTGATCCGGAAATGGGATGCCCCTGTCCCGAGGGTCCCCGTAGCCCCTTACTCTCCCGTTACGGTCCCTTCTCCCTTCACTATGGGGGGGGGGTGTGAGGGTGTGCTTTAAGTATGTGTGTTTCACTTGTATCACTGCATTTTAGCATGTGTGTGTGTTCATGATTATGCATTCACTGTATTCAGCATGTGTATATTTTTGGGTCTGCTTTAAGGGCAGGCTGCGCTGGGTAAGGGCTGGCCACTTCTCTTGCAGTCTGTTGCTTGTGGCCCCCTACCCCCTCCCCTCCCCCCTCTCCCCGCCTGGCATTTTATGTTTGCGTTTGTACAGCACCATGCGGTCTTTACCCTCCCCCCTCCGCCGCCTGGGCGCACGTGCTGTGGCCCAGCTGTAAGTGATTTCCAGCTGATTGGCGTAGGGGGGGCGGGTTCCGCTGACGCGGCGTCGGGGGCGCAGCGCCGCCGTCATGCGGCGTCTGCGGCGGGCCCAGCGTTCTTGCTTCCTTCAAACACAGGAAGACGCGTGGGCGCACGGCCGCACTTTGTCTTCGTGCTGGCTGCTGGCTGCAGGCTTGCCGGCTGATGCCTTTGCTGTCCAGGTAAGCGGCCCCCTCCGTTGGGGCCGTTAAATGGGGAATACTTTTCTTGTAACAATATAGTGAGAAGTCACTTTGTATTAAGGGGGCGTCATTTAAGGGCACTTGGTGCCATGCTTATATGTTTATACACATGTGAGGATCTGATGGTTTTTTCTTTGCCTTGCAGATCCTGGGATCCCTGCTTATGGTGGCCCTCCGGCTCTATGTGCCTGGCTAATTATTGGGATAGCTTTGAATGTTTATATACATAGACTATATATATATATATATATATATATATATAGTTTCTATTAAAGGGGACCTTAACTTAAAAAAAAAAAAAAATCCTCCCTTCCGGGACATTACTAATAAAGGGGGCATCCCGGGTCGGCTTATGCCTTAAAAGTCCCAGTATTGCGAATACCATAAATCACCATATGGAGGCTTCCGTAAATTCCGGAAACGGTTCTGCTGAGCCGTTTAGGGGGTGCGTAGGTTGTGGGGTTCCACTCCCAGCTGATGATATCTTTATTTGCATCCCTTGTGCAAAACAGACTATTGCGCGCCAGTCCGTTGCTTCGGCTGCGGGGCCATTGCATCCTTCATCATCTCCTACCTCTCCCTCCCTATTCCGGACCCCGCATGACACTGTCAAAAGTGGGGATTCGCATTCCGAGGCGGCAGCACAGCCCAGCCCCCGGAAAGTAATGCCCGTTAAAGCAGCGTTGAAGGCCGCTGCAAAACGAAGGCACCTGACTCCAGTACCTTCGGCTCCACAGGACCAGTTTTGTGAACCTGTGGAATGGTCCGATGGATCCCCGGACGAGGATGAACTCCCGTCGGAGTCAGATGAGCCGACAGGTCAGCTTGTGGCTGATGAGATCGGCGATTGGTCAGAGGGGGTTGTTTTTGACACCCCCTCTATTCTGGCTCAAATGTTTAAAATTTTGAGTTTAGATACGCCTGAGGCGGCCGCCCCGCCAAAGGGTCAGTTGTTTAAAGAGCCTCAGCCGCGTTTGGTTTTTCCCAGACAACACCACTTTGAGAGGGTGGTTCTTAAGGAATGGGAACATCCCACGCGGTTATCTGGAATTCCTTCCAGTTGGGAAAGGCGTTATCCTTTTCCGCCAGAATTGGTGAAGCTTTGGTCTGTCCCTCCGGACGTCGATACCCCTGTACTAGGGCTCTCCAGCTCGGCTATGGTACGATCTGCTGAGACCACTGTCCCCAAAGATGGGGAAGATCGTCGGATTGACCAATACGCTCGACATGGTTTTATCTATTCCGGGTCAGCGTTGCGCCCGGTATGTGCTTCAGCCCTTCTTCTATTGGCAATTAAGTCCCTAATTCAGGGGCTATATGAGGATCTTAATCCCGCTTGCAAACAGTTCACTGCGCTTAAGCAGTGTGAATCTTTTGTGGCTTATATCCTATCCGCTCAGGACGATGCGCTGGCTATGAGTAGCAAGGCAGCGGCTATGCTGGTGGCTATTCGCAGGTCAGTATGGCTGCGTCAGTGGTCAGCAGACACGGCTTCCAAAAAGGTGCTCACAGCTCTCCCCTTTTTGGGGTTGCGTCTGTTTGGGGAGAAAATTGATTCAGTCGCAAAGGGTGGTAAGATGCCACAACGCAAAAGGCCTCGTGGGCAAGTTCTGGTAGGCCTTCCTTTCAAGGATTCAGAGCGGGCAAAGGTGCGTCCTTTCCCGCTACCAGTGGCGCAGGTTGGACTCGGGGGAGGGGCCGTGGCCGGCCCACTCAGTCCTGGGGCACCAAGCCCAAACCTGCTGATGAGCTCACTCAGCAATGAGGGGCTGCCCTCACCCGTGCGGGTGGGGGGACTATTGCGACACTTCTACCATTGGAACCATGTGGTTCCGGGCAGATGGATCCAGGAGGTAGTGTCGCCCGGTTACAACCTGGAATTCGAGTCTCACCCTCCTTCACGGTCCATTCAGGGGGTCGGTTCATCCCGGCCTGAACTCTCATCAAGACGGAGTGTGTCTTTCTTTTGCCCAAATTCACACAAGAACGCTTCAGCTATTTCTGTTAGCGTGTTGGGACCAGCAACCTCAGTCGTTGGATCAGTCCTTCCAGTTGTCCTCCCGTGTACGGCAGTGCCTCCTGTGGTGGTTGGTCTCGACCAATCTTGTATAGGGCAGGTCTTTCCTGACCCCCCTTTGGAAAAGTGTCACCACGGACACCAGTCTGTCGGGATGGGACAGATTCTGGAAGGAGCTGCGGTTTCAGGGGCAGTGGAGGCCCCACTTACCCATCAGTATTCTGAATCCGAGAACCATTTGTCAGGTGTTTGCTCTCCTGACTCAGTACGTTCTGGGCCTTCTGGTCCAGATGTGTTCAGACAATCGATCAGCAGTTGCTTACGTCGGTCTTCAGGGAAGGACGCACAGTCTGAGTACTCTCAGAGAAGTGTCCCTGATCCGGACATGGGCAGTGTTCCATGTTCCCTGTCTCTCGGCGGTTTACATTCCAGAGGTGAGGGAACAGGTAGCGGACCGGTTGAGCAAGGGCTCTCCCCGTCTGGAAGAATAAGCTCTCCATCCTTGGGTGGTTCGCTTATTGGGTCTCCAATGGGAGACCCCGGAGGTGGACCTGTTGGCCCCTCATCACTATCACAGGCTCCCGAACTTCGTGTCACTCTCCCGGGATCCTCTGGCTCTGGCAGTGGACGCCATGTCCCTGAACTGTTGAGTTCTGGGATTTCTATACCTGTTTCCTCCGATGCCCATGCTGGGCAGGGTTCTTCAGAATTTGGCTCTGGAAAAGGTGTACGCCGTCCTCGTGGCCCTAAGGTGGCCAAGGCGAGTGAGGTTCGCAGACATCGCTCGGCTGGCAGTGGACCAGTTCGTTCTGCCTCTTTGGTCCGGTCTGCGCACTCAGGTTCGATTGTGTTACCTCAATTTACCAGCGCTGGTTTTGATGGCCTGGCTGCTGAAACCTCCATCCTGATGGAGGAGGGTCTTTCTGATTCAGTCATTAAGACTTTGATCAGTGCCCGGAAGAAGTCTTCTTCCATCACCTACTATAGGACTTGGAAAGCCTATATCACTTGGTGTGAGATAAGATCTTTTCCTTGTAGGGTCTTTTTGGTCTCCAGGATTCTGGAGTTTTTACAATCAGGGCTGGACTCTGGTCTCCAGCTAAGTACGTTGAAAGGGCAGGTCTCTGCCTTATCTGTCTTTTTTCAGAAGCGTGTTGCGCTTAAGCCTTTAGTTAAAACTTTTTTCCAGGGGGTTACGCATGTGCGGCCTCCCAGGAAACCTGTTTGGGATTTGAATTTGGTTCTTTCTGCTCTTCAGGCTCCTCCTTTTGAGCCTTTGCAAGATATTGCTTTGTCTACCCTGACTCAGAAGATTGTCTTCTTGGTAGCGATCACTTCTGTCCGGCGTGTCTCAGAATTGGCGGCCTTAACTATCCAGGCGCCTTACTTTGAGAGGCATCAGGATAAAGTGGTCTTTCGGTTCAAGCCAGACTTTCTTCCTAAGGTTGTTTCTGCTTTTCATTTGAACCAAGATATTGTTCTTCCCTCCTTGTGTCCTAGTCCTAAGAATGACAAAGAGAGGGTTTTGCATTGTTTGGATGTAGTACGCTGTGTTAAGTACTACTTGATTATTACGTCTCCTTTCCGTAGGACGGATTCCTTTTTTGTTGTGCCCCATGGGCCTAAGAAGGGTTTGGCACCAGCCAAATCTGCCATTAGCAAGTGGATACGTCAGGCCGTTACTGTGGCCTATTCGGCTAAGGGAAGAGTTCCCCCTTTTCGTATTACTGCTCATTCCACTCGCGCTGTTGGGGCGTCTTGGGCATTTCAGCACCAAGCTTCTGTTGAACAGGTTTGTGAGGCCGCCACCTGGTCTTCTGTTCACACTTTTTCTAAGTTTTACAAAGTTGATGTGCAGGCCTCAGCGGATGCTGTTTTTGGCTGCAAAGTTCTGCAGACTGCAGTCATTTAAGTTATGCTTCACCTGGCCTTGAGATGCCCTTCCCTTGTGGACACTGCTTTTGGATGTCCCAATAATGGATGAATATTTAAGAAGTGAAGCGGGGTGTGTGGCACACCAAGAATAATACCATTTTGTGAGTACTCACCTGAAAAATGGATATTGTTGGTGTGCCACACACCCCGCTTCACCCCCACCCTCTTCGGTATTACCGAAGCATTTATATGGTGAAGCCCTTTTTTATTAATATCAAAATTGATTTTGGAGGTTACCGGTGGAATACTGGTACCTTGTCTTTCTGCTTTTTAAATATACTGGTGATTGAAGGGAGGTACCAGGTATATATAGGCCGGAAGGGGGCTCGTTACAAGACTTCCTCTCTGCACTACGTCACCTGCGGTGGATTAACCCAATAATGGGTGAATATTTAAGAAGTGAAGCGGGGTGTGTGGCACACCAACAATATCCATTTTTCAGGTGAGTACTCACAAAATGGTATTTTTACAAATAGGGATTCCCCAGGACATGGACCATAGGAATCATTGTTCTTCTTATGTGTCCCAACACCATGGAACTAGAAAAATGGACCTGAAAAAGTGCACACGGGGAGTATGATATAGTATAATCTGGGGGTACACACCACACCACAGGCTAAATAACAGCGTGCAATGCCAAGCAGCTGTTTCCAAGGCCAACAAAATATTATCATTTAGTTAATTTAGCCTCTTTACAAGGCACTGGTGCGCCCTCATATGGAATATGCCGTCCAGTTCAGGACACCCTGATTATGGAAAGCTAGCCATCAAACTAATAAGAGGAATGAAGGATCTTAGTTACGTAGAAAGATTGCGGAAAATAAATCTATTTTTTCTTGAAAGAAAATGCCTAAGGGGAGGGGGCATGATTAACTTGTATAAATATATAAATGGCAAATACAAATAATATAGTGGAAAATCTTCTAAAGACATGGGGACACTCCTTCTGTAGAAATTAAATTCTCATTGAACGAGAGCCTGCATATGCGCTGTTGGAGCCTGAACAAGGCGAACGAGGGGTTCACGCAGTGGGGCATCCTGATCTGGGATGCCCTGGGAGCAAAAAATAAAACCCTGGAAAGTATAATTAATTAATTTGTAAAGGCACTGACTTAATTTGCGATGTAGGTCTGCTTTACAAACAGCTTCTAGTGAAGGGAGGCTATAGTAAGATAGCTTTTTTTTACATATGCTATGGAACACTTTGTCACTGTTTTCCTCCTAAAGCATAATCTCTTTATTGTGTTTGTTGCAGGCTGGAGCTATATAGAAAAGTGCCAAATCTACGTATTCTTGCCTGTGGTGGTGATGGGACGGTAAGGATAATAGTGCACCTCTACATACATACCTCTCAACTGTCCCTGATTTGGAGTCCGTCAACCCCTGTCCCTCGTTGTTCTTCTATGTCCTTCTTTAAAGTTTAATACGCAGATCTGAATCAATAAATTATTAATATGCCTATTCAAAGTGTTTATAGTGTTGTAACTATTACACCCTATCTTCGATCCATCTCTCAATGAGGGGACGTGGCTTAATTTAACAAATGTCCCTCTTTCCCACTCTGAAAAGTTGGGTGATATGTACATGCAATATAGGGAGAGTCATGTTAATTATTGCTAATTATTTGCTAATTATTAATTATTAATTTGCTAATTATTTGCTAAAGCAGGGTGCACCATGCCTCACCAAATAATTACCATAGCATGACCCCCGCAGTAAAACAAAAGCAGTAAGCAGAGAGAACAGGCTTCCACCTGCTGTCGTATTGGGGTTCAGGCTAATTATTTGGTAAAGCAGGGTGCACCAGCGGTGTGAATTGCAACCTGCACCTTGGGGAGCTTTTTAGGTTTAACACACAAGAAAGCACAATAAAATGTTTATTCTAAGCATACAGTACGTCCTGCTCCGTATATAATACTTACACGTGGGTTATCCTCCGCCAGATGGCGCTGTGCACTGCAGACATGCAAAAACAGGCTCCTCCCGGCCCTTCATATACCCAGGGACCTCCCACAAATCCCCAGATTTCTCTGCAGTGCTGACTGCGAAGACATGAATTACCGTATTTTTTCGCCCTATAAGACGCACTTATTTTTCCCCAAAAGTGGGGGAAAAATGTCAGTGCGCCTTATCGGGCGAATGTAAAAAAAAAAAAAAAAAAAAAATTACAAAAAAAAAACTCACCCGTCCCCGGCGCTCCCGCGTTGTCTGGCACACTGCGAGAGGCCAGAGGAGCGGCGGAGGGCTCTGTCCCGGCCCCGCCGCTGCGATCGCTGTCTTTTCAGGCAGCGATGACAGCGGCGGGGCCAGAGACAGAGCCCCTGCCGCTCCTCCATCTGCTGCCGGGCTCAGAGCACACGCGAGCACGAAGGTCCCGGCAGTGGGTGGGCGTGGCCTGACCGGCGCAGGCCACGCCCACCCGCTGCCCGGACCTTCGTGCTCGCATGTGGGGGAGCAGATGGAGGAGCGGCAGGGGCTCTGTCTCTGGCCCCGCCGCTGTCATCGCTGCCTGAAAAGACAGCGATCGCAGCGGCGGGGCCGGGACAGAGCCAGCTCGTGAATGGGGTGGGCGTGGTCTGCTTCGACGCTGCGGCGCAGGCCACGCCCACCCCATTCACGGAGCCGGCCGCTCAGCGCAGCGGTGTCAGCGGACAGGTGAGTTTAAGTTTTTTTTTTTTTTTTTACTATGGCGCCTGCTTATACTAACGGGGGGAGGGGGGTGGGAATGGGGGGAGAGGGGCTACACAGCCTATGGGAATGGGGGGATGGGTATGCCACACAGCCTATGGGAATGGGTGGATGGGGATGCCACACAGCCTATGGGAATGGGGGAAGGGGTATGCCACACAGCCTATGGGAATGGGTGGATGGGGATGCCACACAGCCTATGGGAATGGGGGGATGGGTATGCCACACAGCCTATGGGAATGGGGGGAGGGGTATGCCACACAGCCTATGGGAATGGGGGGAGGGGTATGCCACACAGCCTATGGGAATGGGGGGAGGGGTATGCCACACAGCCTATGGGAATGGGGGGATGGGGATGCCACACAGCCTATGGGAATGGGGGGATGGGGATGCCACACAGCCTTTGGGAATGGGGGGAGGGGTATGCCACACAGCCTATGGGAATGGGGGGAGGGGTATGCCACACAGCCTATGGGAATGGGGGGAGGGGTATGCCACACAGCCTATGGGAATGGGGGGAGGGGTATGCCACACAGCCTTTGGGAATGGGGGGAGGGGTATGCCACACAGCCTATGGGAATGGGGGGAGGGGGATGCCACACAGCCTATGGGAATGGGGGGATGGGGATGCCACACAGCCTATGGGAATGGGGGGATGGGGATGCCACACAGCCTTTGGGAATGGGGGGAGGGGTATGCCACACAGCCTATGGGAATGGGGGGATGGGGATACCACACAGCCTATGGGAATGGGAGGAGGGGGGTGCCACACAGCCTTTGGGAATGGGGGGAGGGGTATGCCGCACAGCCTATGGGAATGGGGGGATGGGGATGCCACACTGCCTATGGGAATGGGGGGAGGGGGATGCCACACAGCCTTTGGGAATGGGGGGAGGGGTATGCCACACAGCCTATGGGAATGGGGGGATGGGGATGCCACACAGCCTTTGGGAATGGGGGGAGGGGTATGCCACACAGCCTATGGGGATGGGGGGATGGGGATGCCACACTGCCTATGGGAATGGGGAGAGAGGGATGCCACACAGCCTATACTAATGGGGGGAGGGGGAAAGCCACACAGCCTATGGGAATGTGGGGAGAGGGATGCCACACAGCCTATGGGAATGTGGGGAGAGGGATGCCACACAGCCTATACTAATGGGGGGAGAGGGGGATGCCACACAGCCAATGGGTATATGGGGAATGGGAGGGGGGGATGCCACACTGGATATACAGGGAATGGGATGGGGGCATGCTACACTGTCTATGGAATGGGGGCATCCCACACTGCCTATGGGAATTGGATAGGGGAATGCCACACTGTCTGTAATGGTGCGTTTTTGGTTTAAAATTTTTTTTCTTATTTTCTTCCCCCAAATCCTAGGTGCGTCTTATGGGCAGGTGCGTCTTATAGGGCGAAAAATACGGTATCACTCTCTCGCAGGCGAGCGGGGCTATTACAGCCTGCGGCCCTGTGGGACTATTTCCACCCGTTCCTCGTGTGATGTGCCTCCCAGCCTGGGCTGCACTGGTCGGGTGAAGGTAGGCAGCACCATGTGTGCTTACGGAGCCACGCTCCACCGCAATCCCCCACCATAGGGTAGGCGATCAAGGCTAATGGTGAGCCTTCAGTGGATGCCCCTCCCGCATCAGTGCCCCACGCCCCGTGTAGCGGTGAACCCCATGTATTGGGTCACCTTTCTCCCTCGTTCCCCCCTTAATAGGGGGAAAAGAAAGGGGGGGGTTGCGTGTATGACGGCCTCGGTGTACCCTATTACATGCTTAGGGCTTAGTATTGCCTTTTTCCGGTAATGGGTGTCAGAGCCGCGCTTTTATTTGGTTTTGTACTAATAGCCGCAGCGCCTTTACTGTATCCTACATGGCATGTACGGTGGCGGCTTTGCGGACGCCACTGAGTCTATTTTTTTCTGTATTCCTCTTCCTTTCTATCATCTTTAGTCTCTTCTGAAGTAATCCACTCCGTCATTTCTTCAGGCGTTACTGCTTGTTGTCCTGATTGGCTACGCGCCTTCAAGCTTCGCGCTCTTTGGGGGGGGGGGGGGGGGGGCGTGGTTCTGGCTTGGCACGTTCCGCGTCGCGTTCAGCTCTGGCCCGCCCTTCGAAGTTCGCTTGGCGCCATTTCTTACTCACGCGCGTGTGGTGAAGACCGTCCTCCCCTCTCTGTCTGTAAGTACCCTCACGGGCGACCTTTTCATTAGCTTTTGCTCCCTTACGCTTGGCTCTGACTTGCTTTATAGCGTCAATCCCTACTGGCATATTGTGCCTAATAATCACCATATGGAGGCATCTCAGGATATTGTGAATGGGGTTCCTTCGGGACAAGCCCAGCTGTGTGTAGCTTGTGGGGTCTTACCTAGCAGCGGTGACAATGCACGGGTCTGTGTTCCTTGTGCACAGCAGGCGCTATCTGGTCTTCCCACCTCTTCTGAGGCTGGAAACGCCACGTCTCAGACCGGTGGATTCAGGAGGTAGTGTCCTCCGGCTACAAGATAGAATTTGCTGTACGGCCCCCTACCAGATTTGTTGGGTCCCGGATCCCACAGGATCCTGCCTCGGCTCAGGTCTTGTTGCTGGCCGTGCAGGGCCTCCTGGATCTAGGGGTCATTTGCAAGGTCCCCCTAGGAGACAGGGGCATGGGGTTCTATTCCAACCTTTTCACAGTACCCAAGGAAGATGGGTCAGTCAGGCCCATTCTGAATTTAAAAATCCTCAACAAATTTGTCAGAAACAAACATTTTCGTATGGAAACTCTGCGCTCGGCCATCGGCTCTCTGCGCCCAGGGGACTTTATGTCGTCCGTAGACATCAAGGATGCTTACCTTCACGTTCCGGTGTTTCCAGGACACCAAAGGTTTCTCAGATTTGCACTGAAAGATCACCATTACCAATTTGTGGCCTTGCCATTCGGCCTCATGTCGGCTCCCAGGGTGTTTACCAAGGTGCTGGCAGGGGTGATGTCCCTGTTAAGGCTAAAGGGCATACGTGTGCTGCCCTACCTGGACGATATACTCATCACCTCTCGGTCTCTGCGGCAGGCAGAGTTGGACACTCGGTTGGTAGTGACCACCCTGGAGTCCTCCGGCTGGGTGATCAATTACCCCAAGTCCTCTCTGTCCCCCTCCTTGGTGACTCTGTTTCTGGGAATGATTCTGGATACGATTCAGTCAAGGATATTCCTTCCTCAGCAGAAGGTGAAAGCTCTGACAACTGCTCTCGAGTCCACATCCCTCCATCCGGCAGGGAATGCAGTTGGTGGGCCTGATGGTGGCGAGCTTCGAGGCGGTGCCCTTTGCCCAGTTCCATTTGAGACCTCTGCAGCTTCACCTTCTGTCAGTATGGGACAAGAACCCAGCGTCCTTGGACGAGGTCTGTGCGCTTCCCCCCTCGGTCAGACAATCCCTTGCGTGGTGGCTGGACCACAGGAACCTGATAGGGGGCAGGTCTTTCCTGGCCCCCTCCTGGGAGACGGTCACAACGGATGCCAGTCTGTCAGGCTGGGGGGGATTCTGGAAGTCCCTGCATTTCCAGGGGAGGAGGGGCCCTCAAGAGGTCCATCTACCCATCAACGTTCTGGAATTGCGGGCAGACAGGTTGGTACTGGAGCGATTGACCCAACACCTGAGGGGTCTGGCGGTCCAGGTACGCTCGGACAACAGGATGGCGGTTGCCTACATCAACCATCAGGGAGGGACCCGGAGCAAGGGGGCTCTCTAGGAAGTTTCTCTGATTTTGAGATGGGCGGAGGCCAATGTCCAATGCATTTCGGCTGTCTACATTCCGGGGGCGGAGAATCTGCTAGCAGATGCTCTGAGCAGGGGGTCGTCCCGTCAGGGGGAGTGGTCCCTCTGCAACAGGGTATTCCAGTCCCTGTGTCACCGTTGGGGCCTACCAGATGTGGATCTGTTTGCATCCCGTCACAATCACAAGCTCCCGACCTTCGTATCCTTGTCTCAGGATCCTCTGGCCTTGGCCACGGATGCCCTGTCCATGTCATGGAGGGAGTTTCGACTCCTGTATGTGTTTCCACCATTTCCCCTTCTGGGCAGAGTTCTGCGCAAGATTGCTCTGGAAGGGGTACCCGTGATTCTAGTGGCTCCCAGGTGGCCAAGAAGAGTGTGGTTCGCAGACGTGGTTCAAATGGCAGTAGACCAGTACGATCTGCCAAGGTTGGCAGATCTTCTAACTCAGGGGTCCCTACGCCATCCCAATTTACTAACTCTGGCTTTGACAGCTTGGCTGCTGAAACCTCCATCTTGATGGAGAAGGGTTTGTCTGCCTCTGTGGTGGCTACTATGGTGCAGGCCAGGAAGAAGACTTCTTCTGCTATCTTTTATAGAGTATGGCGTTCCTACATTGATTGGTGTGAGTCCAGGTCTCTTCCCTGCCGCGAATTCTTCATGGAGCAGAATGTACTGTATGCTTAGAATAATACAATTCTGTGAAATACTCACCTGTAGAATTGGTATTATACGCATACAGCACGTCCTGCTCCACCCCACCCTGGTTACACGTTGTTCTGGATCCCCTGTATGGTGATTGTTATCATTGTTATTATTACCAGTTTTGGTGGTTGGTTTTTCCCGGCTTCTTTTTCTCACTGCTTTTCAATGCTGGGGATTTGTGGGAGGTCCCTCGGTATATGAAGTGCCGGGAGGAGCCTGTTTTTGCATGTCTGCAGTGCACAGCGCCATCTGGCAGAGGATAACCCACGTGTAAGTATTATATATGGAGCAGGACGTACTGTATGCGTATAATACCAATTCTACAGGTGAGTATTTCACAGAATTGTATTTTCTTTAATTTTTCCCCAATATATCACATGCACATGTGATGGGGCATTTATAAAGGCGAGGGATGCCATTTTTCCAATGAGAGTATATTTTTTTAAGTTTGGAAATAAAAGCGCCCTATAGGTTATGCAGAATCATTTTTGCATACCACATAATGCCCAGTTGTTTCTGAAATCCTAAAAAAAAAATAACCCATACCTCATCTGTAAAAAGGCTTCTTTGCAGGTGATTGTTCAGGAAAAACTGGAGCAAACATTTTTCTATTGCACTTTCTTCTGTATTAAAGAGGAACACCGGATCTGTGCAAGCAGGTCCTATTAGCCCCTAGATATCACATACATTACCCTTTGGATGTCGGCGTCTTCCAGTTCGCCGACATCCTCCGCCCCCCGGCATCTTAGCCTTCTTGAGAGCTTAGCCGTGCGGGGTCTCTGCTGTGCTGACCCCCCCCCCCACTCTAGACCCGGGGTAAGGTGAGTGAGATCGGGTGACCTGGGGGGTTTCACTCAGCGGGGCATCCCCAATCGGGGTCCCCAGGGGGCAAAGAACAGAACCCAGGATAGTCAAAATCCTGAATTTTTGCCCACTTTAAACAGAACAGAGGGCGGAGTTTGGGGAGTTTTGAGAACTCCCCAGACTATCCAATGTTCCTCTTTAAAATTAAAAATCTCACTGAGATTCAGGTTGCGGTTCACACTACAAAGCAGCTGGTGCACCCTGCTTCATAATAAAGCCCAGAAGTAGTAAGCAGAGAGGACAGGCTTCCTCCTGTTGTTATCAAATCTAGATGTGGCCTAAATCTCCAACTAAATTGTGGTTTGTCTTCCTGTATTGAAACAACAGATCTGCAATATTAAAGTAATATTTAAGGTTTACTTTACAAGTTGTTATTAAGGATAATTCTTATTTTCAAACTGTGCTAGTCGGACTCACTTTAGTGATAATATATCAGTAATAATATAAACCCCAAAAGTATATTTTTTAAAGCGGAACAAAACCCAGCAGTGACTGGCCTGGAAAAAATCTCACATTTCCAAGCTCCAGCGGCACATGCGCAGGATTTCGTCCAGAGAGTAACTGTGACGAATTTGGCAGACGGGTTTCATTGGGCGTGCTGTATGAAGCCCCCCCCCCCCCCCGTTTGCACGGGCTCTCATCCAGTGAGAGACATCTGCTATGACTACATTATTCGGTGGCCGGCTCTCATTGTTTACTGCCGAGGATGAGGGGATGCGGCAGCGCATGCTTCCTATTTATTTCAATGAGAGGTGTCTGCCAAATGACGTAGTCACAGCAGGCACCTCTCATTGGGAACCTGCAAATATTGGGATACACACGGGCGCATGGAATAAACCAGTGTCAAATGTCCCCATTTTGTTCTGCTTTAAAAGATTTTAATTTTTTTTTATTATAAACACATATCTAAACAGAAGCATAGCATGCCCTTCTCTGGCATTTTGATCCATAGGAAGGCAAAACAACCCCTCCCCCCAGAGGAGAGTAGCCAATTATGTCTGATGGTTGTGAGCAGGAGGGTTGTAAGCCTCCTCCAAGCACTTCCTGGTGTATGCCTAGTCCTGTCAGTCATACCATTCTCCATGTTCTCTCTTATAACAGGTAGGCTGGATCCTTTCTGTCTTGGATGACCTGCAGTTAAACCCTCAACCTCCAGTTGCTGTTCTGCCTCTCGGTACTGGGAATGACCTTGCCCGCACACTTAACTGGGGAGGGGTAAGTACGTCAGTGCTGGTGAGACCAATTTCTACTGGTGGAATATAAACTTCTCAGGGTGTTTGATTTGCTCCAAATGTTACGTATAACCCCTCGTTTATTGCATCGTTACATATTTATCCGGTTATACCGAGGAGGAAAATGATTTTTGCTCACAAACTCGTTTAGGTCAGTGAAACTGCAAGTGTAGAAAGAACGGTGATGATGGTGTTACACTAAAAGTTGTCCCTCTTTCCTGTCTCAGAAATGTTGGGAAATATTACTCACTTAAAACTGTCCCTCCCTTCCATCTTCCAAGTAGGATATGGCTCTAAAATTGTCCATCTTTACTAAGCTCTCATGGTGTCATTGTTAGAGTTGTACCTCCTTCCTGTTGCAGAATGTGAGTGCTTGGTGCAGCGGAGTCAAATCCAGATAGACATTTGTGATGTAACAGGAATTGGCTTTACTAGAACATGAATCCAGTATGGTGGATAACATAGGCAGAAAAAACAAGTCATAGAGATCACCTCAATGTACAGGATACAACATGCATTAGAGAATGTACAACAGATACTACACATAAATATATGTTACATCGCCATCTACTGTCATAAATGTAAACTGCATTGACCTAGCAATATAGATACAGTAAGCTGTTACATGGTATCTCTAATACCCCTTGTTAACAGCTGAGGCTTAATCTGTTAAACCCATCTTCTTTGTAATTCGCGAGTGTCTTTCAGAGGTCAGGGGCTTGTTAAGAAAGGAAAGAATCTTCTGTCATATCCTCAGTAGGGCAATAAAGTAACTCAAGAAGTGCTCTTGAAGATGCTTGGTCTTAAAGTGCTGACTTTGTAGTATTTCTGTCTCATCACCTTCTTGCTCATAACAAACTTGGAGTTCACCCACACAAATTAGCACATAGATCCATCTAATGGCCAATTTCTTTTGTGTATAAGCAGGGGTCTGCTTTACTCCTCATGTGTAGGCAGTTCATATATTGTCATATTCCATGCTCTGGCAGCTTGCTTCACTCTTTTAAAGTTTGCATACTAGGTCCGGCAGTTATCAATCCTTGAACTCTGGTGGTTGTTCCATTTAGATGTCTTCTGATAACTCGCCATGTAGAAATGATGTTTTCACATCAAAGTGTTTCACTTGCATTTTCCTTGTGGCATCTACTATCAGTAAAGTCCTTATTGTAGTCTGTTTAACTACTGGAGCAAAAGTCTCATCATAGTCCATATTTTGGAGAATATCCCTTGGCTACGAGTGAGCTTTCTATCGCTCCACTGTGCCATCTGCATTGTACTTCACTTTAAAAGTCCATACACAACATATGGCTTTTCTTCCAGTTGGTAGTCCATGTTTTAGTGTCATGCATGGATTTTATCTCTTCCTTTGCAGCCTTTATCTATTTACTGGCTTCTCCTTCTGAAAGCTGAGATATGTCTTCCCAAGTTGCAGGTTCATTGCTACTCTACAGGCTGTGGAGAATGTACAACATTGCCATCTACTGTCATCAATGTAAACTGCATTAACCTAGCAATATAGATGCAAATCACATACAGAGACTGGCTGTAAGCTTTTACACAGTATCTCCAACATTTCCCGTCTCAGAGATTTGGAAAATATAATAGTTGCACAACAACAGCAATGGCCATACAAGTGAGAGAATCTAATATAATAAATTGATGCTTTATTAGACATGATCACAACAAGAGAACTTAAAACAATACACAAAGGGCGCAAGATCCTCAGGCATTAACCTTTGTTACAAATTATCCAATGTAGTTTTATATATATACCAAACAAGAAAGATGGATGGCACCAAACAATAAATTAAAGTACAGGTGCCCTGCTCTGGTGAATCCCTATTAGAATAAATATAATGCAAACACGAGGGGTGCCCCAACCCCAAAAAGGGAGTATAACCAGAGACTAACAAAGGCACTCCATTTATTATGATTCATATCCAATTTATTTTAAGGTTATTAACCCTTTAAATGCCAGCCACGTAAAATTTACGTGGTTGCCTCTCCGTCACTTAAGTGCCAGCCACGTAAAATTTACGTGCCTGGCATTTACCCCTGCTAGTGGCCAAAAAAAAAAAAAATTACTCACCTGACCCCTCGTTGGATCCGGCCGGGTCTCCTCTTTAATTTGGTGCCATCCGATCCCCCGTGGGGGGTCGGATGGCTCCAGGAGAGCCCCCGGAATAGGCCGCCCCCCCCCCGCTTCTGCAGCAGCAGCTGCTAACTGTAAAAAAGAATAAAAATGACATTCACTTACCTGTGTGTGCGCTGGCTCCCGCTGTCCCTCCTCTTCACCTGGGGGGCCTCCGATCGCCCCCCAGGACTTACCGATCTTCAGGAGAGAGCCCGGGAGGCTCTCTCCTCTCTCCTCCTCGATGGCGGCCGCCATCTTGCCGCTAAGCCCCGCCCCCTTGGCTATGACGTCATCCCGGCCCGTCTCCGTGCCAAACCCCGCCCCTTTTGGGGGCGGGGCTATGACGTCATCCCAGCCCCGATCACCGGCGTCAGCTCTTTCAGCTGTCAGATGCCGGTGATCGGCAACGGGGAAGGAGGTGGCAGGAGATCCTCTGATCTCCTGCTCCCCCTTCTCTGGATGCCGATCACTGGCATCTGTCAGCAGAGCGGCGCGGGACAAAGGAGCTTACAATCGGAGGTAAGTACAGTAAAAAAAATTTTTTTTTTTTTTAAATAAAATACTTTTGTGTTGTGTTTTTTTTATTTAACCCTTTGTGAACTGGTAAGGGGTCCATGAGACCCCTTATACCAGTTCACAAGGCTCTGGGTATGGCAGGTCACCTGCGGCAAGCGGGTGACTTGCCATAACCCCCAGCCCCCCATTACCTGCCTCCCCAACGGCCAGGGGGGGGCAGAAGGGCCCGGGCCACTTAGTGGCTATGTGGGCTAGTAGCCTGCAGGGCCAGGGGCCACCAACGCTGGCCCCTGCGCCCTGTTCTACAAGCCCCCATAGCTGGCCCGGGTCGGTAATGCTGGGTAGGGGGGACCCTACGTCATTTTTTTGGGGGATTTTTAAGGGTTTTTAACCCTTAAAATTCCCCAAAAAAATGGGGTCCCCCCCCTAGGAGGGGGAACCCTATGTCATTTTTTTTTTAATTAACCCTTTTGTTTTCTGTCATCCAGCAGCTATAAAAGGCTGAAAGAGTGCTCCACTATGGATGGGAGGTAAGTATTAAAAAAAATAAAAATAAATAAATAATAAAATATTTTTTCTCTTTGTGTGTCTGTGTTTTTTTTTTACATTTAACCCCTTGTGAACTGGTAAGGGGTCCATGACCCCTATACCAGTTCACAAGGCTGGGGGAGGTGGCAAGTCACCTGCGCTAGCCGGTGACTTGCCATTAACCCCCGGCACCCCCATTACCTGCCTCCCCAAAGCCCGGGGGGGGCAGAAGAGCCCGGGCCCACTGGCTATGTGGGCTTGTAGCCTGCAGGGCCAGGGGCCACAAAAGCTGGCCCCTGCGCCCCGTTCCTACAAGCCCTACATAGCTGGTCCCGGGCTGGTTACTTTGGGTAAGGGGGGGGCCCATGTCATTTTTTTTTTTTTTTTTTAAGGATTTTTATAAAAGACACTTACCTGACCCCTCGTTCGATCCGGTCGGGTCTCCTCTTCAGCCAGAGGGGCTCCGATCGCCCATCGGGGCTCCTCCGGCTGCAGGGGAGGGCCCGGAACAGGGTGCCCCCCCCCCGTTTCAGCAGCCGCCCGGTTTCCTGTCAAAAAAAAAAAAAAAGAGACAGTCACCTACCTTTGTCCCCGCCGGCTCCCGCAGGCTCTCCTCTTCACGGGGGGGGGGGGCTCCGATCCCCCCCCCCCACTCTTCTGTCTTCTGGAGGGGGCATAACAGCCCTCCTCCCTTTGTTTTCCGATGGCGGCCGCCATCTTGGTGACATCATCGGGCGGGGCCAGATGACGTCACCGCCTGGTGTCATCGGGGCACCCGGCAGTTGAACTTTCAGATGCCGGTGATGGCTGGGCGGGGAAGGAGGGAGGTAGGCGATCCTCTGATCGCCTGCCTCCCCCCTTCTCTGCCCAGCCGTCACTGACAGCAGATCGCCGCGGGACACAGAAGATGAAGATCGGAGGTGAGTAAAGTAAAAGTTTTTTTTTTTTTTTTTAATAAACTCTTTTTAAAAAACGTGTGTGTCTTTTTTTTACCTTTTAACCCTTTGTGAACTGGTAAGGGGTCCATGTGACCCCTATACCAGTTCACAGGGCTCGGGGGTCTGGCAAGTCACCTGCGCTAGCGGGTGACTTGCCATTAACCCCTGGCCCCCCAAATTACCTGCCTCCCCAAAGCCCAGGGGGGGGCAGAAGAGCCGTGGCCCTAGGCTATGATGGCTTGTAGCCGCAGGGCCAGGGGCCACTGAAGCTGGCCCCTGCGCCCTGTTCTACAAGCCCCCATAGCTGGTCACAGGCTGGTTACACTGGGTAGGGGGGACCTCACGCCATTTTTTTTTTGGATTTTTAAGGGTTTTAACCCTTAAAAATCCAAAAAAAAAATGGGGTCCCCCTCCCTTCGAGGGGGGACCCTATGTCATTTTTTTTTTTTAAATTAACCCTTTGTTACCTGTAGCCCAGTAGGTATAAAAGGCTTCCAGCAGCAGCAGGAGAGCAGAAGCCTAAGTGATCAGCGTGGGACACAGGGATGGATGGGAGGTAAGTATTAAAAAAAAATATTAAAAAACATTTATTTTTTTTTAATAAAGATTTTTTAAAAAGTGTGTCTGTGTGTTTTTTTTTACTTTTAACCCTTTGTGAACTGGTAAGGGGTCCATGTGACCCCTATACCAGTTCACAGGGCTCGGGGGTCTGGCAAGTCACCTGCGCTAGTGGGTGACTTGCCATTAATCCCTGGCCCCCCAAATTACCTGCCTCCCCAAAGCCCAGGGGGGGGCAGAAGAGCCGTGGCCCTAGGCTATGACGGCTTGTAGCCGCAGGGCCAGGGGCCACTAAAGCTGGCCCCTGCGTTCTGTTCTACAAGCCCCCATAGCTGGTCACAGGCTGGTTATGCTGGGTAGGGGGGACCTCACGCCATTTTTTTTAGGGATTTTTAAGGGTTTTAACCCTTAAAAATCCCAAAAATAAAATGGGGTCCCCCTCCCTTTGAGGGGGGACCCTATGTCATTTTTTTTTTTTAATTAACCCTTTGTTACCTGTAACCCAGCAGGAGAGCAGAAGCCTAAGTGATCAGCGTGGGACACAGGGATGGAAGGGAGGTAAGTATGAAAAAAAATAATTAAAAAAATATTTTTTTTACTAAAGTTTTTTTTAAAGTGTGTCTCTGTGTTTTTTTTTTTTTTTTTTTTTTTACTTTTAACCCTTTGTGAACTGGTAAGGGGTCCATGTGACCCCTATACCAGTTCACAGGGCTCGGGGGTCTGGCAAGTCACCTATGGCTAGTGGGTGACTTGCCATTAACCCAGAGACCCCCCATTACCTGCCTCCCAAAAAAACCTTAAAATTCCCCCAAGAAATGGTGCCCCCCCCCCCCCCCTGTGAAGGGGGACCCCACACCAATTTTTTTTTATTTAACCCTTTATTATGTGGATAGTAGTTTTATTTTATTTGTAAATGTTATAAAGTGCTCTTTTCAGTTTATGGGATCACCTGGACAGGAACGGGGGGCTACCGATACATATGTGGTATCATTGTAATCGGGAGAAATGGGGCTTTCACATGCAATATGGCTTTCTTTAATAAAATAAATGTTTTTGTTTAAAATAAAGGAGACAATTTAAAAAATATATATTTTTTTATTTATTTATTTATTTGAAAATATTTAAAAAAGTAGAAAAAATACAAACAAGACATTTCATGTTAAAGTCTAAACTCTGCCACAAAAAGAAAATATGCCATTTTCTTGGAAATTCCTGCAAAAATCACAGTTAAACATCACGCAAAATGGTGAAAAATATCCTGTCAGGAGAGGGTGACAAAATCTCAAGTAGACTGGCAGTCAAAAGGTTACAGGTACCTATGCATGTTGGGTATTGTTCTGCTCGGGGGACCTTGCGCTTTCAGATTTAGCTTGTTTTTTCTTATTTGCATATTGATATTTTAGAAAAATGTGTTTTTTATTCTGCTTTTTTATACATTTTTTTGTGAAATCCTGTGCAACCTATGAATTCTTCGAGATATTACTTCCAGAAAGATGAGCCCACTACAACAAGCTGGGTACGCTTAGAAAGCTTAACATGTGTACTTTCAGGGAATATATGGTTTATGGGGGATATTCCAAATGTAAAGGGTTGGTTTGGTAGAAAGAGTACAAGGTGCGCACTTTGTCTGCAGAGCTGAATATCTGAAGTAAAATTACCGTTATGCGCATGCTTTACTTTGGTGTGTTTGGCAACTCTTCCCTTGACAGAACCTATGCATGTTGGGTATCGTTCTGTTTGGGGGATGTTGCTTTTTCAGATTTTCTGTTTTTTTCTGGTTTGCATATAGTTTTTTTTAGGAAAATGTGGTTTTGATTCTGCTTTTTTATTCATTTTTAGGGAAACCCTGTGCAACCAAAGAATACATTGAGGGATTACTTCCAGATAACTGCACCCATGTCAACAAGCCTGGTACGTCTAGAAAGCTTGAGGTGTGTACTTCTAGGGAATATATAGTTTGTGGGGGGTATTTCAAATGTAAAGGGTTGTTTTTCTTGAAAAACTGCAAGGTGCGCATATTGCGTAGCATAGTTGTATTTTATCTGAAAATCTCCTAAAGCGTTGTTTCAGTTTGGGGGAGTCTCCTGGGCAGGAAAGGGTGTCTACCAATACATATGTGGTACCGCTGTAACCGAGAGAAATTGGGGTTTCACACGCAATAAGATTTTATTGACAAACTTACATTTTTTTATCACAAAAAAACACTACAAATTGTAAAAAATAGTTTTTTTTTATTTTTTTGCACAATTTTCACCCAAAAATATTGAGAATACACTTAGAAAATGACAAACAAGACATTTCATGTTAAAGCCCAGACTCTGCTGAAAAAAACAATATATCACTTTCCTGGGAAATCCATGGAAATCCCTTCAAAAATCACAGTTGAACATGGGGAGCGCAAAATAGTGCAAAATGGTCTGGCAACAAAGGGTGACAAAATCTCAAGGTAGGCTGGCGGTTAAAGGGTTAAAATAAAGGAGGCAATTTTCTAAAAAAATTTTTTATTTATTTATTTTTTTTTACTTAATAATAAATAAAATTAATAATAAATAAAATTTACAAACAAGACATTTCATGTTAAAGCCTAAACTCTGCTGCAAGAAATATATATATAATTTTCCTGAAAATTCCAGCAAAAATGACGCAAAACATGGCGCAAAATGGGGAAAAATGACCTGTCAACAGAGGGTGATAAAATCTCAAGTAAGCTGGCAATTAAAAGGGTTAATAGTACCTCTGCATGTTGGGTATTGTTCTGTTCGGGGGACCTTGCGCTTTCAGACTTAGCTTGTTTTTTCTTGTTTGCATATTTATATTTTAGGAAAAGGTGTTTTTTATTCTGCTTTTTTATACATTTTTTAGGGAAACTCTGCGCAATCAAAGAGTTTTTTGAGGGATTAATTCCAGAAAGATGAGCCCACTACAACAAGCTGGGTACGCTTAGAAAGCTTAACATGTGTACTTTCAGGGAATATATGGTTTATGGGGGATATTCCAAATGTAAAGGGTTGTTTTGGTTGAAAAATCGCAAGGTGCGCACTTTGTCTGCAGAGCTGAAATTTTCAAGAAAAATTACCGTTATGCTCATGCTTTACTTTGGGGTGTTTGGCAACTCTTCCCTTGACAGAACCTATGCATGTTGGGTATCGTTCTGTTCGGTGGATGTTGCTTTTTCAGATTATACTTGTTTTTTCTTGTTTGTATATAGTTTTTTAGGAAAATGTGGCTTTGATTCTGCTTTTTTATCCTTTTTTTAGGGAAACTCTTTGCAACCAAAGAATACATTGAGGGATTACTTCTAGAAAACTGTGGCCACATCAACAAGCCTGGTACAAATAGAAAGCCTGAGGTGTGTACTTCCAGAGAATATATAGTTTGTGGGGGGTATTTCAAATGTAAAGGGTTGTTTTTCTGGCAAAACTGCAAGGTGCGCATAGCGCATATCACAGTTGTATTTTTTCTGAAAATCCCCTAAAGCGTTGTTTCAGTTTGGGGGAGTCTCCTGGGCAGGAAAAGGTGTCTACCTATACATATGTGGTACCGCTGTAACCGGGAGAAATTGGGGTTTCACACGCAATAAGATTTTATTGACAAACTTACATTTTTTATTACAAAAAAACACTACAAATTGTAAAAAAATTGATTTTTTAAATTTTTTTGCACATATTTCGCCAAAAAATATTGAGAATACACCTAAAAAATGACAAACAAGACATTTCATATTAAAGCTCAGACTCTGCTGAAAAAACAATATATCATTTTCCTGGGAAATCCCTGGAAATCCCTTCAAAAATCACATTTGAACATGGGGAGCACGAAATAGTGCAAAATGGTCTGGCAACAGAGTGTGACAAAAACTCCAGGTAGGCTGGCACTTAAAGGGTTAAATTCTCACATTATCAAGACATATTAAAAACTGTTAAAAACATGAATCACATATGTAGACTGCCATCAAATGAGGGACGAGGGGGTTAAATTCTAATGTGGCCAGTGGAAGGACCTAATATATCAATAAATAATTAATAATACTATATTAACAAATCAATTCATAAAGTGTTAAGTGCTTCCAAAGTGCATCAGATCCCAAATATATATACAAACATAACAATACAACAATTGCTGGGAAAGAGGTAGGTGCAAATCACAGATAAAATACATAGAATAATATTATCTTACTTGCCAAACAAAGTGCCATGTGCGGACCAACCACTGGGACCCCTAAAATCCCTGCTGTTTATATAGTGATATATATATATATATATATATATATATATATATATATATATATATATAAATAAATAAATAGATATGTAAATTTACCCACCTTACTGCTGACTACAACAAATAACCCCATGATATCATTGACAATAGCTATATCTAAAGAGAAAACCCACATACAGTACAAACCCTATTCAAATCCTTCCCTACAGCGAATGAACTATGAATGCTTATGATACAGTCAATGTTAAAGCTGAACAAAACCCAGTATTTTAACTATCATGTATTTCCCCAGCTGTGTGAAACCCCCCAGATAGCTCATAATAATTGACCTTTCCCTTTTTTATGGCACATGTTTGGGCTTATGTCCAATCTGAGCCATTCGCCGTGCATATGTGATGCTCAGCAAATAGCTCTGTTTGTGGGAATCGGGATTGAATGTGGCAGCATCCTATCTGAATGGCTTGGGGCAGAAGCACGCACAGCCCAAAGATGCTGGGGATGTGCCTGCCAGTGTTTACATTGGCGAAGGGGCCAGGAAGGAGATGCCGGGGGGGGGGGGGGGGGGGGTGCAGAGAGTTGGCTAATATGATAGCGTTACAGTAAAAGGTGTCCCCCCTTCTCCATCTTAGAAATCCAAAAGTGATATTCTAATATGTTTTCCCCTCTATTCTGCCCAGGGCTACACCGATGAACCTGTCTCCAAGATCCTCTGCCATGTGGAAGATGGCACCATAGTCCAGCTGGATCGTTGGAACCTGCACGTAGAGAGGAACCCCGATCTTCTCCAAGAGGATCTGGATGATGGGACTCATAAGGTCAGAGGTCAGAGGCTGTGTCTGGTGGTTTGGGGGATGTACGCTAATTGGTGTGGAAACTAAAGAGAAATTCCTCTGTTATGTAATCTGAACTCGTTACACTAGGTGGCACTGTTGGCAAAGATATTATTAAATAGGAACAACACACCCGAGTGTTCCTCCCAGTGGGGGCTTCCCGAGATGGGATGCCCTGCTGTGTGTATCCCTCTAGGTCACCCCATCCCGACGCAGATTCTGCAGAGAACAAGCACGCTGATTGGCTGAGCGGCCAAGTCTGGAACCCGCTCTGTGTGCACTCCTGTCCATCCAAGTGAATAGATGAATGGAACTCTGTGCTTTCCCTTCAAGGTGACAACATCCAGGACCCGAAGTGCTGAGGAAAAGGTGCTGGATCCTGGGGCGAGGTTCAGGTTTTTTTTCATCTTTTGTTGCTCCCCTGTCCTGCCTGGGGGCAGGGCGTAGGTGGGGAACCCAGACTGGACTTAAAGTGGACCAAAACCCAGGATTTTGACTATCCTGAGTTTTGATTCTTTCACCGGGGGCACCCCAGTCAGGGGTTACCCACTGTGTGAAACCCCCCAGGTCGCCCAAACAAACTTCCCTGGTCCTACGATGCATGCGCAGCCAAGCATGCACCAGCATGCCCTGGCATTTGTTGGTTCAGGATTTGGATCACAGGGTATGCTGGTGCTTGAAGTATTATGACAGTACAGGGAAATCTGGCCACGCTCCCGGCCTTCCCAGCATACCTGACTTGTACTCCTGAACACTCAGTATTACTACATAATGAAGGGCATGCTGGGATTTGTAGTTTTCCATTAGTGTAATAGTTCCATTTTAGGATACTGGTTATAGTATACCTCTGCTACATTTGTGGCAGCGGCTGTGTTTCCAGTCCGGAAAAGCTCTGGATCGATTGAGAGGTGAGTTCAGTCGGCATGGAGGGGATGGGGGAGCGTAACCTGTTGCTTGGAGTTAATGTATATTAATAAAGTGTTGCGTGTCATCCTGAGCTATTTTAGAATGTTCTTTCTCTCCTCCTTTCAGCTTCCACTTAATGTATTTAATAATTACTTCAGCCTGGGCTTTGATGCACACGTCACGTTAGAGTTCCACGAGTCCAGAGGTAAGTTTTGTATGTGCATTCGGCAGTCCTATGGGGTTGACACTCACCCTCATAAAAAGCAGATCTCTACTGGTCCTTGGCCCTGTGCACCTCCGGGGCCCCCAGTGCATACTGGGAGACTCACACTCTGCTTCCCACAATATTATACAGATGTCTTGACCCAGAGTATGGCTAGAGATGCCAACTCACCCTGTTTTCTAGGGAGTCACCTGGTTTAGACCCCCCTTCACCCTGTCACCCTGTAAAACTATGAAATCATCCTGCAAAAACATGGATTTCTTCCTCTTTCCCATTGTTTGGCTGACTGTCATCTCCAGCCCAGACACCACTAAATGATTGGCTGGCCATCCGGATCCACTCTGTTGACTGCCTCTGACCTCTTCTAGGTGTCAGGTTGGCTAGATATGTCAGGGTTTGTGTGGCCTCAGTACGGAGCGCTTCTAATGATTTTCATGGGCGCCTCCATACACAAGAATCTTTTGTGTATGGAGGCTCCAATTAAAGACAATGACAGCTACTTTTGGCACTGTGCTAAATTGTTGTCCGTTATCAAATTGAAGAAGAAATGGACGAAATATCATGTTCTATAGTTTCACCTTATGATTTATCTTTTGAAATATTTGTGCGTGGCCCTTGGCTTTGTGATGCCGCATAATAATCAGCATAATGGGTGGGGTCTGTAAGACAGGCATTCTCATCTCATCTGTAGCTGAAGTGAGGGACCTAGAAAAACGTAATAATTGTCCTTCACAGGGCAGTTTGGTAGGGAGAGAAGGCTCATAGATTGAGGGAAGACTAGGGACAAAGAACAAATTAATAATAACTGCCCATTTCAGGGCAGTTAGGTAGAGAGAGAAGGCTCATATAGTAAACATCTGCTTGTTTTTTTATCATTTTTATTTATTTACTTTTTAAATTTTGTGTTATTATTCCCAACCTCATTTTTTGCAGGGCAATTGCCCTGTTATAACCCCCATTTTGCAGTCCTCTGCCCGGTACTCACTCACTGTTTTACAGCCATTTTTGGGTTACCAAGTTCGGTTCCCCATTTATTTCAATGCGGTTCGGGTTCAGGTCAAGCCGGGTACCTGAACTGAACGTTGTTTAAAGTTCAGCCGAACTTGGCGAACCTGGAGTTTGGGTTCACTCATCACTAGTAATCAGAGGTCTACCTTAGAAGTGTTCCATATTTCACCAACACGAAGACCTAGAGTGACCTAGAAAGGGTTGGAATGATTTCCTATGTTGAGTCCCAAAATTATTTCCTCTGGTAGCTCCAGTCTGCCACTGCTCTGGAGTTATTTCAGTCTTTCCTCTTATTTTCCACAAACTGTTCACTTCCATTCTAATAGTTTTGCGTTGTTACTTTTTCCTAGTAAGTTATCTTAGGCATTGCAATCGGACGGCCAGTGAATGTTTTTCCCAGACTTATTTCTCTAAAGACTTTTAAATTCACTTCTTGATGGACATTCCTGATGCGGCGTGTGATACGCTTGTAATTACCCCGACGGCAAGTAGCAGCAAGAGTTTGACATGACGGACTCACAATCTAATCAGTGGAAGGCTGGACACCAGAGAGCTTTCGTAATTGGAGGTGTCACTCCATTCTGACTCCATAATTCAACTGGCCTTTGTCCTCAGATTACTTCTGTCATTTGCTTGGCTCCTATGCTTTACACTAACTCTGTAACTTGTAGAGCCATAGAGCTCTCTCACTCTGACAGCTCTATGACTTTGAACCTTCAAACCCAAGTAAGTTTAGTGAATGTTATTAGTTGCACCTTTCTTGTACGCCAAAAATACCCATTCCCTTATTAGCATGGTAATAAAGCGAGGGCTCCTGCATCCCAAAGATGCAGGTGATGCTGCCGCTGGTATTTACATCGGCAATAGAGCAAGGAAAAATGCGAGTGTTGTGGCGCCCCAGGAGGTTTAACACAGCGGAGCATCATGATCCTAGATGACCAGGGGAAAGCGGGCGCGAGGGGTTTGCTCCACCTTAAAAAACGCAAGAAGTCCCTTCTCCAATCAAAAAATATTTTTTGCGTCAGTTTTACAGTATAGAAAGAAGGTCATTTAGATTTCTCAGAGTAGAGGTCAGACGCCCCCCATAGGTTTTTTAGTCCTTTAGTCTCAATCTTAAACCTTTAAAATACTACACCTAAAACTGCAATGGGGGCTAATTGGGGGGTCATGATGGTGGATCCAGGCTTTGTGTCCTGGTTCTCATCAATGTGTCAATGATGTAGGCAGAGAGATCCCCCCAAGACAAAGTTGCCTCCTTCATACTGGAGGAGGCAGCAGAGGCTATTTGTGCAGCATGAACAGGGAGGGAGATGGTAGTGGTGGAGGCGAAAGTAGCAGGAGAGGCAGCTGCTCTGTTGTCTGCTTCAAGAAGGTGGGTGGTGAATCTTCATAGGGTAATTCTTGCACGTGATGCCTAGGTTGTTTGTATTCTCGCCTCCCTTTTGGTTTTGGACTCCCTGTTCTTTCTTCTAGAAGGATACAGCGGTACAACTTCCTCTTCCCTCTCCTCCCACTCACTGCAGTGTCACTTTGTGGCCTCCCACCAAGTGGGGCCTTGTCATCTACCAACTTCTCTTCCTGCTTACTTGAATGTGTCCTCACACGTGTATAGATTTTTTGCAACTTAATGTCAGAACAGGGCTTGCCAACCAGTGGTACTTGAGAACTTATTAAGTGTTACTCGATGATGCTGCAGACTGACCTGTACCCCAACCGGATCTGCTTCTACCTATACTTTGCACGAGCCTGATTTGCTTCATAAATACAAAACCACTCCAAAAGGAAACTATTTATGGGCATTTCCATTTATGATGTTGGGGATTGATCCAATGCTCGGAAGTCCATGCATTCCACTGCCACCATTCAACCAAAGAGTCCAAGAGTAGTAAACCACATATCCAGCACTCTGCATTTGGTGGGTCTTCCCAATGTCAGCGAAGTATGACTTTTAGGTGTTTCCAGAGTTCTCACAGAGACAGTGGGCCTCAAAGTGGGACTGTTCACTTAAAGTGGACCTGTATCCAAACCACACTCTGAGGCTTTTTGAAGCTGCTGCATCCCACACCCCCTGGGTATCCTGAATTTGGATAACTGCCTGCTTTATAGTATTTAAAACATCCAAAACTGAGCAAGCTTTCTGCCTCGTGCTTCCACAGCACTCCTGAAACCCATTTGACAGCTGACACCCAATGGAGATTACCTGAGCAAGTACTGTTGGTGAATACTATTGGCTATTGCCACCAATGGTGGACTGGGGCCAAAAATCATCTCGGGATTTTACCAGCACCTGACTGTCCATGACCAGCTAGTGGCATTTCGGCTGCTTCCTGGCCAATCAACCAGTGTGCTGCAAGGTTAAGACTAAATCATTAGGGGAGGACATGGGCTGGGGTTGCTTGAATGAGGGGGTAGTGTGGGAACGGGGATGGGGACCTGGTGGGAGGCATTGCCCACGCACCCCTGAAAGATCCCTGAACCCTTACCGAAGATAACAAGGGCTGGTACCTAGCAGGGCCAGGGGACGGCTGGCGTAGACTCTGAGCCCTGAGTTACGAGCCTTAATGCCTGGTGACTGCGCTAGTTGGATTTTGGGGGCTTGCTTTTTTAACATTGAAAACAAAACAAAAATAGTAATTTTCAATAATAAAAATCATGCCGGCTATAGAAGCATGGGTTTAATCTAAGAAAATAAGCATGTCTGCTAGTAAAGCCGGCATTCCTCATCAACTTTCAGCTGGCAAGATCTGCCTGCACCGAAGAACCCGTTCTCGCAAAAAAGTCCCTTAAAAAAACACCCCCTAAATCAAACAAGTTTTTACTTTTTTCTCATAAAAAAACAAACATTCTCTCCCAAGAAATCTTGCACAAAAAAGTCTGCTCGTAAGAGTGTGAAAAATTGGCGAGTTTTTTTTCTTGTTGATTGAAATCTTGGCCTGCTCTGAATCAAAGCCCATGTGATGGTGAGGAATACTGTACATCTGATATATACTACATCATTATAAAGTGTTTATGTCCTTTATGCTGCTTTGTGATCGGCATGCAGGCCATTATCAGTTTATATTCTACTCCGCTTTATTGCTTTGTTGTCTTTGTTGGAAGCAGAGTAAATTGGTTACATTTGTGTTTAATGGAGTAAAGCCTGAGCTTTTACAAGTGCGTAATGCAGAAAACGTTGTCTGTATGCCCCATTACACGCAATGACGAAGGCTGCTTCCCCTCTTTACAGGATATAAACCACACAGCCGATATGATGATCACAGCAATGGTTTAAGCCGGAATTTTTCTGGCACCCCTGAAATTATCTCTGTGTGACTTCCTGTTCACATTGACTTTGTATAACTCATGAAGGCTGACTTCCCACCAACCTTGGTGTCTTGGGGGGTATTTAATTAAAACTACACCTTATGAAAGCACTCACTATGCAGTGAGCGCCCTATCTTGGCTGTCAGCCATTCCTCTGCCTCCAAAAACACATGTAAACAAACATTTTGGAGGTGAGATGAAGAGGTTTTTTTGATAGGTAGAGACATTTTTCACAAATTAAAGGGATTGACCACCCAATCGCCAATAAAAAAACAAAACCAGCGACCAATAAATAATATAAATAATAAAAAAAGGGTACTCTCTTTTGTCCACTGCAATGGAAAGGGGCAAGTTAGGTCTTCACTCCCCCTTTCCATTGCAGTGAATAGAGGGGGCCATTCCAGCTCACAGCGACTGTTGGCGGGGAGCATCTGCCCCGCAGAGAGCATGAAAGAGACGAACGTTCGGGCCGGGCGACGTGGGATATGGATGCAGCGATCAGGTAAGAGCTGGAACTCATAAGAGCTGGAGCCCCAGATTAGGAGCAATGGTCTGCGTGGGACACATGGTGAGTACAGTGTTTCTTTAACTAATAGAAGAAGGTTTTATAGTGAGCAATGGTGAGTCCATCAGGCCCTGGAGCTTTACATGTACAGCTCGTAGCTATGGTGTGGGCTATCTCTTCCTGGCTCAAAGGACTACCAAGACTCTTGACCACCTTTAGAGGTATAGTGGGCATACTAGAACCCTTTAGATAGGCCCTGATAAGTTCATGGAATAGTGACGCATCCTGTCAGTAGGTTTTATAGTTCAGAATAAAAGCTAGCAAAATATTCAACTACCTGTGTCCTGAAGACTTGATTGTCAGATTTAGACTTCTAGTGATTCAACAGTTAAGCAAAAACAGGGTACTTTTTGTCCCATGCAGCTAATCTGCCGATCAGCAACTCACCTGATCAAGGGATCTGAACCTGTGCCGAGGCCCACGGTTCCTGTGATGTCTTGGGCCTGAACATGTGGTCGGGATTTATGGTGCATCGGATTCATGATCCGCCATCAGCCACATCTGCCAAGCAGTGAATGGGGAGGGCGTTGCCGCTTCACTGTGACTGATGGCAGCTGATGGATAGCTGAGTTGCTGATCGCCGGACTAGCAATGATCACCTGCGGGGGGACAAGTTAAGTACCCTTTTGTCTTTTTTTGGGCTGATGAATTACTTTTAACATGGGTAATAAATGACCATGCATGGACCTCACGGAGCACCCTTGCCAAGATCCTCCTGGGCTTTTTGGAAAACTGGTATTGAATTCTGCGGTAAGGTAAGGATCATTGCTTTGAATGTTTTGAAACAATAGCAGTGTTTCTCAACCTTTTTATGCCAAGTACCCCCTAGCAACAAGCAGTTACAACCAAGTAGCCCGAAAAGAGGGGATCAATTGCTAATGCTACCAAAATAAGTAGGTCACTGGCCTTGAAGCACTTTTTGAAGCAAGAAAAAAATTATGTGTTACTGTTAAAATAATATACCAGACCTGTCAGAGCCACTCTGTTGGTGCATCCTCGAACATTGCCGAGTATCTCCTGGGGTACACACACACTGTTGAGAAACAGTGCCCTATAGGGTATGCTAAATAATTTACTAAATCTCTCTGCATAGGCTATTTGGGGGGTGGGGGGATGTAGAACAAATGATATTGATAGCACTTTTTGGTGTGTGTTAAAGTAAAACAGGCCACTCAAATGTAAGTTTCAGTTCATACTAAATATACGCGCAAAGATTAACTTGCTTCTCCAAGTAAAAAGTATGACCATCAATGGAAAGACAGCTGGGAACTGTGTTGTAAGTTGACCCAATAAGAAAGTCACCTGATAGGTAACCTGCTCTTCCTTTCGTTTTTTTTTTTTTTTTGCAGAAGCAAATCCCGAAAAATTCAACAGTCGTTTTCGTAACAAGATGTTCTATGCAGGGGTAAGTGCTTAGTGCATATTATTGTTTTCAAGGCATTTTTAAATAGAGAATGAAAAAAATGGAAGGGAAGCCAGCCACCACCTAAAAAATATTCCAGCTGATAAGGCCGAAATAGGCTGAGGTCCTAGAACTATGGTATGATAGACTGAGGTAGCGGAAGGGACGTTAAGGTAAAAGAAAGTTCTAAAAACTATACAGTGTAGCTTTAAAAATTCAAATCTAAGGGTAAGTTAACTTTAAAGCTGAACCAAACCCGGGATTTTGACTTTCCCAGGTTTGGTTCCGTTCCCCCTGGGGGCATCCCAATTTAGAGTTCCCCTCTGTGTGAAACCCCACAGTTCACCCAGTAAAACTCACCTTTCCTCAGTTCAGCGGCGTCTCTCATTGGATGAGAGCCTGCACATTCGCGGTTGGACAGGAGAAAGGTGAGGATGTACGAGTTTCCTGGGGGTTTTGACACAGCGGGGCATCCCGATTCGGGAATCTTTCAGATTCTAGGCCAATGGTAGGTTTAGCTTTAAGGAAGCATCAGCTGGACCCAAACCAGCTTCCCGGGGGAACCACCATTCAGAATGCCCTGCTGTGTGAAACCACCCAGGTCACCCATTAAAACACCTTTCCCCAATCCTGTGGCACATGCTTGTCCAATCAGCAAAATTAGCTAAATGCAGCCGAGCACAACGCCACACCCTCACTAGTCTCTAACAGGGTCATTCAAAAATGCCTGGCTTGGGCAAGCACCTGGCTAAAGGTATAATGTGGTTTGGTCACAGCCCATGCAGCGCCGTTCAATCGGGGATGAGGTAGGTTTTACAGGGGACTCGGGGGATTTCACACAGCAGGGCATCCCGAATTTTGAAGTATAAGAGAGTAATAAAGGGGGTATTTTTAAATTCTTAATTTTTCAGCCTACAGCTGTCATTTAAAGAACAGGAATTTCACTTTCCCATGTGTTGTTCCACTCAGTGGGCAAGAGCCCACACGTGCTGTAGGACCGGGGAAAGGTAAGTTTTACTGGGTGACCTGGGGGGGGGGGGGGGTTTCACACAGCAGGTCATCCCAAACCAGGGTGCCCCAGGGGCAAGGAACAAACCCCGGAATAGTTGCCCGCTCAGCCAATCGGCTCATTCGATTCCTCTGACTATACCTTTAGCTAAGCATCTGGATGGCCACATCCTTCACTCAGCTTCTAGATGTGGTGTGCCTGCGCTGCCCATTTAGAAAAGCCAGACACATGGGCGCATATTATGACTAGAGGTAAGCGGAGATGCGGCGAGAGCCCCAGAATCCAGGGATCTGTTTTTTTTTAACAGCGGAGCATCACAATTCGGGATGCCCTAAGGAGTGGAACTCCTTTAATTGAGCACATAAATTGATTGTAGTGTTGGCACCACACAGTCTTTATTGCCAGTGAAAGTTTTGTGTTGTTGTGTTGCTCCGCAGGCCGCTTTTTCAGACTTCTTACAGAGAAGCTCCAGAGATTTATCCAAGCATGTTAAAGTTGTGGTGAGTGCTTCATTGATATCAGTATGTTTTTTTATTTTATCCCAAGGATCTGATATCCCAAATCAGGATGCCACCGCTGTACACAGCCAAGCTTTGTGCTGAAGATATACTCAGGCATTGCGTGCCCAGTGGGTGCTTAAACTGGACCCTCAGCATCATTTAAAAAAAATCCCAAAACCTTAAAAAAATATTCCCCAGCATCTAAAATTAATATATTTTACATTTTTAGTCACTTGTCACTTTAGTTACTCTGTTCAAGACTGGGCACCGACATCTTGCCTCAGGAGCATCACATATTGAGGAGGGGTGGTGGGTTTTAGCTATGCTTTGCACAGACAGAGCAGAGCTGGGGTCAGGAAAAAGACAGCAATCACAGAATGCAGAGCGGCACAGTCAGAAGACACTTCCTGTCTGCATGTAGCCTGAGACTCCATCTTGGTTATTTAAAGGCTCAGAAAATGCGGTAGATGTAGGTAGGATGATTTTTAATGTGAGCAATCTGTATGTACAGGGTGGGGGAAACATATAAGATAGGTTCTTATTTAGGGTGAAGGTCCAGTTGAAGAAGTTTTTGATGAAAAAAGAATTGATTTCAAATTCAACAAATGCCCATTTTCAGTTCTTTACGACCTAAAAATGTATTTGAGACTCTGTGTAATTATTTGGAACGGGGCATTTTGACCATTTAATAATTTTTGAAAAAATAATTATCTTTAGGGGGTTTGTTCAACAAAATTTGATTTATACTCTTAAGAGTCATACTGATACAGTCATTTGCATCCACCATTTATGAAAATTTAATTTGCATAATAATTTGGAAGGTCGTGTTTGTTGCATTTATAGTGGGTCAGGTAAGGTCTAGGCAGAAATGTAGGTGCAGATAGTCACGGGGAAAGCTTATGCTAACATCAGCCTTTTTAGCCGCCTGGAGTTATCCTTTAATGTTTTATGCAGACACATTTTCAGGGAGGTTAGTAAAGGCTTGATCATGCTTCGGGCTCTTTTGTGTGATTGCGCATTATGGAATTTGTTTTGTTGTTACGCAGTTTTCGGTCCTCCGCAGTAAAAACACATCTAGCAATTTTCTCTTCTATTCTCATTTTCTCTGCTCGGCCGAGCACCCCCCGCCCCCCCCCCCCCCTTTTCCATATCATCCAAAGCCTAGCAGCAGCTAATCAACTTTTAAGAACACAGCACTGTAATTTAGGTGGGGCTCCAGGGCTAGCCCACCTAAATGTCCCTACTAATTAGGCTGCACACCACTTAATTTAAATGTCAAATATTTATTTATCAGCAAATATCTATACACTGATCATACATAGGACAAAACAACACACAACATAATAAAATACATATATTTAAAAACCCCCTAGTGGGGAGGAACTATCAGGGCTAATTTTGCAAGACACTCAAATTCCAGTGTTCCCCCACTCATTCAATTTAATTTAATTATTGGTATAAAATAGGCTCTCACAATATAACCATATATATACCGACGCTCATGCCACGAATTATAAAATACTTGTGCAATCCTATTAGCAATGTCATGAACTAAATTAACAATAATTAAACGGTGCTACTGAGCAGTACTGCTATATATAAACGATAATAATAGTGCAAGTTAAAAATTTAAAGTGCTTGAAAGTGCCAAGTGCCTAAGTGCTTCCATGCAAAAATATTCAAGCTACCATAGTGCCTATTCATAACATTGAGCGTCAGAAAATACATGCCGTAATGAGCCAACAATCATCAAATTAGTAGTCCACCTTTGTATCAATAGCCCTTTTGTCCTCCCCACTTACCTTCTCACCGACGCGCTGCGTGGTTCTAGACCACTTCACCTGGGTGCCAATCTGTGCATGGCCAGCCCGCTCTTAAATGTGGCCAGGCGCTCCCGACCGGATGCGGCGCGTAGCCCCCCGCCCCACCCCACTTCCGCCCTCGCAATCAGTCCCCCATCCCTACCTATCCAAGGGCAGAAGTGATGAAAAAATAATTGATTTCAAATTCAACAAATGCCCATTTTCAGTTCTTTACAACCTAAAAAATGTATTTGAAACTCTGTGTAATTATTTGGAACTGGGCATTTTGACCATTTACGGTAATCATTTTTGAAAAAATAATTATCTTTAGGGGGTTTGTTCAACAAAATTTGATTTATACTCTTAAGAGTCATGCTGATACTGTCATTTGCATCCACCATTTATGAAAATTTAATTTGCATAATCATTTGGAAGGTCGTGTTTGTTGCATTTATAGTGGGTCAGGTAAGGTCTAGGCAGAAATGTAGGTGCAGATAGTCACGGGGAAAGCTTATGCTAACATCAGCCTTTTTAGCCGCCTGGAGTTATCCTTTAATGTTTTATGCAGACACATTTTCAGGGAGGTTAGTAAAGGCTTGATCATGCTTCGGGCTCTTTTGTGTGATTGCGCATTATGGAATTTCAGGCATCCGGCTTTGTTTTGTTGTTACGCAGTTTTCGGTCCTCCGCAGTGAAAACACACTTAGCAATTTTCTCTTCTATTCTCATTTTCTCTGCTCGGCCGAGCACCGCCCCCCCCCGCTTCCATATCATCCAAAGCCTAGCAGAAGCTAATCAACTTTTAAGAACACAGTAAAAATTCAGAATCTGCTGACTAAACAGAGGGGCAGGCTGCAGATAGAACAAAATGACACCAACTTGTCATTTACGTACCTTGTCCAAACAAATAGAGTCACTGGCTGTAAAGAGGACCTGTCGCCTTAGGAGAGGGAGTATTTTATAGCAGACCTACATCCTAATTGGTGCAGTGGTGAATCTTGGTACTCATAAGATCTTTTGCTTCACATTTCCTCTGCTACCTTGTTATCCGTTCATCTGGCCTTAGCGCCTAGTCTCTTTATTCCTGGAGAGTGAAAGGCACCGCACACACCACCACAGCTTGTTCCTCCATTGTCCAGCAGGGATTTGGAGTCCCACCCCCCGTAGCCCACTTGCCAATTTACCTGCTCTAGTATTAAATCTGATCTCCTTTAGCGGACTAGAAGTTGTATCATACATCAAGCACCTCCTATTAGGGAGAGGAGACCACTTGCTGAAGCAGGTAAGCCAAGGGAAGGGGCAGCAGGAGGTGGCATTGCTTGTCGGGTAGAGAAGACCACTTGCTGGAGCTGGTAAGCCAAGGGAAGGGGCAGCAGGAGGTGGCATTGCTTGTTGGGTAGAGAAGACCACTTGCTGGTGCAGGTAAGCCAAGAGAAGGAGCAAAAAGAGGGGATGTTGAGGAAAGGAGAACCCAATAATGGAGCAGGTAAGCTAATGTAAGGGACAGTGGGAGGTGGCATTGCAAGAGGAGACTTGTTATTGGAGCAGGTACTGTAAGCCAAGGGAAGGGACACTAGTTCAGGGAATTGCCTATTGAGAAGAGGAGACCCTTATGCTGAAGCAAGTAAGCCAATGGAGATAGCAATGTGAAAGGGTCTTGCCTATTGGGGAGAGAAGATCTCATGCTGGAGTAGGTAAGTCATGAGAAGGGCCGCCGGGAGGAGGCACTACTTATTAGGTACAGGAGACCACAAGCTGGAGCAGGTAAGCCAAATGAAGGGGCAGTAGAAGTAGAAGTTGAGTGCTGAATGTCAGCCTGTTCAGCAGGTACAGACTTGCTTTTGTAGTTGTTGGCTTGGTTTAAAGCTTGGAGAGCCTTAGCTTCCCAGGTTTCTCTTTGGCATTGTGAAAACCCATCTACGGCCCCACCTCTCTGATAGGGAAACTCACCTATTCCATCTAGGTCACCATGCAATAGGGGGTTGGATGCCACAGCAGGCTAGAGCTTCTGACTTCTAAAGGTTTGCTGAAGCTTCCAGCCCAACCGTGTCCTAGTTGAGCATTCCCAGTTGTGGAACTGTGACGGCATGAGGGGGGAGTTTATCAAGGTGGGAAGAAGCCTGCTTTACAGGGACAGACTTCTCCACTAAGGTGTAGGTCCACTTTGAAAATGTTTGGTGATGTTTTCCAACTGCTTATGCAAGTGCAAAAAAACCTTTTTTTAGTCTCTTAAATGGGTTTGAGGTGGAAATTGCCCCTCAAATTATGTCCTAATAAGTTGAAGAGAGTGCTCCTATAGGAGGTGAAAAAGTTCTCCACACTATACTAACCCTCTCTTAATGCACATAGATGCTAACAGGATGTGTTCTTCTCGCTATGACAGTGTGATGGAACTGACCTCACACCCAAGATCCAGGAGCTGAAGTTTCAGTGTATCGTCTTCTTAAATATTCCCAGGTGAGTTGTATAACCCCCATATGATCACTGGTTATGGATTCTATGTGCCTATAGTTTGGAATTCTTATCATAAGAATTTTCATGCACACTTCTCAACAGGGACCTTGTTTCCATATAGATTTTTTTTAATGACCTGATATTTATTACATTTAGATATATTATTTACTATACCCGATGAATTGTGCCATGAAGCTCCTTAAGTCTTTATAGCCCTCATGCCCCCTTGTTTTTAAATGTCCTTAGTGTGACAATTGCACGGGTTGATCAGACCTTGCGATCGTTCATCAGATCAATCGTACTCCACGTGTGTCACTGCACCGTTCGTTCATTTGGCAACACGCGTGGCTATAAAATGCTGCCACCAGAACACAAACAGCGTTCGCCACTATCTAAGCCACACACATCATATCGAACGAATCGAACGACCCACAACCACTTCCAGGTAGGGAGCGATTGAGATTCCTAGGCAAGTAATGTAGCCAGGCTCTACAGAACTAGCGTGAGCTTTTAAGATCCTTAATTCAGAGCATCAGTGAACGTCTGCTGTATTTTCAGAATTTATTTAAACAAAACAGAAAAACGCAAAAACAATGAGAAAAATTATGCAAGGTGATTAAAACAGGATTAACTATAAAACATGGTACAAATAAATAGATAGCAATACAAATTAAAAGGGGAAAAATACTTAAGAGTCTGTTTGGGCTGCGGTTCGATAGAATCGATTGTCTCTCAGTCCTCACACGTCTCCCAAGGAGGTCTCCTCCTTAGATGTTAAAAGGGAGCGTGCGTCACTCTTGATGGTAAGATTCGAGTGCCATTCTGAAGCTCACCTTATTCCCTCTAACCAGGGGTCAGCTTCTGACCCCTTCTATTGGGAAGAGTGATTAGAGTCTCCCACTGTTTGATTGGTGCATCTGGGATTCTCCATCTTTGGGTACCTGAAAGTTGGTCCATATGATATCCCCCATCTGTCCTGGGATTCCAAAGGAAGGAGGGATGGAGGACATTCTATGAAAGGGGCTTACACAAGCAGGAGAGGAGCTTTAGGAATTTGGGATCTATTGATGTGATGTGTTTATTTTGCTTTCCAGAATGGTTTTATTACTAGGTGAGAGGGGGGAGGAAGTGAGTAGGATAGGACACATTTTGAGGGATTATCACCATTGACCCGGCATGTATATTTTTGAGGGTGAGATGAAGGTGAATCCCAAGTGGGAAGGGGGACAAGGGTTGAGTGCCAAGCAGGCATGTCAGCCAAATATATATATATATATATATATATATATATATACACACATCTCTCTCTATATATATATATATAGTGTCAGTAAGTTGTTGTACCGTGTTAGCCATCGATGTAAGCAGGAAATCCAAGGTTAAGGTAATACCATCTATATATATATATATATATATATATATATATATATATATATATATTCATTCATGCATTCATTACCGGTTTGGTCACACCTGGTGTTTATGTTGTGTTTTTAACCTATTCATTAAAAAATTGATATATTAGATTTATTTGAATTTAACTTTTGTTCTTTAGTACGGTAAGTTCTGAGAATCATATTAGAATAAAATATCTGTATCTTCTTCTTGATGCATTGTTCCCTGCGATCTGTTGATGTGGGGCCAGTGGTTGATCATCAAAGGGACAGTACAACTGGCTTTTTCTCCTTTGATATCTGCAGGTACTGTGCTGGCACAATGCCCTGGGGAAACCCCGGTGACCACAGAGACTTTGAGCCTCAGCGCCATGATGATGGCTATATCGAGGTCATTGGTTTCACTATGGCTTCTTTGGTAAGGATGAAAAAAAAAAACTATTATATACACATTCTTGTATTATTTACATATAAAACTTGAGGAAACCTTACTTGAATCAGTGTCGCTCAGGGCTGCTATCTGGAATTTTTGTTACACATATATACAACCTTACACATCACACAGAGCAGAACAGGGATGCCCATCTGCTGTCTGCCCCATTTGACTCCAGGGATGCCAAAAAAAGAGAAAACTTCTTGCTGTGTATCACATGGGGACCGTCCTAAGGTCCTGCCCAGGTTGGTTAAGTGCTGGTGCTGGCCCTGCTGGAGGGTTACCTAGGCCAGTTGTACCCAAAGCAGTGTGCCCCACCAGGATTCTCTTTTTTTTTTCACGATACAAATGGGAATATTACACTGTGCAGATGGAGAGGGGATGCCCCTCTGCTGTCTGCTGCATTTGATTCCGGGGATGCCAAGAAAGAGAAAACATTCTGCTGTGTTTCACATGGCCACCATGCGAGATGGACTCTCCCAAAGTACAGGGTAGGCCTAGTTAGGCTTAGTGCTGGCCCTGCCCAGAACAGTTGGACCTAATCCACTGGGAATTCTCTCCATCATCCCTATGGCCAGTTTGTCTAAAGCAGGCAGGCCAGAGCACGTGTTGGCCAGCCCCATAGTCTAAAAGATTCTAGGAATGTCTGATTCCCTCTTTTCTCGATTTGGTGCGATTCACTGTGTGAAATCCGCTGGGTTTACTACAAAAGACACCTTTCCGGTGATCCCAATGTGTATGTGCAGGCCACGGTGGCATCCTTCTGACCAGGGTTTTACACACAGCGACATACCAAATCAGGATGCCCCTGTAAAGCAGACCAAAACCCAGGTGAGTGAAAAACCTGTGTTTTGGTCCTCTTTAAAAGGAAAGTCCTCTATTCCCAGTATGTCACACACCCCGCTTCCGAATATTCATGACACTTGGGTAACTGTCCTGTAGAGGGCGATCTTGCAGAGATGACATGAAAAAAAGGAACCCCTCCCGGTCCATAAATACCTGGGACCTCCCACCATTTCCCAGTCTTTCGTCTCTGCAGTCTCCTCCTTGCAGGTAGCCGGGGTAACCCCCCGGCCGTTTGTTCTATTGCTGCCTGAACCTTTTTTATTTAAACTATAGCAGTATGCCTCCCAGCCTAGGCTGAAGGTCCAGGCAATGGTAGGTTGCACCTTGTGGTGTATATGGGAGCTTGCTTCCCCGTGAGACCCCATACAAAGGGGTAGGCGGTGTCCAGGTTGGTGATCCCGGCTTGGGATGCCCCGTCCCTCTTGCCCTTTCACCTATTGGTTTGTTTTGCTTTATTTGGGGGAAAAGGTGTGTGTATGTGTGTGTTTTTGCGGCCGTTGTTGCTGGACCGGTTTCACTTTTACTACAGGTGCAGTTAAGGAGGGGGCGGGGCCGGGCACTCGGCGTGCTCGTCGGCGTGCTCGTCGGCTAGTGATGAGTTTGCCGCCCTTAAGCAGTGTGAATTGTTCATGTCCTTTGTGCTTGCCGCCTTGGATGACACCATGGTCATGTGTGGTAGAACCTCAGCCTTGCTTGTAGCTATTCGACGGTCAGTGTGGTTGCACCAGTGGGTGGCTAATTTTGTGGCCAAAAAGTCACAGCACTTCCCTTTGTGGGATTGCGGCTCTTTGGAGAAAGATTAGATTCTGTCATGAAAGGAGGGAAGTTACCTCAGCGTAAGAGGCAACCTCGTCCCTTTCGGGGGGCGGCCTCCTTTAACCCTTCCTTTCGTGGTGCCAGAACTGGCAGAGTTTTGGCCTTCTCTACCCTCAGAGGTGATTCCTGCAGTAGAGGCAGAGGTCGTGCCTGTCTAGGTCACAAGCCCACCCAAGCCCGCTGCTAAGCCAGCTCAGCAATGAGGGGGCGCCCTCACCCTTGCGGGTGGGGGGACGGCTGCGGCACTTCTTCCAGGTCTGGGACCAGGAGGTCTCAGACAAATGGATTCTGGAAGTGGTGTCTTCCGTTTACAAGCTGGAATTCGAGATCCGGCCTCCTCCCAGATTCTTCAGGTCTCGAGTGCCTTCGGATCCGCTGGCCGCAAGGGGCTCCGGGCGGCAGTAAGTTATCTGCTGGACATGGCTGTCATTTGCCCAGTTCCTTCTGCGGAAGGGCGGCTCCCTTCGACCCGTTTTGGATCTGAAGCTCCTCAATCGGTTTATCCACTTCAGGAAGTTTCGCATGGAAACCTTGCGTTCAGCCGTCGATTCTCTTCTTCAGGGGGACTTCATGACGTCCATAGACATTAAGGATCCGTATCTGCATGTACCTATCTTCCTAGCACACCAGAGATTCCTCAGGTTCATGGTGGAAGATCAGTATTTTCAGTTTGTGGCCCTTCCATTCGGGCTTACCTCGGCTCCGAGGGTGTTCACCAAGGTATTGGCGGGGGTGATGGCCCACCTCAGGGTCCAGGGCATTCGCATTGTACCATACCTGGACGACCTTCTCATTTTGGCTTCCTGTCTCAGCCAAGCGGAGCTAGAGACCAGAGTGGTGGTATCCACGCTGGAGAGGTTCGGCTGGGTGATCAACTATCCCAAGTCCTCCCTCTCCCCGTCCAGGGAGGTTTTGTTTCTGGGCATGACTCTGGATGCCTTTCAGGCCAGGGTGTTCCTTCCTCAGCCCAAAATTCTTCTGATCCAAGATTTGATTCGGCTTTTGCTTTCCAATCCTCGCCCGTCTATCCGGCTAGGGATGAGATTGGTAGGTCTGATGGTGGCTTCCTTTGAGGCAGTCCCTTTTGCCCAGTTTCACATGAGGATGCTTCAGCTCCATCTTCTAGAGATTTGGGACAAGTGTCCGCTGTCATTGGATCAGTCTTGTCTGCTGTCTCCCCGGGCTCAGCAGTCCCTTCAGTGGTGGCTAGTGTCAAGCAATCTGTTTAAGGGCAGATCCTTTCTGACCCCTTGTTGGGAAACGGTCGCCACGGACGCCAGCCTGTCGGGCTGGGGGGGCTTCTGGAGGGAACATCAGTTCCAGGGGTTATGGGGGCCTCGGGAGGCTCATACCCCCATCAACGCTTTGGAGCTGCGGACCATTTGGTTGGTTCTGTCTCGCTTGACTCTTCTATTGCAGGGATTGCCAGTTCAAGTCCATTCGGACAATCGGACGGCGGTCGCTTACATCAATCACCAAGGAGGGACTCGCAGCAGAAGTGCCCTCCGGGAGGTATCTCTGATCCTTGTTTGGGCAGAGAGCAATGTCCCATGCATCTCAGCCATTTACATCCCGGGAGTGGAGAACACAAAGGTGGACTCCCTGAGCAGGAGATCCTCTCGCCGAGGAGAATGGTCTCTCAGTTCCAAGGTATTCCAGGCCCTTTGTCACAAGTGGGGGACTCCGGAGGTGGATCTCTTTGCCTCACGTCACAATCACAAGCTTCCTGCCTTTGTGTCTCTGTCTCAGGATCCTGGCAGTCAATGCCATGTCCCTGACTTGGAGGGAACTGGGGTTTCTGTACCTGTTCCCCCCTTCTCCATGGTGGGCAAGGTGGTGCGCAAGCTAACTCTAGAAGGGGCACCAGCAATTCTGGTGGCTCCAAGGTGGCCAAGACGAGTGTGGTTCGCAGACGTCGTGCGGCTGGCAGTAGATCAGTTTTATCTGCCTCTTCTTCCAGATCTTATCACCCAGGGTCAGCTACGCTACCCCAATTTACCAACGCTGGCTTTGACGGCGTGGCTGCTGAAACCTCCATCTTAAAGGAGGAAGGTCTTTCTGATGCGGTGGTTCAGACTCTTGTTAGAGCTAGGAAGAAATCTTCCTCTAACGTCTACTATAGGACTTGGAGGTCTTATATTAACTGGTGCGAGGCTAGGGCCTTGCCTTGGGTGTTTTCTATTCCCAGAATTCTGGAGTTTCTTCAACATGGTCTGGATTTGTGGTTCCAGCTTAGTACTTTGAAGGGGCAGGTTTCTGCCCTAGCAATTTTCTTTCAAAGGTCTTTTGCCCTTCATCCCCTGGTTAAGACATTTTTCCATGTGCGGCCTCCTAGAAAGCCCTTGCTGCCGGTTTGGGATTTAAACTTGGTTCTGTCGGCTCTCCAGGGGCCTCCTTTTGAGCCGGTGCATGATATTGCTCTTTCTCTGCTCACTCAGAAAGTTGCCTTTTTGGTGGCTATTACCTCTGTTCGGCGTGTCTCTGAGTTGGCGGCCTTGTCTATTCAGGCTCCTTACTTTGAGAGGCACCTGGACAAGGTAGTTTTCCGCTTTAAGCCGGATTTCCTTCCTAAGGTGGTTTCGGCCTTCCACCTCAATCAGGATGTAGTTCTCCCTTCCTTGTGTCCTAAGCCTAGTAATGACAAGGAGAGGACCTTACATTCTTTGGATGTGGTTCGATGTGTGAAATATTATTTGGTGGCTACTTCTCCTTTTCGTAAGACGGACGCCTTTTTCGTGGTGCCCTCCGGGCCCAGGAAAGGTCTGGCGCCCGCTAAGTCTTCCATTAGTAAATGGATTCGACAGGCCATTGTTGATGCCAAGGGGAGGGTTCCCCCTTTTCATGTTACTGCTCATTCTACTCGTGCTGTTGGAGCATCATGGGCTTTTCAGCATCAGGCTTCTGTTGAACAAGTTTGCAAGGCTGCTACTTGGTCTTCTGTTCATACTTTTTCTAAGTTTTATAAGGTTGATGTGCGGGCCTCAGCGGATGCTGTTTTTGGCCGCAAAGTTCTGCAAGCTGCAGTAGTTTAAGTTTGCATTATTGACTTTTTGGGATCCCCACCCATTATGGGCACTGCTATTGGATGTCCCAAGTGTCATGAATAATTGGAAGTGGGGTGTGTGACATACTGGGAATAATACCATTTTGTGATTACTCACCTGTAAAATGGTTATTACAAGTATGTCACCCACCCCGCTTCATCCTGCCCTTTTTTTGGTTTTCTGGGATCCTTTATATGGTGAACCTTTTTCTTTGCTGTTTACATTTGGCTCTTCCTGGTCCCTTTACTGCTGTCTTATACTGGGGAATGGTGGGAGGTCCCAGGTATTTATGGACCGGGAGGGGTTCCTTTTTTTCATGTCATCTCTGCAAGATCGCCCTCTACAGGACAGTTACCCAAGTGTCATGAATATTCGGAAGCGGGGTGTGTGACACACTTGTAATAACCATTTTACAGCAGGCACGAGACTCCCGTCTTATCTTCCACCTGCTCCCATGCCACACATCTCTCATTCGCAGCGCTGGTATGAGAAGCTGATGCGTTGCATGGGTGTGGCGCTCCCATTGACTGCAATGGGCTCCTCTGTATGATGCGCCCATTGCATAGGAGCAGGTTGAAGGTAAGACATCTCGTACCCTTTGGCACTCCTGCTCTGAGATCTAAAGGACAAGTCAATGAAAGTGGACTTTCCCTTTAAATTTCACAAAGTGCAATGATGCCAGCCTGCCTCTAGATGTCACTCTATGATCAGCATTGTTATCTTACAGCCATACGCGGCGAAATAAGAGCTGCATTCAGCTGAGATAATACAATGTAGATTCGGGTTTGCATTTCAGCAATATGCCGTCTGGTACATTCTGTTTTGTGAAGTATATAATTAAAAAAGTAAGATTGCAAAACTCCTATTGTTTGTATAAAAGCTTCCCCGCTATGCAGAAATCAGCGGTGCACGATATATATATATATATATATATATATATATATATATATATATATATGACAATGAGCCTACACCTGCAGATTAATGTATTGTGTATTGGATGGGGGGCTCCACATAAACCAAACCTAAAGCTCCAGCTTTGTGATGCAAATAAAAGCAATTGTTTCTCATGGAAAATGTTGGACCTGCTTTCTAATTGTTATTAGTATTATTAGCATTGGCGTAGGTGTTGTACAAAGTTTCTGTTGTTATGTGATACAAAAATGCACTAAACATTGTATAACTCTTATTAGTACTTCATAGAGCATGATGCCTTCACAGCCAGTTATTTAAAGAAGACCTGAAGAAAAGAAAAACCTTTAGGTCTGCTTACCAGGGCATCCTAATTTGAGATGCCCCTCTAGTTAAAGAGCAATAGGAATCCTGAAGTCAGGCCATAGTACTCACCCCTTGATAAGGATAAAGACAGTATCAGTATTATCAGACACAAATTAGACTTATTAATGTTGTCAATGATAAGCCAGGGTTGTCATCAAGAGCAAAATACTTCAGTATGGGGCCTGAGGGGCCTGGTAGTGATGGGGAGAGGCCCAACCACACTACTGCTTTGCTGCCCCTTGTAACCTTGTATATGTGAAGGCTGGGTTCCTAGTTATTAATATTATTGCTTATTTTTTAGCACCATCTTTTTTCATAGTTTTTTATCCCCCCCCCCAATTTATAATGTGACGGCTGGTCCCTAGAACGAACCTCATTTTCCCTTACAGTCTAATAACTGGGGTGAGTCTGGTTCAAACTAGAGGTTCTGCCATTACATATAGGTTACAGGGGGCCCTTACTCTATACAGCCAATACTGTCTGGGCCTTCGTAACCTGTATTTTGCTAATTGGGCCCCTAGTTTGAGCTTCAGTTTCCTACATATTCTAATACTGAGGCGAGCTTGGCTGCCTTGAGACCAGTTCAGACTAGGGTCCCAGCCATTAGATATAGGTTATGGGGGGGGGTAAAGTTGCGGTTGTATGGGGCCCACATTTTCTAGATGGCAGCCCTGGGTTAATCTATTCAAATTTGGACAAAGTGGCACTAGAGTCAATACTGCTTCTCACGTCCCCGTAGCTATGGGGCATTGAAAACAAAAAGTGAATCTTTTTTAAAGAGACAGACTCGTGTGTCAGTGCTTCTGCCAAGAGTACCTGTCTGCATCCTCAGGATCCCAGATGAATCCACTTCCTTTAACGCAGAGGCATTGGTAGGCCTACCCTAGGTTTAGTGGTGACAATATAGTACCTGAGGTGGGTATAATAATCCATTACAGGGTGATACTGAAAAGACTAATAAGCAGTTTAGCAATGACGATAATGGAAAGTGCCAAATCAAACCCCAGAGTCAGTGTGGCAGTGATTTGTCAAACTTGAGACCAATAGAACCGAGAAGCAGGTCAGTGGTCACCACTGTACATGTATTGCAGACCAAACATTAGACCAAGATCACACACTAACACTACATTCATCTTACAGAAGCACTCAACCTTTTATTCTTTTCTTTTTACAGGCTGCTCTCCAAGTTGGTGGCCATGGGGAGAGGCTTCACCAGTGCAGGGAGGTGACCCTGCTGACGTACAAGGCCATTCCCATGCAGGTCGATGGAGAACCATGCCGCCTCGCCCCTTCCCTGATTCGAATTTCACTAAGAAACCAGGCCAACATGGTACAGAAAAGCAAGAGGAGGACGTCAATGCCCTTACTCAACGAGTGAGTCACAGCGCCACCTCTGGCAACTCCTAAACCGGAATAATACCCCCTAAATAGTTCATCAGTAATACACAGAGCTATAATGATAAGATAAGGGAGGCTGTAGTTCCACTTTAAAAATTCTTCAGACCGATTCTTTCCACAGTGCAGAAAAAGACAAACTTCGTGCTTAGACACTCTCCGCCACTTGAATTGCACAGCCTCTTACCAGATTCACAGTAGAGATGAGCATAAATAAACATAGGTGAATGTAGCTTTCACTTTAAAAATTCCCACCGGTGGTGCAGGCAATATAATCCACTTTATACACTTCCACAGCGTTTCTCCAAAAGGGCATAAGTCATAAATGCAATGCCCCGATATTGTAACATAGGTGAGGAGATAGAAAAAGAAAGAAGGATCTAGTGCAAGGGTACTCAACCATTTCTTGTAGAGGTCCAATTACAGGCATCCGGTGAGAGGTGAAGGTCCGGACAGGGGGCTCGTGTGGGTCGTGCGGAGGGGGGCGGATAGTAAGAAATCAGCGCACTGGGTGGGAGGGCTATAGATTCCACTGGCAAAGCTAAAAAAGGCTGCTTGCCCCCACCCCAAGAACGCTATTGGGCACTAGGAAAAAACAGGAGCGTTTCTTTGGGCCCCACAGAACCTACAGCTCTGGCCCATGGCACACTGCTATTAACCCCCTGTGCATTCTGTAAAAGGGTGGACTAGGGCTGAAAATGTTACTGGCAATAAGGTCCGGTAACAAGTAAAGGGGGCAGCACTGAGCACGACAACACAGAAGTAACTGAGTGCAGGACTGTCATGACAGGGGTCCGGAAATCTGGTGCCGAGGTCCGCATTCGGACCCCGGTCCGCCAGTTGAGTACCGCTGATCTAGTGCAACACCTTTTTAAACTAATAACAATTTAATGAGATAGGTATGCACTTACAATGATAAATAGAAATCAGGCTTGTCACAACACTTAGCTGGTCTTCAGTGTGTCTCTCCACTATGGTATTCAGCTGCACCTCTCCGCAGATGTATCCTTAAAACGTATATAAACCTTTAAGCAATAAGACCGCCAGACGTCCCTACGCGTTTCATCCCAGCACGGGGACTTGAACTCGGGTGCCTGGCCAGCTTGAAAGAGCGGTATTTGTACCTAGCAGCCTTATGTATAGAGCTTAGAGTTCCAGGTCACGTGTCCGTGACATCATCGCAGGCATACCGAGTCACGTACTGAGTGGAAGGACTCTTTTTCACACGTTTCGGCAAAATATCTTGATCTGCTTTATAAGTGTTGCACGGTTTTGCTAATTTTATTCAATACCCCCTAAATGCTAACTTCTGCATGTGGATAGTGCACCCGCTAGCGGGGAATCTGGTGGCCGCTTCTGGGCTCAATAAAATGGACTTTTCGGAATTGGTGAGGCAAGTTTTTGGGGCAGCAATCTGGATAGCGCAGGTGCACTATCCAGATGCAGAGGTTTGCATTTTAGGTTGTTATTCCGGTTTAACAACAGCTTTGTAGGTGACAGAGTAACATTTAAAGAAACAGATAAAATACTCACTTGTGTAGTTATGGGAGTATTCTGGGATTTTTATAATTTGTCACCTTCCACCCTTCACCCCCCCCCCCCCCCACCTCTCCACCTAAGTGCTTCTGTTTTCTCTAAATAGGAATTTTAACTTTAGTCTGGTTGGTGAAAGACCCATATTAGGCTGTATAGGGGATTGAAAAGCCCTTTTATATAAAGGTGCAAGTCAGAGAGTGTTTTCCTAAAATGTAAAAAGAATTAAAACAATTATTTCTCCCAGAATCCCTTGCAGTGGGGGGCCATGCAAATTACATTTAGAAGGAAGGCCTGTTTAGGTTCGGTCACCATTTTCTCAGCAGACTTTAAAGGAAATGTGAAGCTTAAAGATTTTAGGAATGGGTTATAGCCCTCCCTCTTGTTTGGAATGCCCCCGTAAACATCCTACAACACATGCGCAGGCCTCCTGCAGCATCCTTGGCACCGCTCCATCTGCGCACCTGTGCTGGGCATTAATATATGCGGCAATTAAGGTTGATTGAAGGAGAGCCTGCATGTGTGCTGTGAAGGTGGGTGAGCTGCTGGGAAAACTGGGATGTTTCACACACATCCCTAATTGAAGCAGACCAAAACCCCTACCACCCGGCTCTAGAGTCTAAAATACTCAAGGACTGAGCTAAAGCACTCCCTAGTGGCATCCCTATTTAGGATGTGTGAAACCCCTGGGATCACTTGTAACCTACCCTCGTTCCTCAATCCCTAGGCGTATGTTCAGGCCTCTGGTGGCATCTCCAGCACCTCTTCACCTGTGCACCAGGCATGTTGAAATGTTTGGCAGCTGTTGCACACAGCTAAAGGGAGCAACTCTGAGGAGGCAACTGGCAATATATTTACTTAAAATTTATTGCCAGGCATTAAATTGGAGGGTAGTACACACATGCGCCATGAAACCAGGGATCCAAGTAGGTTACCAGGAGACCTGAGAGGATTCCCACAAGAGCCAGGAAATCAGAAATCCTAGTTTTAGTTCATTTTAAGAGGTGTAGCCTTAAATAAGTTCCGCAGTCTAAACTTCATGAGGCCAGAGATACGGTATGTGAGGGCCTTGATAACGTGGATAGCTCACCACATTCTTGAGTTCTCCTTTAAATCAGCCTATTGCAGTCCATCCGGTCCTGAAAATACTTTGCCATAGGGGGATACCAGAAGTGTGGGTTGGAAGTACAGGCTGGCCATTATTGCCCTTGGTATACATATATCCATATGGCTGAATCCACCTATCCCGACCTCTACTGGTGGCCAGTCAGGGAAGGCAACCTAGAGTACTATTAGTGGAGAAAACTTTACATTTAGGATTGAGTGCTGAGTGAAAGTGCATAGCACATCCTTTAAGTCCCTGTCCAGGGTGCAAAAAAAACCCAAAGCACCAATTACCTGGCAGCCCTCAGACTTGGTCCCACAGACTTATTGCTTGTCCCTGCTGACAGTCTTGTGGGAGCAGACTCTGTCATTGATTGGCAGCAGGAGGTGCATCTTGTGACCAGTCGAGAGCATCCCACACTGGTTTGAACTTGTGGGATCGAGTCTGTAGGCTGACAGGTAAGTGTCCTTTGTTTTTTGCCGCATGCACTGCCCCTTTAAATACACTCCCTAGGCTGAAATGTAACCGTGTATTCAATTTTCTGTCTAAGTTGCGCAAAGTGAAGGTTGCCCCTCATCATCGGTTCAGTCTGCCTTGTTAGGATGCACAGGGCACACTTTGGAGGACAACCAAGTGCATATTTTAGACCGAGAACAGTAAAGTTCAAAAAGGTTCCTAATATTCCAGCACTGGGCAGCCTAAGGGGAAACTAAGAGATCTGCTTACCTTACTACCATTCCTGTTCCACTGATCTCCTGCAGTGCCAGTTTGTGAAGCCTGGAGCTACACTTCCACGTTTCCACATTTCACACAGTGGGGCATTCCAAATTGGGATGCTTTCACCCCACCCTAGAGTCCTTTACACTCCAGGGCTGGGTTCAGTGGGATTTGGTCCGCTTCAACACCTCTCCTACAGTTATTTAACATCCCAGAGCTCCACTAATGTAAACACAAGGGTACTTTCTACTGAGAACATTTCTGCACAGATCATACTGCAGCAATTCAGTTGCTAAACATATTTAAGAAACCTATCAAGTCATTAATACAATTATACCTTCACAGACAATAAATGGGGTGAGGATTCTTCCCTGTTATACACAATCCCCTCGATTCAAAGAGCAAAAGTTAATTGATTTCGTATCGAGAATCGTAAGTTTGGGTGGGTGTTAGTCATTTTTTCCTGTTTTTTTGGCCATTTCCGACTCGCACGAGCCTACGTACGAATGCGTATATGCTCTTACGATCAGCGGAAGTTCGTTCCTAAATTTTAGGATCAAAACGTAAAACTTAGGATCAAAACGTAAAACTTAGGATCAAATCCTAAAACTTAGGTTCAAAACGTAAAACTTAGGTTAATTGGATGTGTTTAGGTGTGATTCAGAGAAACCTCTAAACGCGTTTTAAAAGAAAGCCACAGCCGACACCTTTTAGCAGCCGGATTGCTGTTCGTGAACAGGTTTTTTGGCTATGTGGAGGAGTCTGCGCGTCTTGAGCTCCAATGAACTGCATGTATCAGCATGGCCGAGGCCATAAATTGTATGGCAATGCATACCTGATTCATGTATGCCTTATAAAAGCATTTTAATGTGGACCTTAATTAGTCCTTTGCATGTAAACCTTTATTTTGCAATATATTTGCGTTAATTAAAGAAACTTATGTCCTTTGTTATTTATTTTTAAATTGAGGTACTAGAATAATATTTTTAGATTGCATTTATTGGTGTAGTTGTTTACCTTTGCTTTGTTTAATTATTTAAGCACATCTTTGGTCAGATGCATCACACTTACTGAGGAGAGGAGAGCGGGATAAAGTGCAGGATGTGGGTTACTGCTGTATTTTGCACAGACACAGCAGAGCTGGGGGCATGGAAAGGTCAGAAATCAAAGAATCCAGAGCAACACAGTCACAAGGCCCTTTCTGTTTGCAGGCTGCCCGATAATACCTGAGCCGCCATCTTGGCTGTTTCTAGGCTCATAACATGCAGAAGTTGCTGGGTGTTTTTTAATATTTGTGAGCAATCTGTATGTAGAGGGTGTGGGTAACCACACTAAAAATTTAAAGTTGTACCATTTGAAGCATAAATATTAAAATTAAATCCACAAGTAAAAAATGCAAGTTAACTAAAAATTTAACAAAGTAAGATTTACTTATGCAAATGCATTCATTAATGGTTGGTTACTACAAAATGAATGAAATAAAGAAAAATAAGACCAAATATTTAGAATGCACTTTAATGAGGTAAGTTTGTAGTGCGCAGCCACAAGATCAGAAGGATTTACGTCCAGACAAAAAAGGAAAAAGGGCAAAACCAATGTTGCAACCTGAGAAATGAAACAGAAAATTCAGGATGGAAACTGACATAGGTCTGATTCCCGAACTGCCATACGAACGGACGTATATTTTAGGATAGAAACGTATTTGCTTATTGAATCACTCGCAAGTTCATACGAACGCACGAGCGGACGTGAAAAATAGGATGATCGTGAGCCAAATCCAAGCTGTTACATGTTTCTTTGAATCAACCCAATTGTGTCATACACAATGCTTACCTCCATCCTGCCCCTAGTGTCTCCCTGGGTCACATCAGTATCCTGCAACATGGATTCCATACCTCCCACCCAGCCTTGGCATTGCAGATTACCATCTGGGCGCCAGTTGTCTGGGTCCCCCGGCAAGATTCTATTTAGGCAGAATTTGTTTCAGCAATCTAATCTGGAATATAATGAAGCTTTTAATAAGATCTCTTATTGTTTCATTAGCTTTCATTTGACAGAAAGATTTATGGGCAGCAGATAAGAACACACACACACAGTGCAGGAAAAGGCTGCTTCTTCCCGGCAATCACTGTAATACATTATTGTTTAAAGGAGAACTCCAGGGTGTTTAAAGTGGACCAAAACCCAGTATTTTGACTATCCTAGGTTTTGGTCCTTGCCCCCCTGCTGTGCGAAACCCTGCAGGTCGCCGAAACAAACTAATTTCTTCCCGGTTCTATGGTGTATTCGCGGCTTTTCATCCAATCAGCGCCCTCTGAGCCGCTCACGTCAGCGTGTCTAAGCCTTCGTCGAAGGCAAGCGGCGCCGAGCGTGCTGACGGCCGCATCCCCCCGCTACCCTCTAACAGGGAGCGTGCCCGCGCCGGTCTTTCACAAAAGCCTGGTGCGAGCATGCACCCAGCTAGAGGGATAGCGGGGATAACTGAGGGCACTTTTTAATATAACCCCTCTTCTTCCATTTATTACATCATTGATGCTGCTGTCTATAAAACAAACTTACACTCTTAGTAATGTTGCTTAAAGTGGACCAACACCAAGGGGTGATCGGCCCGGGAATCTATAAGATTCACCTCACTCACCGGGGGACATCCGAGATCGGGATGTCCTGCGGGGTGAAACCCCCCAGAAACCCCCCAAACTCCTTACCTGATCCGCCGCCGCCTCCCGCGCGCCCCTCTAGACGTGCGCACGCCCGTGCCGGCCGTCTGTGAGTGGCCGGCGCGGGCGCGCGCACGCCGAAAGTGACGCGCGGGAGGCGGCGGCGGACGCACTGTCCTGAACGCCGCTGACACCCGCTTGGATGTCGGCGGGGATTGGGCGGCGCGGTCACGTGGGAGCGGGGAGAGGTGAGTTTTTGGGGGTTTCTGGGGGGTTTCAGAGAGCGGGACACCCCCGAAACCCAGGATAGTCAAAATCCTGGGTGTTGGTCCACTTTAAAGGAGCACAAATCAGGAAATTGTGTAATATTAAAAATCCATAGTAACACGTCTGCTAATAAGGAGGGGTCACTTATACACCCAAACTGAATATAACTCCTGCCAAGCTTGTGGTTTATTCTCTCATGGTAGGATTAAAATCCAGAGGCTACAGGTTTAGTGTATCACTGTCCCCCCTGATTTCCTCTTCCTTCCATTAAAATTAAAAAACAAGCCTGGCTGGATATTTCTTGATGCTGTGTGTGTAAATGACCCCTCCTCCCGCCATCCAGCATATTTATATGGATTTTTATCATTGGGACATTTTATCATGATAGTGCTCCTTTAAACACCACTCTAAACATTCGACTCCCACAGCCCCAGCTAAATGGGCATAACTGTATATTCCAGCACCAAATCAAAATAGGGGGGCTCCTACTGGATGAGCTGTTGGCAGCTAATGAAGTGTGCCTAAATCATAGGGTGTAAGGCCACTTTAAATTCGGGGGTACACCCAAATAATTTTTTCGCAGCACTATAAAGTACCAAAAGTTCAAACCTAATGGGTTTCAGCCTACATTAGTCTTCATTAGGCCAAAAATGTAAAATAGTTATTTTGGATAACTGCAGCAGCCAGTTGGTTTCTCCTCACTGCCAGTCATTCATGTGTAAATCATTATGAAATTATCATTTAATTTAAAGTCAACCTATGTCCAGGTGTAACCGAGGTCCCTGGAGAGGGACAAGAAACACACTTTATTCAATAGTTGTCACTCAAACAGCTTCAATGGGTCACAGACCAATAATTCCTTGTAAGAGTCCTTTCAGGGGGGCCGGCAAGCCGCAGGCCACCCCACTGTTACCACCACATGGGACAGATTACAAATGGGGCAACAGGGAAGAATGGGGCACACTTGCCTTCTCCGGGCGGGTGGTGAAGTCCCTCAAGGTGGTTCGAGGCCTACCAGTCCAGGCCTTATGTCCGCAGCCCTCACCTCCCAACGTCTCCTTGTGGCTCCGACTTCCTGCACTTCCTGGCCCTTTCCCTTTTAATGTCAGCACGTCCTCCTCTCCTCCTAAAGCTCTCGTGAGAGCATGTGGGTCTCTGCTAGCAAAGGTCCCTTTGCCCTAGACCAAAATGGTGGCTACAGTGTCCCAGCTTAGCGCTACCCACCACATGACAGGAAAGCTTACCAAAACGACAACAGCAGGGCATACTTACCTTGCCTACACAGGTTCTACATCAGCAGGCTTATCCTATTTGTGGAGTCAGAGGCCCATGGAGTGGCACAGACTTTGCTTTTTAGGGTGTAAGTCTTAAGGGTGTAAGATAAAACCTAAATCACTCCCTGTCAGCTTGATCTAATAAATTTCATAGAATATTGCTATAAAACACACAGGAGGTTGATTCAGTCCCAGGTTCAAAAAGAGAACTTTGGAGTAAAAAGTGCAGTTTAGGTGAAAAATTTGTAGATAATAAAACTGAAATGACACTTTTTACTGAAAAAAGCAGTGCTCCTTTTTGTACCTGGTGCTAAATTAAAGGGGTGATTGAGCACCAGATGCAAAAATTAAGCCTCCTTTTTTTTAGGAGTAAAAAGTGCTATTTCTATTTCTATTGTTTTTTACTCCAAATTGTACTTTTTGCACCTGGGACACAATTGACCCCTTAGTTTCAAACCTGCCGTTTTCCAGCCTAAAATTAGCACCCTTATGCCAAAAAGCTGCAGGTGCTAATGGCTTCTCCCCATTGCCGGTCCTTGTTAAGGCCCTTCATGCCCCAGGCAACAAAATAAAAAAAAAGCTTACACTATGGGGTCGATTCAGAGCCTGGTGAGAAAACTCACTTCTTTTTTGGAGAGAAAAATGTCATTCACTTTCATTGTCCACTGGGTGTAAAAATGTCACCTGGCTCTGAATGAACCCACAGAGCCAGACAATGAAAGTGAATGGTGATTTTCTTTCCTAAAATTGAATTGAGTTTTCTCATCGGGCTCTGAATCAACCCCAATATTTGCCGTTTGACCCCTGTAGCTTCTCCGTGCACCTCCGGTGTCCCCTGCAGCTCTTCCATGTAGCTCTGGTGTCGTCATATCTACCTGGAGAGTGAGCGATTCGGCCCTTCAGCGCTAGGCAGACATGGTAGCGTCCATCAAGATGGTTTTAGATGGAGGGGACGTGCCGAGGTGGGGGCATGCGGAACCCTCCTTGGCACACCCCCTCCATTGCAATGAAGGAGCATCCATGTTAGGGGCAAAAAACACGTCTTGATGGGAACAAAAGGTGAGTATGGCCTTTTTTATTTTGTTACCTGGAGAGTCACTTTAAATATTAAAGTGGACCAAAACCCACGATTTTTTATCAGGTCGCCCGAACAAACTCTCCTCTTCTCGGTCCTATGATGCATGCCGCTTGGCCATTCAGCATGCTTGGATCAGCTTAAGCCCCTGTGTCCAGGAGCTCGTCTAATATGAGCGGCTCAAAACACAGTGGCGGCCGCATCCCCTGCTACCCAGTAACAAGGAGCGTGCCCGCGCCGGTCATCCACAAATGTCTGGCGCAGGCAGGCACCTTTCTAGAGGGATAGCGGGGATGCAGCCACGGCTTGTGCATGCTCAAAAAAAATAGAGGGAGTTTATGGGCGACCTGGGGGGGTTTCACACAGGGGGGCATCCCGATGCCCCGGGGGGGAGGGAATCAACCTCCATGGGTTTTGGTCCACTTAAGGGGTGAAAAAGCCAGTCACATGACTAGCAAGGATGTCATCTAGAAAATAAAACAGTTGCCTTGATTTATTCCTACAGCTATACAATGATCGGGATGAATGAGAACCTTCATAGACCTAATGTTAGCACCTTACAATTGCTCATCCTTTATAACTGTGCATGCTGATCACTTCATCAGTTGTGTAACACACTCCTTTTGTTCCTGTTAAACTGTTGTGTGTCTGTCTCTCTCTCTTTTCCTTTCTCTCTCTCATGCGCTCTCACCGCTGGCTTCCCCCTGTGTGTTTGTGCTGGCTTTGTGCTGTCATGCACAGCATCCATAAAGTGCCCACTGCTGACCACCGACGCGTCTCCGCTCCCCCAGACTCCTTCACCATGTAAGTATGTCACTCCGCTTGTGTCATTACCGGTGGGCGCCTTCTGCGCCCTCATAGCCCACCCCTCGCTGTGATTCACTTGGCCGACTCGCCCTCACCGCCGTTGCCCCAACGGGGCTTGCTGTCCTGCCGCTTTCATATCTCATGTTGTCTGCATGACTGGGCATTGCACTTCCTAAAAGGCCATTGTACTACACTAAAAACAACTGTGGTGAGGGCATGTGTGTGGATGCTGTGTATTGCTTTTTCTTTATACTGTAGGTTCCTTAATGCTCAACTCCAGGAAAACTTTTTTTAAGCTTTGGATGAGGAAGGGTTGGAACCTATGTCATAAAATGCCCCCTCTCACACCGTCAGTGAGTCATGCATGAACTGATCAGATGTCTCACATTTGGCGGGACACTTTGCTGACATTATAGGGGGCACTCAGAGGAGTAGTTAGGCTTTCTGGCACCCAGGGCAAAGATTCAAAATGGCACCCCCACCTGTGATCAGGCCCTCCTTTGGTCCTCCCCTGATCTGCTGGACCTGGGGCACGTGCCCTCCTGTAGCTGCGCCCCTGGGGACACTATCCCGCCAAATGCTGGATGTCTGGGTGATTTACAACTGCTCTGGCTAAATGGCTGTAGAGGGATGCATAGATTGGATGAGTATTGGCCTCATCACCAACATCTTTTTTTGACCAAAGATCCCTGGAGCCAAGTGACCAGGGACGGGGCTACACCTACTTACACACAAGAGTAGTATAGAAGGCTGTGGATATTTGTTCCTCAAAAGCCTGTAAATAAGCCCCACTCCCGGTCCAATGGCGCATGCGCGGGCCACGGCCATATCCCCACTATCCCTCTAGCAGGGCGTGTGCCTGCGCCAGCCGTCTGTGAATGGGCAGCACGGGCATACTCCTTGTTAGAGGGAAGCGGGGGATGTGGCAGCCAGCTCTGCCAAGACGTCGCTCAGACGTCCACAGCTCAGCGGCTCCGAGCATGCTGATTGGACGAGCGCCCGCGCATGTGCCGTAGGACCTGGATGAGGTGAATTTCCTTGGGCGTTCTGGGGGGTTTCACGTAGCGAGGGGAAAGGACCAAAACCCAGGATAGTCAAAATCTGGGGTTTTGGTCCACTTTAAAACAAACATACATCATCCCTAGGAAGTCTGTCCCAGGAAGGTTTCAAAAAGCCCTCTCCCACTGGGCTGGGTCTCTGTCCAGTGGGGAGTTGAAGCCTCTGCAACATTTTATTGAGCTATAAGGAGACTTTTTTAAATGCAGAATTTTCATTTTTCCCTACAATTGTCTCTAAAATATAATGAACAAGACAATATCAACAGCTAATAGGGGCATTCCAATTCTCTAATCTCTAATAAGAATAATTGGTTTTCTCCAGTATGTGTTGCAGCTTTTAAGTTGCTCATAGTATGGATACAAAGCCTGGAACTAAGTATTGGCCACTGCAGAGGTGAGAGGGGGCTCCTAAAGTGGACCTATCACCGTCGCGGTCAACCAGGCGCCCCTGGTTTGGGATGGCCCACTGTGTGAATGCCTCCAGTTTGCCTTCAAATCCCTTACCTTTCCAGGTCCCTTTCCACGATCGCTGGCTGTGTCCCCAGCATTTCTTCCAGCTGCGTGTGTTCTTGTGCCCATCCATTTAGATAGGGCAGGTGCCCTGGAGCACGCATTCCACAGGGAAACTGGGGATGCACCCGCCTCTACACCCTATCCGACGTGATGTCCAAAACAGCGGCCTTAGCGCTGATTAGATGAGCATCCACGCATGCGCCATGGGAACGCTGGAAAGATCAGTGGTGTGGCTGATCTGGGGGTTTCACACAGTGGGTCATCTCAAATCTGGATGTGTCCGGGGCAAGGACCTATCACCAGGATAATGGTGATAGGCGCACTTTAAGGGTGCCATGTGGACCTCCAGGCATTTTTTTTTACTGGATCTCCACTTTAACTGTATACCAGCCACCTGAAATGGTGGGTTCACTCCCTAAAGGGACAGGTTCTCCCACATGAGGTGCAGAGCTTCAAAACTTTAATGAATTACCTCCTCTCACCCCTCCCAAGTATTATCTGGGTAAAACCGACAGGATTAGCCTTGAAAACCGACCCTGGTCCATGTAAAAACAAAACAAAGCCCCTCTAGAAAATAAGGTCTGATAGGGGGAGAAGAAAATATGTTCCTGACTCCTGAGGACATTTGGATCTCTGGACCCAAAAATTCCCAAGATAGGATAAAGAACTCACCAAATGTAATAACAGCCACCAAGTCTTATTAAATTATCCCCCAAGTTCTCACAATGGGGGTCACAGACAACAGTATTATTTCATTTTAGGTCCTTTTATATAAGTGTGGCCGGTCGTCTTGCTGGAGGTGTTGGCAGGGGATGTGCTAAAGAAGTAGATGGCGCCGCCCTAGCGGATTACACTAAAGTCGCCTTTCAAATTAGCTGTGACGCTTTCTCACACTATACAAAAGAAGAAAAAAGTTTTGGCTGGAGTTGAGCTTTAAAGTTCTTTTTGCTGACCAGAAAAGCAAATCCAAGCATGTCACCGGACGGCAGTGACCTGCTCCAAATATGGTCCCTGTGCCAGTGACACGTCTTGTGACACACAGATGTAGCAACCATGTAGCAGTCATTAAAGTGGACCAAAACTAGGGATCTTCAGCATGCCTGTTGTGTGACACCCCCCCAGAATGCTGGGTAGACTCACCTGTCCTCGAGCCCACGGCACCAACGCTGGAGCTCCTCCAATCAGCCTATCCCTCCGTGCATATTAATGTGCGGCTAGATGAGCTGAATTGAGCCGCACATACCATCTCGCTTCTTTCGGCTATGCGCGGCCCCGATCAGTCATTCAGTTTCGGGGTGCACAGGGCCGTGCACAGCAAGAAGTGATGCTTGTGCCAATCGAGCATGCGCCATAGGCTCAATGGAAAGGTAAGAATTTTGTGAGCCTTGGAGGGTTTCACACAGCAGGGCATTCCAGTCCAGGATGTCCCGGGGGGAGCGAGTATGCCTGCCCTGAAGTCTCATAGACTCCAGCGTGGGTTTTGGTCCACTTTAACTGGGCAAGCCTAACTTAACTAGCTAGCTTACCCTTTGCACAGAAGCCATTCAATAGCATTGAGGATTTCAAGGCATTCTGTGCCATTGTTTAAAGTGGACCAAAACCCAGGATTTTGACTATCCTGGGTTTTGGTCCTTTCCCCCAGGGCACCTCGATTGGAGATGCCCCGCTGTGTGAAACCCCCCAGATCCCTGAGTACAACTCACCTCTTCCCGGTCCTATGGCGCATGCACGGACGCTCCTCCAATCAGCGCTCTCTGCCGCTGATGTTACGCTGTCTAATTCAGGGTCTAAGGCCAGCAGCTCCGAACGCGCTGTTGGCCACATCCCCCGCTCCAGGGAGCGTGCCCGTGCTGGCCATTCACAAATGCTAGAGGGATAGCGGGGATGCGGCCGGGGCTTGCACATGCGCCGTTGGCCCGGGAAGCAAGGTAAGTGAATGGGGCAACCTGGGGGGTTTCAGACAGCAGGGCATCCTGATTTTAGATGCCTCGGGGGGGGAGGGAATCAATTGGCCCGGAATTCTTATAGATTCCCAGGCCTATCGCGCTGGGTTTTGGTCCACTGGTTTGTTACATCTGTAGTCTGGCCACAATTTGCAAAAAGAATAATAATTTGAACCCTTTGCCATTTTATCCAAAGACTAGAAAAATGGTTTTGGCTGGAGCTGGGCTTTGCCGGATGCTGAGGTATGTTCAGTGCATGAATAGTAATGTATATACCAAGGTCATAAGAATCCGCAGCACTAAGGGAAATAACTTTAAAGCTGACCCTCTTCCTCTAAAGCAGCTTCCAGTAGCCTCTTCCACAGAGTTACACTGACAACGGCATCATTAGCCAACCTGGCTCTACTACTTATCAATTACTGGCAGCTGCTTATAGGAGGTGACGGATTTCTGTGATCATGTGACTAACTGAAGTGGCACTTCAATCAGCAAAATAAATATGTTGCAAAAAAAGATACATTTTATTGAGCTATAAGGGGGCTTTTTAAATGCAGAATTTTCATTTTTCCCTACAATTGTCCCTAAAATATAATGGACAAGAAGAGATCAACAGCTAATAGTGGCATTCCAATTCAATAGTGCCATCGGGAATAGCCAATCAGATCCCTTGCTGATGGTCGACACAATGCCTGTAGGATAAGACCGATAAAGACATTCTAGACAAAGGCCTCGATTAACTAAGAGTTGAAAAAAATTCTCATGGTAGTAAAAAATTAAATTCATGAGAAAAAAACCTGAGAATGTCACTGTTAGTGAAGCGCCAAATAGAGAGACAATGAAAGTCAATGGCACTTTTTACTACGAATAAAAAGGAGTAAAAAAAGTGCCATTGACTTTCATTGTCTTCATATCTGGTGATCACTAAACATTAAATTCTCTGGCTTTTTTCTCAAGAATTGATTTTTTTACTACCTTTTTCAACTCTTAGTGAATCAAGGCCAAAGGGTTAATGATTCCCACCCCCCGGGGCATCCAAAATCGGGATGCCCCCCTTTGTGAAACCCTTCAGGTCTCCCCGTCTTATATGGCGTGACGTCAATGGCTCTGAGCGCGCTGATTGGACGAGCGCCCTCACATGCACCAAAGAGGTGAGTTACTTCAGCCGATCTGGGGGGTTTCACACAGCGGGGCACTGGGGGAAGGGACCAAAACCCAGGATCCTGGGTTTTGGTCCACTTTAAAATCACGGCTTTTGTTCGGCTTTAAACCCTGGTCTTATGTTGCAGCACAGCAATGACACAGTAAAAGCTGCTCCTTCTTTATTCTGGAAAGTTCCATGGCTGGCTCCTCCTACTCGTCAACTCTAAATTAAAAGCATTCAGTGTTGCCGGGTATAAATTCCCCCCCAAAAAGTACAGAAGTCATTTCATCTTGTCACTACTGTGCTGGATCAGCTGGCCTGGGGGCAATATAGTATATCTACCCTGCCAAGGGCTTTAATGCCCCGACCTTTCCCCTTTCTCCACATTTTCTAATACCTAACTTGCTTTTGAACCTTCTACCAAGTGATGCCAATAGCAGCCTTTTACAATGAGGCCTGTTTGCCTGGCAGCAGGGGAGGTGGCAAGTTGCATTTGTCTTATCTCCATCCCCCAGTCACGCAGATTATCTCTTGTATGACATATTTTAGTGGTTGGAGAAGCAAAAGACTCATGGCTTTGTGATTTATTTCCCTGGCAGCCCGCATTCAGTGCCCGATCGGCTGCGTATCCGGGTGAATCGAATCCGCCTGCACGATTACGAGGGACTGAATTATGACAAGGACAAGCTTCGGGAAGCCTGTGAGTTGATTTGTAAATCTCTGTTTTGACTTTGGGTGTAAAACAAATTTAAGTAAACCCGTCAAGGGTAGTCGCCTAATCCTATGCCGCTAACGCATCGACTGTGCAGAAATGATGGATTCCTTCTGTTATTATGCTCATTATACTTAGTGGAACTTCTTTTTTGCTGGGGAACCTGCTATAAATGGCTTGTTTTTTTTTTCCTTTAGCTGATTTACTGTTTTTCTGCAGCAAAGTGGAAAATCAGGTGTGTGCATTTGCATCACTATCCTGAAGCCAAGTGCTTCCCTATAGGAATTACCATATTTTTCGCCATACCTGCCCATAAGACGCACCTATGACAGGACATGGCAGAATCCCCCCAAAACATGAGTGTGCATGACCTCCCCTTGTCCCTATAACAGGCAGTGTGTGCAGAATCCCCCCCAATCCCCAAAAGCAAGCAGCATGCAGAATCCCCCTATAACATGCAGTGTGGGAGATCCTTCCCCAATAGCAAGCAGCATGCAGAATCCCCCTATAACATGCAGTGTGCAGATCCCCCCCCAATCCCCAATAGCAAGCAACATGCAGAATCCCCCATGTAACCTGTAGTGTAGCAGATCCTTTCTCAATCCTTAATAGCAAGCAGCATGCAGAATCCCCCCTATAACCTGCAGTGTGGCAGATCCTTTCCCAATCCCCAATAGCAAGCAGCATGCAGAACCCCCCCTATAACATGCAATGTAGCAGATTCTCCCCCAATTCCCAATAGCAAGCAACATGCAGAATCCCCCCTATAACATTCAATGTAGCAGATTCTCCCCCAATCCCCAATAGCAAGCAACACGCAGAATCCCCCCTATAACATGCAGTGTAGCAGATCCTCCCTCAATCCCCAATAGCAAGCAACATGCAGAACCCCCCCTATAGCCTGCAGTGTGGCAGATCCTTTCCAAATCCCCAATAGCAAGCAGCATGCAGAATCCCCCCTATAACATGCATTGTAGCAGATTCTCCCCCAATCCCCAATAGCAAGCAAAATGCAGAATCCCCTCTATAACCTGCAGTGTGGCAGATAATCCCCCCATCCCCCAAAAGCAAGCAGCATGCAGAATCCCCCTTATAACATGCAGTGTGGCAGATAATCCCCCCATTCCCCAAAAGCAAGCAGCATGCAGACTCCCCCTTATAACATGCAGTGTAGCAACCCCCCCATCCCCCAAAACAAGCAGGATGTAGAATTTACCCTATAACATGCAGCGTGGCAGATCATCCCCCTATCCCCCAAAACAAGCAGCATGTAGAATCCCCGCTATAACATTCAGTGTTGCAGATCCCCATCCCCAAAACAAGAAGTATGTGGAATCCCACCTATAACTTGCAGTGTTGCAGATCCTCCCTCCATCCCCCAAAGCAAGCAGCATGCAGAATCCCCCTATAACATGCAGTGTGGCAGATCCTCCCCCCATCCCTCAAAGCAAGCAGCATGCAGAATCCCCCTATAACATGCAGTGTGGCAGATCCTCCCCCCATCCCCCAAAGCAAGCAGCATGCAGAATCCCCCTATAACAGGCAGCTTGCAGAACATCCCCAACCCACCATATAACAGGTAGTGTGGCAGATCCCCCCAGTCGCCACTGAGGCTGTAAACAAAAAAAAACTTCTTACCTCCCGCAATCTGAAGAGTTGCCATTCTCTGCACATGCAGTGCAGTCGACCGTGCACCAGTCCATCAATGGCATTGGCGCATGGCAGCTGCACTGACAGTGCCTGCCCATTCACTTAAATGTGCAGGTGACCAGGCATGTGTGAGTAAGTCGCTGTGCATTGATGAATCGGCACGCGTCCGGCTGCACTGCACGTGCAGAGACGGTGGGGATTGGGGGGGGGTCTACCACACTACCTGTTATATGGTGGCTTGGGCGTACGTTCACACCTTAAGACCCATGGGCATTTTTCCCTGGCTTTTGTGAGAAAAAAAGGTGCGTCTTATGAAACATAAAATCTGTACGTTTAACATGTGCAGTAACAAGTCGCTGTGCATTGATGAATCGGCACGTGTCCGGCTGCACTGCACGTGCAGAGACGGTGGGGATTGGGGGGGGGTCTACCACACTACCTGTTATATGGTGGCTTGGGCGTACGTTCACACCTTAAGACCCATGGGCATTTTTCCCCGGCTTTTGTGAGAAAAAAAGGTGCGTCTTATGAAACATAAAATCTTTAATTGAGCTTGTATCAGGGTGATGGGGTAGCCACCATGCCTGTTAGAAAAAGTTTAGGCCAGTTTTTAGTTGAATTAAGCACATAGCAGGAGGAATAAGGATTTCTTTTGTCAAGGCTGGGAGAGATGCTCCAAAGATGAAATTGGTTAGACAGGGGTGTAGCCTGGGGGGAGCAGGGGGGGGGGGGGGCACTTGCCTCAGGTGCAGCAGGTCAGGGGGGTGGCAAAGGGGGCCTGAGAAGAGGTTGGGTGTGCCATTTCAAATCTTTGTCCTGGGTGCCAGAAAGCCTAGCTACTCCTCTGGGTTAGAAAAAGTGGAAATAAAATCCTGCCAGAGCTGGCTGTTTTATCAGGAGAGACTTAAAGAACTTAATTTGTACAGTCTGGAGGAAAGAAGGGAGGGGGGGGGGGGGGGCATGATTGAGACCTTTAAATACGTGAAAGGATTCAATAAGGTTGAGGAGGGAAGTTATTTTAAGAAAAAACTTAATGATAGAACAAGGGGGCACAACCTGAAGCTAGTCGGAGGGAAGATCAGGAGCAATGTTAGAAAATATTATTTTACAGAAAGAGTAGTAGATGCGTGGAACAAACTTCCAGCAGAGGTAGTTGAAAAATCAACAGTCACTGAAGTTAAACATGCCTGGGATAAGGCTCCATCTATCCTAAGATAAAGAGAACATACAGTATACACATAAGGGGAGAATATAAGGACCGTATGGCTTCCTTTTGCCATCACCCTTCTATGTTTCAATGTTTTCCATGGTTTATAAATAGACCCGTGCTGGCTGCAAGAAAATGCAGAGTGTTGTCATGCTATGCTGTAGAAAATATACCAGTCAGCTCACTGGGAAAAAGCCTTGGATATCCAGCCGAAGGAGGACCCACTCTGGAAGGCACGGTGGAGAAAGGCAGAGGTTGATGCGCTCCCCGTGGCCTTGAGGGGAGAAAACCTTGCGGGAAAGTAATCCTGGATGACATCTTAGTCTCCTTTGCCAGGGCCAGCACCAGCACAGGGAAAACTCGGGGAATTGCCAGGGCCCCTGGCATCTTCAGGGGCCAACTCAGGCTCACACTTGGCCATGGTATTATTTTACAGTGAACCAGAACCACCGATTGCCGGGCGTTGTGTGCAGATCTGCTCATGGCTGGCCTCACCAACAGGGGATGATCAGCAACAGTGGAGATGGAATGGAGGGCAGAAGGTGGCGAGAAACAAGGTGACAACTGACAGCAATGATGGAGTCTTTAGTTGAAGCGGAGCAAGCAGTAAGGGCTGAAGGGTGCTTGGTGGCAGTAGAGAATGCAACTAGGACTAGATGACAATTGGTGGCTATAGGGAAGGCAATAAGGACTGGATGGCAATCAGCAGCAGAAGATCACCCATTTGTTGCAGTGGAGCTGAAAGTTGACATTATGTGACACAATAGTTTGGGGCCAACTAAGATTCTCTTGCCCACGGGCCCCCACAAACCTGGAGCCGGCCCTGCCCTCTGCATAGCAGTGTCGATGCGGCAGAGGAGGAGGGTGTGGCGCCCGGTGCAGGTCTGGGATTGGGTGATGCGGTAAGTGTCGGACTAGCAACAATAGCCTGCGCGGGATGAAAGGTGACTATAGCGTTTCTATATATTTTAACTAAAGTATGACTTTAACTTAGAATACATATTGCAGATTTTGAGAATTGGCTTATTTTAGTGTTCCCACAGAAGATACATGGTCAGGAGGTTAGTGTGTACCCGGACAGGTACTGTACTTACAGTTTTTGATGTCCACAGAACATTCAGTGGGGAAACTCTATGATTCAGATGTGCTTAGGTCTTTCAAGTGTGTGTGTGTGTGTGTGTGTGTGTGTGTGTGTGTGTGTGTGTGTGTGTTTGTAGATGTGAATTGTTGTGAGATAAAGCACTAACAGCTGTGTGCTTCTGTGATTCTATGTCAATCAATGTAAGTATTAATAGGAATGCAAGGAAAAAAATAATGACACAGCAACCTCATGTGTGCAAAGTATTCTCTGCCTGAGCCTTTATTTATACTCTGGATTTATATGAGCACAATAATGCTTTATTCATTTTGGCAGCATGCAGCTATAAAAGCGAAGAATAGCATAAAAAATATAAAAGAACATACTCCCCTGTAAATAGTACAGAAGATCATTTCTCAGACATAATTGGACCAAAGGCAGACATTTACGTAATAAAAGGGGTTTTTACCAGTACACATAATTAAGGGGATTTTTATCAGTGCATATTATATGCTATTCTGAGTAGAGAACATTGAATTAAATCCAAAAGCAGACATAAGTCAGACCATTAGAGTTCATACATAAGTCAACCCCTAATACAAAGATACAAAATGTCAGCTAAGTTAGTACATATCATACATATCATATCATATACAGTACACATCATATTTATGAAAAATATAAATCTTTAACAAAATATAAACATATATAAATAAAGTATTTATCAGGGATGCTGCTAATTAACAGCAACTGTGTCTCCCTGTCAGTTCACCTGTCTGCCCATAGTGGGCAGAAATAACACACAGCTTGGACCCGGTGATCTGTCTGCATGACATGTCCGCTGATTAAATAACTGGCATAACCTTTACTCTCAGTATGCATGCACTTATCCTCTATGTTTCTATCATTTCTCACAAAGATTCTGATCTGTCCTGTTAAACGTAACTAGATTTTTAAGCATTTGAGAAACGTACAAGGCGAGTCCACTGTTGTGGTGGTTGCTAGGCCACGGAACAGGAAGAATATTTCACCTGTTACCCAGCTGTAAGTGCCATCAGCGACATTTATGTTCACATTTTCTATGCGCCGGGGTGGCAGAATAATCCCAATCCACCCGCTTCCACATTGCTGTTTGCTCACATGACCGTCTCTGTACACTGAGGGACTTCAGTGTATGGAGGCGTCCGGTGAATCATTGGGAGCATGCCCTGCAGAGGCCATGCCTACCTACTATGCTGGCTTCTCATACTGGCACTGAGGATAAGCGACCTGGTGCAGAAGCAGATGGAAGGTAAGTGGGGGGTGTTGTGTCCTTTAACACTCTGATTGACATGATTGACATGTAAAGCCTTGACATGTAAGGCCCCCTTTCCTAAACTAAGGACCATTTCAGGATTTATTTCAAAATGAGCGACAAGATAAAAACAAGGTTTGATCAATTTTACTGTAAACGTGAGGGAGTTAGTAGTATTGGTGAAATAGGCCTCATTTCTGTGTTTGTGTAGGGAGGGGGGATTCGGATGGGTCTTCTGGCCTCTGCAGAGCACTGGTTCCCAAGAGATGATGTCTTCTGGTCTCTGTAGAGCACTGGTTCCCAACAGATGGTGTCTTCTGGTCTCTGTAGAGCACTGATTCCCAACAGATGGTGTCTTCTGGTCTCTGTAGAGCACTGGTTCCCAACAGATTGTGTCTTCTGGTCTCTGTAGAGCACTAATTCCCAACAGATGGTGTCTTCTGGCCTCTGTAGAGCACTGGTTCACAAGAGATGGTGTCCTCTGATCTCCGTAGAGCACTGGTTCCCAACAGATGGTGTCTTCTGATCTCTGTAGAGCACTGGTTCCCAACAGATGGGGTCATCTGGTCTCTGTAGAGCACTGGTTCCCAACATATTGTGTCTTCTGGTCTCTGTAGAGCACTGGTTCCCAACATATTGCGTCTTCTGGTCTCTGTAGAGCACTGGTTCACAACAGATGGTGTCCTCTGATCTCTGTAGAGCACTGGTTCCCAACATATGGCGTCTTCTGGTCTCTGTAGAGCACTGGTTCCCAACAGATGGTGTCTTCTGTTTTCTGTGGAGCACTGGTTCCCAACAGATGGTGTCTTCTGGTCTCTGTAGAGCACTGGTTCCCAACCTTGCTCTCTCGCTTGACTGTCTGGGGTCAATAAGTTGGGTAAGTGGAGAAGCGATCCAGCTTACCTGCCTTTGCAGTGGCACACTTCCCAGACTCTCATTGAGTGTTGTGCTGAAAGCTTTCAGGTAAGTCGAATGGTAGACCAACACACTTCCCTGCCCTTGAACCTCTTTGGAAATAAGGGAACCCGCTTCGGAAAGGGTAAGTGTTTTATGGGGTGGAGGGAATTGCACAACTGCCAGTTTCTTCACAGTAAGTGGCTCTCGATATACGAAGGGTTGGGGACTCATGCCGAACAGCATGGGAAGTCCACCGAACATCTAAAGATCATTGTGCTAATAATAGAATAATACTGCTGTAGTATCTGCAGTAATATGCTGGGGTGTAAATATGCTGTTTATTTAAAGGGAAGCATCAACACAAAGCCACTCTATCTAAGGGGCATTGAGGGGAGAAGGGGGAAACATGGAGGTAAGGAGGGAATGTAGGTGAGGTGGGATCTGTAAGTGCTCAAGCTTTCTTATATCCATTCATCCACAATCACTGGCCACCACCCTTCCCCCATTCTGAGAGTTCATTGTTGTCCATTGGGGAGGCTAGGTCAGCTCAGCTTATATTTATGCTTAGCCTAAGGGTGTCGTCAACAAATGCAGCTGCCCTAATAAACAAAGGGCATCCATTCTTTATTCTGGTGATAGTGGTCTTCTTACTCTTCCATCACTATAGGGTTGATTCAGCACCATGAGTATTTTCTTTGCATCCCAAACCAGGGTGCCCCAGGAGGACAGAGCAAAACCTGAGGTAGTAAAAAGAATTGGCCGCAAGTGCGGCCAAGATTTGAGTCTCCTGCTCTATCCGCAGCATGGGCCCAAATAGAGGTGGACTCAGAGACCTACGGGGCTTCACACAATGGGGTGCCCCAGGGGGACAGACCAAAACCCAGGATAGTGAGAACAATTGGTGCACTTTAAGGAGACGAATATTTAAAAATCCAGCTCCACAGGGAAATAAGAGGTTGTGGGTAAAACTTAACTTTTACTTAAAAAACATTATGGTAAAAGTGACAACAAGCTGCCATTAGGCCCAGTGTACAGGTGACACGTTTTGGGGGGACAAGACCCCTGTATTGGCTCCAGCAGTGGGGAAAAGGCGGAGTGATCCATTGGCATGTAGCCAGTCTATGTTCTCTTTCGAGGGGAGGTGGAACTTTGGGACTAAGTGAAAGGGAGTGGCTTCTGGCTGGTGGCACTTATAGTATCCGGACTCATGGCAGGGCAGCAGGTAAGACTAAGGACCTTGCCCCCCAAAATGTGGCAGTTATAAACCTTATTGACAGCCTCTTGAAGATGCATTCCTGCATTTTTCGCAGTTTTGCGTGTGTATGGACCTTGTGCCATTCAGTAAAGGCCTTTTTGTGAGTATTAGACAGTTTTATAAGCTTCCAGCAAGTTTTCCCACTGAAAAAAACTGTAAAACGTAGAAAATCAGGTGATTCTGAACATATATTTCATGAAAAATGGCCATAAATTAATTTTTGTGGGCCACCGTTCCCACCAGCAAAAAGATGGCGAGAACAGCTATCTTAGCATAGGCGAAATGTTGGACTAATTTTTGAATTTTTTTGAATGTCTTGTTTTAATGAACGCGGCGCTTAACCGAACAGGCGTTTGATATAAGCTACAGCATCATGGGTGTATGCACGTTGGCCAGCACCCCACTTCCGCTGGAGCACGACAGCACAGGGGCTCGTCACGCTGCAAGAAATAAAGGGAAGAGACCCTCGGCAAGATGGTACCCCCCCCTTCACCGTCGAAGAGCAAGAATACATCATGTTTGTAAGTACAGATCCTATGCCCTGCCCTTCCATGCCAGGATAGGTGCCAGTAGCCGCCTGAGAGAAGCCATATGAAGCAAGGCACATGGCGTGGGGTGCTGTAATGGCTGAGGCCTTGGTGGACTAGGCAAACAGGGTTTGGCTTTGCTTACTAGCGCACACATGTGCCAAGCACGACCCTGCTAGCCTGGTGAAGTCCCGGGCAGGAAAGTGTCCTCTGCAATTAGTGTGCGCCCACACTTACACCTTAGTTCCAAGGCCTGCAGGCAGACGCCACTGAAAACTGTCCGACCATTGATTGTTCAGGTCACCCAGGGTGGGTCACATATGTCAGTATGCAGAGGGATATGGGAACCAGTAGCAGTTAGCGACAGGAGGGAGGCACAAGAGCTTGTAATCCACCAGTAATGGTGGACTAGCGAGATCTGTCCGCCAGTTGGGCCAGTTGTCTAAAGGAATCTGCAAACCGGCATTTAGCGAGACATGGATGCCTATGCACATGCTGGTGCGCCATGATGCTATGTGCAGAAGGGAACTCATTAGCCTCACAGCGTAGGACAATACATGCATTGGGATGGTACATGGCGCTGTGTGACAGATATGTTTAGAGGTGAACTATTGATGTGAGATTTGCCCAGAAACACAACTGCAATGTGAGTGGCAATGTTTAGGCAAAGTAGGCCAAAAGACAATTGTATGATAACCCACAGATACTTAGTTAGATTGTGGTGGCGGTTGTACCTTCATTCTATGGACCTTTTATTTGTTTTGTTTCCCTGTAGACAGTAATGAGGGAGAGGTGTAAATTTGAACACCCATGCAAAGAGGATGGTGGCAGGGGAGATTGCAGCACATCTCAATATCATCCACAACACCAGCTACACACACACACAGAGGAGAAGCAGATGCCCCGGGTGAGGGAGTTTTTATGCTTGCACTTTTTGTCCCGGCAGACTCATCAAGGGAATTTGCTGCATGGGTACCAGCCCCAAGGAGAAGCAACACTTGACTGGGTGAGCATTGTGGGCAATTGGTAGAGAGAACTTGGACACATGTTTTAAGCAGATGTTGACCTGCACTTCCCAGGTAATTGGCTGGTACAAAGAACACTATTCCCAGATTTGTCTCTCTGTCTCAGGATCCTCTGGCCTTCGCCACTGATGCCTTGGCAATACCTTGGACAGAGTTTCAGCTTCTCTATGTGTTCCCTCCGTTTCCTCTCCTGGGCAGGGTCATGCGCAAGATAGCCCAGGAGCGGGTACCAGCCATACTGGTGGCCCTTTGTTGGCCAAGAAGAGTTTGGTTCGCAGACGTCGTGCAGTTGGCAGTAGACCGGCACGTCTTGCCCAAGGTTTCAGATCTTCTCACCCAGGGCAGCTACGCCATCCCAATTTACAAACTCTGACTTTAACGGCTTGGCTGCTGAAACCTCCATATTAATGCAAAAGGGGTTGCCTGCTTCTGTTGTTGATACCATGAGTCCAAGTCTCTTCCCTGTCGGGTGTTTTCTATTCCCAGGATTCTGGAATTCTTGCAACATGGTTTGGATCAGGGCCTTCAACTTAGTACCCTAAAAGGCCATGTTTCAGGTCTGGCAATTTTTTCCAAAGATCTTTTGCCAATCGCCGGTTGGTTAAAACCTTTTTCCAGGGTGTTTCTCATGTGCGCCCACCCCGTAAGCCTTTGCTACCAGTCTGGGATTTGAATCTGATGTTGTCTGCTCTGCAAGGGCCTCCCTTTGAGCCTATCCGTGAAGCTACCTTGTCTATTCTGACTCTTAAGGTAGCCTTTCTGGTGGCTATCACTTCTGTAAGGCGAGTTTCTGAGCTAGCGGAACTTTCCATCAAACCTCCTTATTTTGAGAGACATCAGGATAAGGTGGTGTTCCGGCTCAAGCGGACTTCCTGCCAAAGGTTGTGTCTGCCTTTCATCTTAATCAGGACATTGTCTTGCCTTCATTGTGTCCTAATCCTGCTAATTCCAAGGAGCAGACTCTGCATTCCCTAGATATGGTCAGGGCTCTGAAGTTTTATTTGGTCGCCACTGAGCCTTTCAGGAAGTCTGATGCTCTTTTTTTTCTCACTTCTGGACCTAGAAAGGGTTTGCCTCTGGCTAAATCCACTATCAGCAAGTGGATCCGTCACTTGGTGGTTCAAGCCTATTCTGCTAAGGAACCTCCCTTTAGGATTACTGCTCATTCTACTCGTGCTATTGGTGCCTCTTGGGCTTTTCAGCACCAAGCTTCTGTTGAAAAAGTTTGCAAGGCCGCTACTTGGTCTTCTGTTCATACTTTTTTTGCAAGTTTTACAAGGTTGATGTTAAGGCCTCAGTGGATGCTGCTTTTGGCCGCAAGGTGCTTCAGGCGGTAGTGACTTGAACTACTGGCTGTTACTCATTGGGGATCCCGCCCTACTTTGGACACTGCTTTTGGATGTCCCATCAGTTATGAATACCGAAGCGGGTTGTGCCATGCATTAAAGAAAAAAGCAATTCCGTGAGTACTCACCTGTAGAATTGTTTTTGTTCTTGCATGGCACGGCCTGCTTCGCCCCACCCTTGTTATAGTTGTTCTTGGTTGCCTCTTTCTGGTGATTGTTCCAAGTTAAATCTGGGTTTTTTACCTTTTTTACATTTTTACCTTTATTTTCTCCCGACTTCTTGTCTCACTGCTCATCTACGCTGGGAACTTGTTGGTTGATCCCGTTTTTATAGGGAGCCGGGAGCTGCCACAGCTTTCTGCAGTTCTGCTGCGCCACCTGGTGGCGGAATACCCATCAGTTATGAATACCGAAGCGGGCCGTGCCATGCAAGAACAAAAACAATTCTATAGGTGAGTACTCACAGAATTGTTTTTTACCCCTTTTTTAATGTGGAGCTGGATCTTACTATATTCCTTGTCCGAGTCGGATGAGGCTTCTCGTTCCTTCATACAGAAGGACCATTTTTTAAAAACGTCTTCTGCAACCTGTTATGCAAATGATGCAACAGACGTGACTGTTCCAATTGTGAGCATAAAAGCCTTTAGCGAAACGCTTATGCTCCACCACAATGTAAATACTTACTTTAAATCATCATCTCGGCAGGCTTTCAGGCGTATGTCATTTGTAACATCTATGCGGAAGGTTCAGTGAAATCTGTCACCCATAAATCACTGCGCCGTCTCTCCTAATGCATCATGCATTAAATGCGCTGCGCCTTGATCCTGGCAGTGGTAATGAATTCCAGGGCGTTGCAGACTCAGTCAGCAGTAGACAAGCACAGAACAATGCCGATAATCTGCACAGAGCCTGAACATATAATAACTGGTTTAAACCCTCAGGAAAGTTCTGTTTCTCTACACCACCCCCTTCCCCTGGCACCCATAAGCGGTGTAATTGCTTTGTAGTATGTACTAAACTCAGCTGGGGCAGCGCTTGCTCTGCAGGTTCCCTGTGTTCCTCATATAATGAAGTCCCGATATGGGTGAAGGTGCAAGTCATTAATCAACATGGCTGATAACAGTTTAATAGAGTTGTGTTCATCTTCTGTACTCATTATTCATAGCGAGTTGAGAGGTACAAGCGCGGTGGTTTTCTCTCAGAGGCAGCGGAGATGCTGCGGGATGCTGGCGCAATTACACAAGTGTCCATAGAACTGTTCCCAAGACACGCAGAATCCAAGTTACACTGTAACTCCTGATTAATGCTAAATTAATGATGACACCGCCGGCTCTTCCGGCTCCGCTTCACCAGGAACTAAAGTGGTACCATGGGGCACTGTCTGACTGGAGTAGAACTTTTTTGTTGCAGTTGCTTGGTTTGTGTCTGCACCACAACAACGTGCTATATGCTCTCACCAAGAACCAGTAAATTAGAGCTTCTAGAACAAAGGCTATAGCATTGCTATAAAAATATGATTAACATTTATTTAATTAAAGAGGAACATCATACCAAAAAAAAGGGGCCAAATCCCCCCCCCCCCCCATCTGCCCCTACTTACCTTTTGGATGTAGCAGGCAGCGGTGACATCCAGCTGCTGCAGGGCCCGATCCTCACGCAGCCGTCTCTAACTGACAAGCACATCCTTAGCCATGCTTGTCAATGTCCCATGGTAATCACGCAGCTCAGCGAAGTCTCGCCGGATTTCGGTTGGCTCCAATGCATCCCAGTCATGGGCACTGTGCATGCGCGAGATGGGGTCCGCCTGTAGTGCCAGATGAGATGCAAGATGGTGTCGCCCGGAAACCGAGGGAAACTGAAGGACCCCGAAGATGGATCCCCCGGCGAGGCGAGTAGATACTTCTAAAAAGTTAAAACAAGAGGTGGGGGGCAGAAGATTGGTGAAGTTTTGGGGGATGTTCCTCAAACAGAATTACACCCACACGTTACAATATAACACAAAACACACAACCACACATTACTCAACAGGACTGGGCACCATGATGCCCAGATTCCAAAGATAAATAAATTAGTATTACCCCATAATACCACCCCACCTGCCTAAGATCCTGGTCTAATAGTGCTTCATACTAAAGGCAAATAGTAAAATAATCAATAAATATATAAACCGATCCTAATACCAATAATTACAAATATAATAGCCTTGAGGGTTTTGGTCCGCTTTAATGTGTGCTAGTATAAAATAGCAGCAAGATTTTATGAGAGATCTTTTTGCTTTCTTCTATCCATCACTTCCACCTCCCTTTTGTGCTTCATCTGAACTCAGGGCGCGTCTTAGGTTTTCTTACGCAGATGGTGAATTTCAGTTGTAATTAAAGCAATTAGGCCTTTCATCTCCTGCCTTGCCGATAACAATGAGGAGAAGATGGCAGGCGGGCGCCTGATTAAAACTAGAGCTGTGAAATCACTGGACCATAGGCAGAGGACAAGATTAAAACTCTGGCAAGCGAGGTGAGTATTGCTGGTGCAGTGGCTGTGGGGTGGAGAAGTTTGCCTGGAGACTCTTGTTCCTTCATAGTCACTTGTTAGCAATTGGCACTGAAGCATTAAAGACATGGGTGGGGGTGACACAGACTGATGGCTAACAAATGAGTTATTGAAAGAACATATGAACACCATGTAAAACCTATGGTTGATTTTAAACCCAGGAGTCCACTTATGTGTTACATCATACGAGGAGGTTAATTTCCCATCTATTCTATTTCTGTTTTGAATGATCACTTGTAGCACATTGTTACTTAGTCACACTTTATTCTTTTGTTTCTGGATTGTATTATTAAAATGTGTGGTACTTGTTATTGAGATAATTAGAGTCTCACAATCTTGGTGAGATCAAAACCCCTGAAATCACTGAGGAATCCTAATTGTCAGATATAATCGGTGGAGGAGACACAATGTCACACATATTATGATGTGTAGCAGAGGGTTCTGCCTCAATGGAGACAGAAAAATGTGTTCACACAAAGTTAAACATTTATAAAAAAGTATAAGCAACCAAACAATTTAATGTATGTGTTGGATTACCCAACATGATTATCTAGTTAAAGCAAAGTTTCCACCCTGAACATATAGCTTTATTAGGATTCTGAAAGGCTGGCTCTGTTAAGTGCTGCTTGGTAAGTACAAACTCTCCATTAAATGTTACTTGTCTAACCAAAGAAGTGCAGCGCCACCTCAAGCAGATAAAAAACGATAAATCCACTAGACGATGACATACATCCCCATGTTTTAAGGGAGTTATGTACAGTAATAGACAAGCCACTATTTCTAATATTTGTAGATTCAATATTTACGGGGACTGTTCCGAGGGATTGGCGCTTAGCAAATGTGGTTCCAGTATTCAAAAAGGGGTCTAAGGGGGAACTTGGGAGCTATAGACCAGTAAATGTAACATCTGTGGTGGGCAAGCTGTTTGAAGGTTTTTTTAAGTATTTTATCCTGGAGTACCTCTGTGAAAATGACCTTATTACTCCATATCAGCATGGATTTATGAGGAATCGCTCCTGCCAGACAAACCTAATCAGCTTTTATGAGGAAATTCAAGATTGGATTAGGGGGAGTCATTGGATATCATATATCTTAACTTTTCTAAAGCATTTGATACTGTGCCACATAAAAGACTGGTACAAAAAATGAGAATTCTTGGACTAGGGGAAAACGTGTGCACATGGGTGAGAAATTGAGTAATAATAGGAAGCAGAGGGTGGTTATCAACAGTACATACTCAGATTGGGTCACCGTTACTAGTGGAGTACTGCAAGGGTCAGTTCTGGGCCCAGTTCTCTTCAATAAATATATATTAATGACCAGGTACAGATTAAACCGTAAAGTTTCAACCTTTGCAGATGATACATTGTGTAAAGTTATTAACATAAAAGAGGACAGCAGGCAGCTACAAACAGATTTAGATAAATTGGAAGCATGGGCAGTTAAATGAATTTTAGCACAGATAAATGTAAGGTTATGCACATGGGAAGGAGAAATTTGGGCCATGACAACAAACTAAATAGAGAAATGGCAAATGGCAAAGGGCCTAGTGGTTTTAGTTAACAATAAACTTAACTGTAGTAATCAATGCCAGACAGCAGCTGCCAAGAGGATCGTGGGATGCATCAAGAGGGATATAGGTGCCCATGGCTAGAGCATTTTTTTACCCCTGTACAAGTCATTGGTCAGACCCCATATGGAATACTGTGTACAGTTCTGGGCACCAGTGTGTAAGAAGGACATATCAAAACTGGAGCGCGTTAAAAGGAGGGCAACTTCTAGAGTACACTGAATGATTGTCAAAGTTAAGTTTGTTTAGTTTGGAAAAAAGAAGCATGAGGGGTGATCTAAGAACTATGTATAAATATATTCGAGGTCAATACAAAGATCTGTCCCACTAGGAGAGATCAAAGATCTCTAATATACCCCGGAGCATAACCATAACCCAAGGGCATCCACTAAGGTTAGAGGAAGGGTGCTTTCTCCACCGACATAGGAGGGGATTCTTCTTTGTAAGAGCAGTGAGACTATGAAACTCTCTACTAGAGGAGGTAGTTATAAAGGATGCAATAAGATCTTTCAAAAGTGGCCTGGATGCCTTCCTTGCATGTAAAAACATTTCCAACTATGGCTACTAGACCACTGGAAGGAGATAAACAGGCTGAACTGGATGGATGAAAGTCTATAAGCAGCCTTACATACTATGTTACTATGATTAGTAGGTCCTGTTGGCAATCCAGCAGTGAGCAGTTGATGTAGTCTTGGCCTAGAGGTTAGGAATCTGCCTTGTGACCAAGGGTTGCAAGTTCGATTCCCAGCCATGGGGCATGACTGAAGCAATGCACCTAACCCCCCAGCTGACTGCATGGATGTGGTAAATACGGAGGAAAATTTCCAAGCATACAATGGCCACCTATGCCTCCCAAAAAAACTGGAAATCCAAAATTTAAGCATGAGCAGTAAAATTGCTAAAATCCACCACAAATCACCAGTTGAACCTGGGCAGATTTTTTGACAAACAGTAATAAAATAGCCTATGGTTCATATCCTTCAGACCATTGCACAACATTTCTTCCCTCACATGCTCAATATACAGTTCTCATGCACCTCTTATACTTCCCCACCACACATTCTCCTGGTATTATGTCTTGGGGTCACCAGGAATGTCAATCTGCATGAGCAAGAAAGTGCAATGTGCAAATATTCTCACAATATGCTCTTGTTGCCACCAGTTCCAGTGTGAACATATGCGTGCAATGTACAAATACTTGTACGCATTTTTGCAAAGGGTCTTTACAGGTATTAGTTCCAATGTATGTGTACAAATATCCGTCTTCAGTAAGTGGAAGAGTGGGCATGTGTGGCCTATAAATAGGAAGCTGAGGTGCCAAGATGGTTCTATTAGGATCCTTCCAGCTGTAACTTGTTCCCTCTGCCTGCCTACCTCTGATCTCTTCTACGGATACTGACCATGAATCATCCCTGCATACCTATGGTCCTGCCTACAGACTTGACCTTGCTCTTCTGCCATTTGCCTGCCCAGCTCCTTGCCCATCATTTGGCATCGGGTAATCACTGTTTGTCTCTCCAGGCCCCCTATTTCCCATTTGTATGACCTGGGGCTCCCTTGCACCCCAGCATGTCTTTTTTAGTGGAATAATTTTGGTTAAGATAAGGTTTATCTTGGGCTCCAGGTTGAGTGTTGGGTGCTTGACAGTGGACAGCGGATTTCCCCCGGTCAGAGCTTCACCGCAGCCAAGCGTGACACATTAGAATCAAAGTGTCAAAGTGGGCTTGCCTTTAGCCAGGGCCACTGTCTGGGCAGTACAGGCCTCAGTCCTGTAGGGAGCCCTTGCACTTTCCTTGTTGTATGAGTACCCAGTGAGAAGACAAATGGGACAATGTTATTAGTGTTGAAGGGAATTGTTTCATGTTTTCTAGGCAAATTCATGTTCATGTGTCCTACCCTATGAGGACAAGGAGGTAAAACATTAAAGGGGAGCCTCATCATGACAAAAAATAAGTTGCTAGTTTCTAAGGTGGGTGGTATAGGGGCCTTGATGACTTACTAGGTTCAAGGAACAGTTATTGGAAATTAACTGAGGAGAGCTAATGGGACATTTCAATAAAGGGAAGCTATTCCTAAAACTAAAAGGAGATCTCGGTGGCTATTGGGAAGGTATAGTAAAGTTTAAGATGGTAATTATTGGGAAGATAGGCACACAGTGTAAAAGGACACATGACTAATCGGTTCTGGTGACAAAGGGTGGGTCTCGATGGAAAATGAGGAGGAAGACCTGCCATCGGTGGCAGCCTGGAACCAAAAAAGCCCAGGATTTTACCAGCACCCAGCCAGTGGCATCTTTGCTGAGCCAACAAGTGCGGCCAGGGCTTAGGCTATAGCATTGGGGGCACAAAATAGGCTTCTAGGCTGAGGGGGTGCACTGGGACTTGGGTATAAGGGGGATAGAGAAACTGACCATTTTCTAGGAATATTTGGAACATAAAAGATGTTGGTGATTGAGCCAATGCTCAGAAGTCCATGCAGTTCACGAACACCATTCAACCAAAGAGTTTGCAGTTGTAAACCACCTAGACATCCAGCATTCTGCATTTGGCGGGACAGTGTTCCCCATGTCAGCAAAGTGGGACATTTAGGTATTCCTCGAGATTTTGGAGGGACAGGGGACTTCAAATTGGGACTGTCCCATTGAAAGTGGCACATCTGGTCAGTTTAGGGATAGGAGACGCAGGGGTTGGATGTTGGTGTTAGAAGTAGAAGCCCAGCCAACCTCAAAACCAGTGCGACCCACCAGGAAATCAACTGGGTCTATGTCCACTCTTCTGCTGCCTGCCATTAAGGTTGTGTTAGACAAAAACATTAGAAAAGCTGCCCGGAGCTGCCAGATAATATCTGGAAGATGACGACTGTGTTACTGTGGAATCGATCAAGAGATACACTAGGCACATGGCTATATGCACTTTTGGGCTGCTTACTAGTTGGGTAGTTGACCTCTAGCAAGACTGTTCAACATGCTGCCCTCAGGCACTCACACTGTTGCCACCAGGGAGACCCCCGTCTCCCTTTTTTCTTTAAATTCTCCAGGTGTTGGGTGCTGGATGAATTCTCACTTATAGCTGTGTCTCAATTCACAGGATTCTGCTGTAAGCTACGTTTCCAGCTACTTGAACACTGAGTATAAAACTAAAAACTCTCTTTAACTTATGCACCATGCAGAGGTGGGGGGAACCTATCTGAAAATAGACGTCATAGCGCTGTTTATATTCTAGCTTGTTGTTAACGTTGCATTTCCAGTACATGTTAATCAGTAATACTTCATTTCATTTTACAGCCATTCCTCTAGGAATCATTGTGGTACGAGGGGACTGTGACCTGGAGACCTGCCGCATGTATATTGATCGCCTACAGGAGGTGAGTGTCCTAATCATTAACAATCGTGTACAAGTCATGGGCAGAGGGCAGTAAGGCCTCTACCAGAGCAGTATGGGTCCAGGGGACCAGAATATCACCCAGAATATCACCACTGTCACTTGCCATTTTTGTAACATTTGCCTCTTGTTTAGCACCTTCTCTGGATACTTTATGTATTCATGGTGAAAATGGGGACATTCATAACGGTAATGTGGAGTGGAGAGCTAGGCAACAACTGGGGGCCCTTAGAAGCATAGGGGGTTACAAAAAATATAAGGTGGCAGCATAGTATGGAATTCTCTAGTTATGGTAGCAGGGTTGTAAAAATGTTCTCTGGGAGAGTATGGGCTGTATGTGTTGGCAACAGAGTGGCATGGATGGCTCTGAAGTTGGATTAAAGTGGCCGTTGGGCAGTTTGGTTGGACCACTATAAGGTTGTGTTGACTTGTGATATTAAAAAAATGAGCTTTGGATTTGGAATTTCATGGACCAGCTTACCAGTTCCCGATGTGCGGCACAGGTGCAAGCCTGTCACCTCATGCATGTTGGCACATCTGGGCTGAGGTCTTTGGTTCCGTCTTGGTCTGTGGACTTTTCCTTAAAATTGGACCCCAATATTGCCAGTTCAGTTCAGTCTGCAGCAATATTTGGGCAAAGTGTTTGGCCCATTTTTTTACATAAAAGTTGCCCCCCTCTCCCCATGGGCCACAAACTTGGTGCAGCACACCTCACAAGTCACAGGCCTCTATGCCCTTAAGCACAGGTCTTCTTCCAAACTTGCTGCAGGTTCTCTCCCCAATGCAGGGCATTACCCCAGGTGGGTTGCCAGGGATGGGGGATCTTTGCACAGCGGACACTTTAAACACTTCTGCCAGTGGAACTGGAGCTGCCAGAGGAGCCTGAGGAGCCTGAGAAGCCGCGGGACAGGAGAACCACACTCACTTTGGATGAAACCATTGGAGATTATGATAGTTCCTGATCTGCTGGCTGGTGGCTTAAAGTACTTTTTCAGTCAAAACATAAAAAAAGCTATACTCACCTTTTCTCCCATGCAGACTGTTGCTCCTAGTCCTGGGCTGCATCGCTTACCTGAAAGGCTTGATCCATGTCCCTCGCTGCACACCGGCACCTTGCGCAGCGTCACTCTTTTTCTAGGCTTCTCTTCTTGTCTCCCTACGACGTGGCGATGCCCCCGGCACCAGTCACGGTAAGCTGCCATGTCCCCCTTCATTGCAGTAAATGGAGGGGGGCGTGGTAGCTCACTGTGACTGATGGTGGGGGTGGCGCCACGAGGGAGGGCGACAGAAAGAGAAGCCCGACGAGAGAGCGGTGCTGTGCGAGAGACCTGGATGAAGCCTTTCAGGTAAGCGCTACAGCCCCAGACTAGAAGTGACGGTCTGCATGGGAGAAAAAGTGAGCTTAGCTTTTTTTTTTATGTCTTGACTGAAAATTGACTTTAGTGATTTAAAAAGTGATAAACCTGGTTAGTTTCCTAAATACTGTAAGATGGTTTGATTCTGACCCCATATGTGTTTTTTTTAAGGATCTTCATTCCGTCACAACTTACAGAGACCACTGCCAGGTAAGAGCTCACAAGACACCATAAGATAAACAATATTAATTCCAAAATTGGCGATCATACATTCATGTTCCTGGTTTGTCAGTATCTGCGCTGGCGCTGCTAGGGACCAATAGGGTTCTCCAGGCAGGTGTACATGAACTTTGTGGCACTGTGCCTACTTGCCTGCCAAAGCCCATTAGCTGATGATGGTTATGTAGGACCCAGGTGTGGCACTGGAGTGCAGACTGGGTAAGTATTATGTCCAGATTCATTGGAACTCAAATCGGGATGGCCTGGAAGGTAGAGGATGCAGTTGACCTGAGGGGTCATCAGACTGCAGGTCTGTTTTTTTTTTTTTTTTTCCCCTTTATCATAGTTTTTATTCGAATAAAAGCAGAATAAAAAAACAGCATAGTCATACAGTCAAGATAATTTTCTAAACCCCGCATAAGGCCATTAAGAAGCGCAAAAAAAAAAAAAAAAAAGTTAACAATTATCCAAAGAATAAGACTGATATGGGCAAAATGCTGACAAAGAGATAGAAAAATTAGAGGAAAAAAGAGGAGAAACAGAAAGGGTAAAAGGTGGGTTCCAGGCCTCCAGTCGTTTCACGGGAAGAGACACGGCAGGGTTCTAGATTGTAAGGAGAACACAGTTGTGACCTCCCGGATAAAAATGAGAAATCCAGCCTTCCCAGGTAGATAAAAAGGGGGCAAAATCTCCCTTTAACATGGCCGCCATCTTCTCGAACATCATAACATCATTGACCCGAGTGATAAGGCTGGTTTCTTCCACGACTGAGCTATAATCAATTTAGCTGCCGTATTAATATGCCTAATGAGGTCAAACTGAGAACTCGTACAGTCAGGGGGTTTCAAGTTAAGGAGCGAGAGCTGGGGAGATAGATTCAGTTTCAGCCTGGTGGCCTTATTAATAACATAAAGGACCCTGATCCAAAATTGTTTCACTACCCTACAGTCCCACCAAGTATGGAAATAGGTACCGGGGAGCCCGCATCCTCTGAAGCAGTCCCACGAGGATGAGGGGCAAAATTTATGAATTCTATGTGGAACAAGGTACCACCAAAGGAGGACCTTGGTGTTAACCTCCTGAGCGCCAACATTAAGGTAGCCTGGAAAAGTATATTTCCAGACCGCCCTCCATTCCCCATCCGATAAGGTCAAATTCAGGTCATTACACCAGGAAGCCGTATGTCGCGGAGGCAGACTGCAGGTCTGTTTTAAAGTGGCACAACATCCTTCTTACCCTCCCTGGCTGGGTATCTCAGGCAATACAGATGACTCAGAAGTGGCCGTATTTTTTTCCACATGTCATTTTTGAGACCGCTGTTTGACTGATCTAAAAAATGTCGACTGACATTTCCCTGAAGTCTGGTGAGCGCTCCCACCCTGATCAGAATGGCTGGGAGTGTGCCACAGCTAGAGGGAGGTCGGGCATGCAGTCACTGGCAAAGACAGCATTGTGGGAGCCTAGGTTTTCACACAGAAATCTGGATGCCCTGGGACAGGCTAACAAGCGGCCCAGGGTTTTTTTAGACTCCAGGACCCCTGTGAGCTGCTTTAATGGTAGGAAATAAGTTTTTACAGTGATAAGGATATTCCTATTGTCTCGCAGTGCAGTGGTTTTAAAGAAGTGGACCTAAAGCCTCTCGGTAATGGTTATGGGCCTGCTCTCCTGCTGCCTATGAACCTTGATTCAGCTGCATGTTGCAATGCTGTAAGCCTCCTACCAGCTGCTGCATGTGTGTGCTGCTGTTTCAGGTCCCTTGTTGTATGGAGCACTGGAGGTGAATATTTCTCTGATTCAGGGCCCACTGAGGAAGTGGAGGGATACATTAGGTTAGTTTAGTGTCTCTGTGGACCAAGGCCCAGCCTGGCAAAGAGTTGCTAGCAGCTGCATGTGCATGCGCATAGGCAGTCCACTATCAGTTCTGGGCATCTGAGCTCTCCACATGACATGAAATGAGTCTATATACAGTATTATAAGAGGAACACAATGTTTACCTCATTTGGGGCTTGCAGATGGACCGTGACTCTTTCCATGCTGGAAACAATAATATATTTATAATATGAGATATGAAATTATTCTGTGAGGACAATTTGCAATTCAATTGGTAACATGTTTGTATCATTTAATTTGATGCAGGATGAAAGCGCCTTTCCAAGGCTGCTCTCTGCCCAGAGACTAAATCCCCGATGGTGCTTCCTAGACGGTAAGTCATGCGTTTGGTGGCCATCATAAATGCATGCGGCTTGACACACATAACCTGATCTTAATTAATTCTTTGTTAAAACAGACCAAAACCCAGGATTTTCCCACTTAATCCCACTTAACAGGGGCATCCTGACCTGCTGTGTTAAACCAGGATTGCCCAAAATATTACTGAAACTTGATCCCCACTTCCATGGCACATGCTCTGGCTATCCTCTGGTCAGCATTGATTGCCAGGCATATTAATGCCCGCCAATCTATTCTGAATGAATAAATGCCACGAGTCTCTTGATAGCCACTAACTAGGCACACACCTGCCTCCAGCCATTCAGATTTGTCTAGTGGTGGGGTGCGCATCGGATGTAGGGGTGCTGGGGTTGCTGCCAAAGGCCTTTTCGTGCGCTGTGGAAGTGAGGATCAAAGCTGGGGGTTTTACATATCTGGGCATCCCATTGGTGGCTAGATATGTTGGTAACCTTTTTAAAAAATTGTACTCAATTGTTCTTTTTAAGCGGAACAAACCCGGGATCCCTTCAGTTCTAGTCCAATCAGAGCCCTTTGCCGTGTTTACATCCTTTGGCTCTGATTGCCTTCAATCCACAGAATCCCCGGTGCTTTCACCTCAGACCATCTGACTTCCTGATTGCCAGCCAAAGCGGCTTCTGCTTTGCTGGCCACATATCCCCCAGGCCACTATTATGTTATGAAAAATTGATTTTGAAAATAAAACAAAAAAGTGAGCAATTTTCTGATCTATTGCTGTTCTCGGGGGCCTGGCATCTCCTTGGGGTCCCTGCAGTTGCTGGTTTCTGCGTGTACGTGTGTAAAGTACCAGTCCAGACCGAGACACCCATTGGTCCTCTACATAGCCTCGTATTCTACACTACATATGCGGCCAGAAGTGCATGTGTGATAAAAGCAGTCTATGTTTTTGCGCTTTTGGATATTCCTTTTCCAGGAAGTTGTACAGCTCTGGCCAAATGATATGGAGAGGGTCAGGGGGAGGGCTGGGTACTCAGGTGCAAGGTGGATCTTCAAGCTGGCATCCGAGAGCAGTCTCAGGTCTCCGTTAAAGTGTCTCAAAACCCACACCAAATGGCCCGGGAATCTATAAGATTCCTGCGCCGATCGATTCCCCCCCCCCCCCCCCGGGCATCCAAAATTGGGATGCACCACAGTGTGAAACCCCCCAGTTCGCCCCATTCACTTACCTCGTTTCCCGGTCCAGCGGTGCATGCATCCCGCTTTCCCTCTAGAAGGGCACATTCACGCACCAGGCATTCGTGGATGGCCGGTGCGGGCACGCTGCCTGTTAGAGGGAAGCGGAGGATGCAGCTGCCAGGGCACTCAAAAGCTGCTGCACTTAGATGCGCCATGAGACCGGGAGGAGGTAAGTTGGTCTTGGCGTCCTGGGGGGTTTCACGCAGCGGGAAACCCTGATCGGGGTGCCCTGAGGCAAAGGACCAAAACCCAGGATAGTCAAAGTCCTGGGTTTTGGTCCCCTTTAAGCAGTGGGGGAAACTCAAACAGAGGCAACAGTTCTTTTTATGGGATGCCCCTTCTTCATTTATGCATAATTCATGCTGCTAAATGCTGCATTTATGCAGCATTCAGGGTTTTATGCAGATTCACCCCTGGTACATCACATGGGTCCCACCATCTGACTCAGTCCTTGCTAGTCCTCCCCTACAGTTATCTATGTCACATATGCAACCTGCAGCCCGACTGGCTTGAAGAGGGAACTGACGCTAGGGGACCCTAGCAAGCAGTGCTCCGGGGGGCATTTCTGATTAACCCCCAATCCCGAGGACCCAGCCTAGTGTCTCTCTTCCTCCCTTATCCAGCTTTAGGGGGCATCTGGCTCTGGGTGTCACAGGCCCACTCCCGGTCACTTGCAGACCCACCCAATTCAGGGTATCTCTCCGGCCAATCCCAGGTCCAACTTCCTACTGTGGCCTACCACTTCCAGGGTCCCGGACACTGCTCCACAGAGGTTCACATATGGTCGGTCCCCTCCAGTCCAGCACAGGGTAGGTGCTCAGCTCAGATGTTGTGCTTCAGCAGGTCCTCTCTAGACTTTTAGAAGGGGATTCTTTGTCAAGGTGGAATGCTACATCTCTTCTTCCTTACAGGGCTCTCTTCCCATGCCCAACTGCACTCGGGCACTTCCTGAGCCTTCCCCATTTATAGCTTCAGGGACCAATTACATGAGGAGGTGGGCTGTGCTCTCTTTCTGTTATCCCTTATACAGCAGGGAGGTATCCAGTCCCTAGTAGCTCTCTCTGTCTCCTAACACCCAGGACTTTCCCTCAATCTAGGGACCTTTCCTAAATAAACCTGAGGCCATTGTGTCATTCCTCGGCAGGCAAATATTCTGTGGGTTGAGAACCTTGGTGGTTCAGATCTGGGGTCTAATGGGAAAGTCAGCAGTGGACTTTCTTTTTGAACTTTTGAACACAATTTAAAGCCAACAAACTTTTTTTAAGCCTATTTAAACCTTCACCATGATTTATTGAAAAGCCCAAACAATTAAAAAACGATTCCCCAGCATCTAAAGTTAATATATTTTAATTTTTTAGTCACTTATTCTTTCCCCCACTGGGTTGCAACTTTGTTCAGGACTTTAGGATACGGACGCCGCCATCTTGACTCAGAAGCATCACACTTACTGAGGAGAGGAGAGTGGGATAAAGTACAGGGGGGCGGGTTATAGCTGTGCTTTGCTCAGACAGAGCAGAGCTGGGGTCAGGAAAAGGTCAGCAATCCCAGAATGCAGAGCAGCACAGTCAGAAGGCACTTCCTGTTTGCAGGCTGCCTGATGTTACATGAGCCGCCATCTTGGATGTTTAAAGGCTTATAACATGCAGTAGATGCAGGTAGGGTGATTTTTAATGTGAGCAATCTGTATGTGCAGGGTGTGGGAAACATAAAAGATAGACTCTTATTCAGAGTGAAGGACCGCTTTAAAGAACACACCTATAAAGCCAGAAAGGTGTAACAGTCTTCTTTTCATCTCTCATGCAGCTACCTCCTCCGACCAGTTTTACCGGATAGACAGATCTCAGGTAAGTGAGTACTACTTTTTTATATAACTAAGATGCGTTGTGTTCTGCCTCCGCTCTGCAGATAAAGTAGAGGCAGCTCAGAAGGGCCCTTTCTCTTGCCATGTTTTTACTTTCAGAATAACAAAACCGAATTGAGTGTGTGACCAAACCATGGACAGCACTGCTTTAAACAGTAACTGGTAAATTTCCATCTCCGCAGGAACATTTGCATTTTGTCACTGAGATTTCCCAGGATGAAATCTTTATTTTGGACCCCGAGGATGTTGGGACACCGCAGAGCAGTACCGGAACTGGGATGCCGGATTTGGTGGTCGAGCAGCCCCCGGGGTGAGTGTACTGCAGTATGTGCTGAATCATTTTCTTCCGGCAGATAGGATGTGCTGGAGAGGAGACAGGAACAATTAAGTTGTCTGGGAACGTTGCTAGTGTTGTGTGACGCCGTAATTAGGATATTGCCCCCTAGGGCCTCTAATCAGCCTCTACACAGGGCACTTAGGATACAGTACGTTAGGAGTGATTATATTTCATTAAAGTACACAGGTGTAGATAAATGTACTAAGGAACAACTCTGATCTAACACAGAGGACAAAGGACAAGTAGGAGATGTAATGCAAATAAACAGGCCTGGCCGGTAATGAACGGACCAGCATGTGGGCTTTACAGCGCACCTAAACCCTCTATTAAAACTGTACCAGGTCTGAATGGCTGTCAGCGGTTGCTCGCAGGCTGGAGGGAGCAGAGATGCCGCTTGGTGCTGTGGCAATGGTGTAATCACTGAATCTCATGCATGTGTTGTGGTATCCCCGGATAGAGAGGAGCTGGGGAGGTTCAGAAAGTGGGGGGGGGGGGGAGCATCCCAACTTGCTGTAAACAAGTTTTCCAGCCCTTTAGATTTGAAAACTGGGTTACATTGGTTTTGATCTGCTTTAAAGAGGAACAACAGCTGTGTGTAGCCCGGGGTGCCCGACACGTGACGGCAGGGAACAGGTTCTTCTGGGCCCAGGTGTCCGATGTGTGTGTGTTGTGAGTCGGTAAGGGTTAGGGTTTCAGGGAAAGGTAAGTACTCACTGGTGCCGCTTGGAAAGATGTACAGCAGTCCAACTGTTGAAAGCAGAGTTCCTCCTTATTTATTCCACAAGCAAACGGCAAACACGGAACACGTACATGTCTTCCAGTTACATCTCTGGTTCTGTCTAATATCAGGTACAATCATCAGCATTGCTTCCATAGAGAATAATGATCTAAGTTGGAACCTTTCCTTTCTCTCTCTCTGTTAGAGTCTGTGCTCCTGCTCCTTACAATTCAAATGGTTAATCACGAACACTGAGTTTGGGTTGGGGGCTTCCCTATATCCCTTATCACTACCTTCCAGAACCTTCTATTACATGTTCGGCCTTGTGTCCGACATCTGATAGGATGGTTGGTAAACCCTCTGACCAATCACTAGCTTTGAGTTGTAACTATGTTACTAGTCTATCTCCTGTTATGACTAACAACCCTTCTGACCTCTCCTGCTAGAATGTTCCCCATTCTAGCCTATGGGCTATGTTAGTCTATGGCCTAAACCCACTACTGCCATCTAGTGTCTATTTAGATTATGGCACTTCCAATGTACTTAAATGGGTAGAAACCATAAAGGTGAATTAATGTATGGTTAACTCTATTTAAAGGATTCTTATTAGTTGATTTAAGTGTGTCTAGTTATTACCAGGTCCCTACATGTGAAATTGACTTTCTTGGGTTTTGTTCCTCTCTGGCAGGACCTCCCCGATTTGGGAGGACTCGCTGTGTATATCCCCCAGGACCACCCATAACCTCACCTTTTCCTCATTCACGCGGTGCATGCGTGGCCCTTTAGCCAATCATCAACTCTTGTTCCATTTAGATTTCCTTTACTGCGCTGATGACAAAGCAGCAAAAAAAATCTGAATGTAGTCAGCAAATTGGGATGCCCTGCTGTGTGAAACCCTCCAGATCACCCATGCCAATCATCTTTTCCACGAGCCCGCACCATGGACACATCCTCAGCATACCTCTAGCTAGGCATGCCCACATCTAGTTATGGGGGCAGGGATGCGGCCATGCTGCAGAGATGCGACATAGGCTTGTGGAAAAGATGAATGAATTGGGCAATTTGAGGGTTTTTCTCAATGCATGGCATGGCCTGCTTCACTAAGTCATTACATCTGGGTATTCCACCACAAGGTGGCGCAGTGCACTGCTAAAGAGTTGTGGCTCCGCCCCAACGGAATCACCATAGACTTACCCAGTTGTTCTCTGCAGTGCTTACTGAAGATACAAGATGGCTCTCTCTCTGTGCGCAGGTGAGCGGGGCAACCATGCCTGCGGCCCTGCATATCTATTTCCACCAGTTTCTGGACCCTCTGTGCCTCCCAGCCTCGGCTGACGGATCGGGTGACGGTAGCGGAGCACTAGGATCAAGTGCTCAAGGAGCGCTGCTCCACGCCGCAGACCCTGTACCACAAAGGGTAGCCGGCCATAGGCTTTATGGTGAGCCTACTAGGGATGCGGAGTTCCTGTCCTGGCTTCTGAGGGGGTGAGTGTTTTGGGAGTTTATGGAATGTTTTCTGTGTCGGGGTCCCCCCCCCACTGGCCTGGGCAGGTGGTAGTGGTGTGTGTTTTTAGACTATTTTTAGACTGTTTTTTTATACTTTTGCCACCACCGCTTTGTACTGCGCTCCGCGGTGGGCGGCGCTATATTTGTGAGGCATTCTTCTGTGTGTTGATGACGTGGGCGAGGTCACTTGAGCACCGTTTTTCGCACTCTCCGGGGGGGGGGGGGGGGGGTAGTGGGGCCGACGGATGATGCGGCGGATGATCGCGTTGTTATCCCGCGGCCCGCCCCTCAAGGTTCCTCTGTCGGCGCCATCTTGCTTTTGCTGCGTGTCTGGGGCCCTCTTCATCCCTGGGCTGCGGCGGTGATTTCTGCCTGTGTCGCTTCCTCCGGTGGTCTGACGGCTCGCTATCCTTGTCCTGCTTGGTCCGTGAGTCCCTTCTGGGGCTTTTTTGTTGTCCTTGGGGCATGTGCTGCGGTATACTTATGTATTTTGTTTATGTCTTTTAGGCGGGACACCCGTGGGTTGTGGTTTCTCCCGGTCCTGCTCCTTACTCCCCCCTTCATCTCCCCTTACTGATTCTGGGGGCATCCCTTGGGGGGGGGCATCCCGGGTGGCTTTTATTAGCTGTTACCCTTTGCTGGTATATTGCGCATGTATAAATCACCATATGGAGGCTTCTGGGTATAACATGCTCGGGGGTCCTTCGGGACGATCCCGGCTGTGTTCCATGTGTGGGTTATCCCCTATCAGCAATGACGTCAGTGTGTGGGCCGTGCACCCAACCTGTCTATGAGTTTCAGTCTGGGCTGCCTGCTTCTTTACCAAGTTCTGCGCCCCCTTCGGCATCGCCTACCCCTCCGCGCCTGCATTTAGCCCCCAGTGATTTTGTTGCCTTTATACTCACTGCCATGGATGATGTAGTACGGCTGAGTGGTAGGGCCTCTGCCCTCTTGGTGGCTATGCGCCACTCTGTTTGGTGGGGCTGCGGCTCTTTGGTGAGCGCCTGGATGTTTTAGCCAAGGATGATAGGCTGCCTCAGCGTAGGAGCTGCTTTTTCGGGGGCCATCCGCATCTCCTCCTTTCGTGCCCCCAGAGGAGGTCGAGGGCCCCTCTTTTCAGGTACCCGCAGGGGTTCTTGGGGCTGTGGCAGATCCCGTGGTCGTCCCGGTCTCTCATATGTTTCCAAGCCCAAACCTTCTCCCAAGCCCCCTCAGGCATGAGGAGGCGCCCTCACCCATCCGGGTGGGGGGACGGCTTCGTCTCTTTGCTCACGTCTGGAGGCTCCGTGTCTCAGACCGGTGGATTCAGGAGGTGGTGTCCTCCGGTTACAAGATACAGTTTGCAGCCTGGCTGCTCCCCAGATTCATCAGATCCCGGATGCCTCACAACCCTCTGTCAGCTCAGGGGTTGCGCCCTGCGGTTTAATGTCATTTGCCTGGTGCCTTCCCAGGAAGGGGGTCAGGGTTTCTACTCCAATCTGTTCACGGTCCCCAAAAAGGACGGGTCCCTGAGGCCCATCCTGGACTTGAAGGGTCTCAACAGGTTTGCCAGGTTCAAGCACTTTCACATGGAGACCCTTCGCTCGGCTGTCAGGACTCTTCGCCCGGGCGACTTCATGACCTCTGTGGACATCAAGGATGCTTATCTTCATGTGCCAGTCTTCCCAGGTCATCAGAAATTTCTCAGGTTTGCTCTGGAGGATCAGCAATACCAGTTTGTGGCCTTACCGTTCGGTATCACCTCGGCGCCTCGGGTGTTCACCAAGGTGCTGGCGGGCGTGATGGCTCTGCTGCGGCATCAGGGCATTCGCATTTTTCCTTACCTGGACGACATTGCGGCTCAGTCTCTTCATCAGGCCGAGAAGGATACTCAGGTGGTGACCTCCACTCTCGAGTCCTTCGGCTGGGTGATCAACTATCCCAAGTCTTAACTGTCTCCGTCTTTGGTGAGGTCCTTTCTGGGCATGACTCTGGATACCTCTCAGGTCAAGGTATTCCTGCCTCAGAAGAAGGTGGTGGGCCTTCAGCAGCAGGCACGGGCTCTGCTGTTGTGTCCCCATCCGGCAAGGGATGCAGTTGGTGGGCCTGGTGGTGTCCTGCTTCGAGGCGGTCCCCTTTGCTCAGTTTTTCACGAGGCCTCTTCAGTTGCACCTTCTGTTTGGAATCGGACCCTGTGTCCCTGGATCAGGAATTTGCTCTGTTCCCCCTGGCCAGACAGTCCCTCTCGTGGGGGCTGGACTCAAGGAACCTTCTAGTGGGCAGGACATTTCTGCCCCAGTGTTGGGAGACTGTCACTACAGATGCCAGTCTGACCGGTTGGGGGGGGGGGGGGGCTTTTGGAAGTCTCTGCAGTTCCAGGGTCAATGGGGCCCCCAGGAGGCCCATGCTCCCATCAGTGTCCTGGAACTGAGGGCGATCAGGTTGGTTCTTTCTCAGCTGACCTCACACCTTCGGGGTCGGGCTGTTCAGATCCACTGGGACAACCAGACGGCGGTTGCCTACATCAATCATCAGGGAGGGACTCGGAGCAAGCGAGTCTTCACGGAAGTATCCCTGATACTGTCTTGGGCGGAAGAGAATGTGCCTTGCATCTCTGCGGTTTACATTCCGGGGGCTGAGAACCTGGAGGCAGACTCCCTGAGCAGGGGGACGTCTCGGCTGGGGGAATGGTCCCTCAGCAACAAGGTGTTTCACTCCCTGTGTCACCGCTGAGGTCAGCTGGATGTGGACCTGTTTGCATCACGCCACAACCACAAGCTTCCCAGGTTTGTCTCCCTGTCTCAGTACCCTCTGGCCTTCGCAAGATAGCCCAGGAAGGGGTACCAGCCATTCTGGTGGCCCCCTGTTGGCCAAGCAGGGTGTGGTTCGCAGACGTCCTGCAGTTGGCAGTGGATCAGTATGTCCTGCCCAAAGATTCAGATCTGCTCAGTCAGGGACGGCTGTGCCATCCCTTTTTACAAACGCTGGCTTTAACGGCTTGGCTGCTGAAACCTCCATCTTGATGGATAAGGGGTTGCCAGCCTCTGTTGTTGATACCATGATTAGGGCTAGGAAGAAGTCCTCGTCCTTTATCTACTATAGGATTTGGCATGTTTACATTGCCTGGTGTGAGTCTAGGTCTCTGCCTTGTGGGGTGTTTTCTATTCCCAGGATTCTGGATTTTTTGCAACATGGCTTGGATTCGGGGCCTTCAGCTTAGTACCCTCAAGGGACAGGTGTCGGCCCTGGCAATTTTTTTCCATAGATCTTTTGCCAGTCACCGGCTGGTCAAGACTTTCTTTCAGGGAGTTACTCTTGTGTGTCCACCACGTAAACCTATACTGCCGGTTTGGGATTTAAATCTGGTGTTGTCTGCTCTGCAGGGTCCTCCTTTTGAGCCTATAAGTGGGGCTGCCCTGCCCATTATGACTCTTAAGGTGGTCTTCCTGGTGGCCATTACTTCGGCCAGGCGAGTTTCTGAGCTGGCTGCTCTCTCCATCAAACCTCCTTATTTTGAGCGGCATCAGGATAAGGTGTTTTTTTCGGCATAAGCTGGATTTCTTGCCTAAGGTTGTGTCTGCTTTTTATCTCAATCAGGACATTGTTTTGCCTTCTCTGTGTCCTAATCCTGTCTAATTCCAAGGAGCGGACGTTTTACTCTCTGGATGTTGTCAGGGCCCTGAAGTTTTATTTGGTTGCTACTGAGTCTTTCAGGAAATCTGACGCTCTTTTTGTTCTTCCTGCTGGACCTAGGAAGAGTCTGCCTCCGGGTAAATCCACTATCAGCAAGTGGATCAGGTGGTGGTGCAGGCCTATTCTGCTAAGGGGAAGTTTCCCCCTTTTAGGGTTACTGCTCATTCCACTCGTGCTATTGGTGCCTCCTGGGCTTTTCAGCACCAAGCTTCTGTTGAACAAGTTTGTAAGGCTGCAACTTGGTCTTCTGTTCATACTTTTTCCAAGTTTTACAAGGTTGATGTTAAGGCCTCTGCTGATGCTGCTTTTGGCCGCAAGGTGCTCTTTGGGGATCCCACCCAACTTTATGGACACTGCTTTTGGATGTCCCAGATGTAATGACTCCATGAAGCAGGCCGTGCCATGCATTGGGAAAAAGACAATTCTGTGAGTACTCACCTGTAGAATTGCTTTTACCATGCATGGCACGGCCTGCTTCACCCCACCCTTGTTACGTTGTTCTTGGTTTCTTCTTTAAGGTGATTGTTCCAAATTAGTTGGGGTTGTTATCCCTATTAGTTCCCGGTTTTTGTATCACTGCTTGTCAACTACTGGATAAGTCTATGGTGATTCCGTTTTTATATGGTACCGGGCGGAGCCACAGCTCTTCTGCAGTGCACTGCGCCACCTTGTGGCGGAATACCCAGATGTAATGACTTTGTGAAGCAGGCCGTGCCATGCATGGTGAAAGCAATTCTACAGGTGAGTACTCACAGAATGGTCTTTTTACAGCAGAGCATCCCAATCTGGGATGCCCTATACAGAGGTAGACCACTTCCCCAAGATTCTTATGGACATGGGGGGTGTTACTCCTCTTTGAAAACAGGTACAGAAGTATAGGGAAGTGCCAAACCCATACCTCCTAACTGTCCCTGATTTGGAGGGACTTTCCTTCTTTTTAGTCTGTGTTCCCCTGCCACTCAAGTGTCCCTCTTTGAAGTGTAACATGCAGATCTGCATCAATAAATGATTAATTCGCCTATTCAAAGTGTTTATATTGTTGTAACTGTTACAACCTATCTCCTATCCATCCCCCAAAGAGGGGTATGGCTTAATTTAACAATTGTCCCTCTTTCCCACCATGAAAAGTTGGGAGGTATGCAAATTACCAACCTGCAGGTTTTTGCATTGAAGACCATCCTATAGTCATCTCAAATAAGCACCATGAAGGATACTTCTGATCATATTCACATCCATGTTGGTCCTCTAGCTAACAGAAAGGTCAACATGGTCAGAAGGCTGGACAAAGGAGCATGAATACACTAATCCGGAAAGGCAGACTCGTGTAAGGTGAGATCTTTACAGGAAGCCTCAACTTAGCCCCATGATACGGTACTGTAAAAGTACTAAATAGAGGTCCCTGTGCCTCAGTGGACAACTTTGGTCATTGGGCATCATCCCCATGGACAGGTCCCACGAGTAGCTTTAGGTTTCCCTTATTTTGGTGCATGTAAAAACCTTAACCTTTGTATCAGTGTGCCTGATATCCAGTAAAAATCGAGGTAAAACAAACTGGAAGTGGGAATTGTAAGAAAGCAGCTCTACTGATAGGGCTTCTACGAACCAGACCCTACTATTTCTACTACTACCTACCCCTACCTACTACTCTCCTCTGCCAACAGTGCCAAGCAGTACCACAAAGCTAAAAGTTACAGATTGATCAGCTGTGGACATTTTACAGCATTTTGACTATTATTTACTACAGGTTACCCTCTGACCTGTCAGGACTGTCCAGATCACCAAATTCTAGACAGGACAGCTTTGGTCAGTGGTTTTCATTTCCAACTCATTTAGGATGCAGGTGGTGTCCGCTAGGGCCATTGCTACACAAAATACAGTTGTGTTCTGGGACAAGCAAAGTTCAACAGTGGTTGTGTAAAGGGTTGCCACCTTTCCCATCAAAAAATATCGACCAACTTTTCATGAGTGCATGTGCTTGGTTTTGTAGGGGAGTGGTCTTTGGGGGCGTGGTCTTGTAAAATGTATGTTTAACCATATTTTTTCATTTGAAATAACTTATTTTCGACTTTCTAAAATTAAACTGTAGCTAAAGATGCCCTGGAAAGCCTAGTGTGGTTATTTATAGTCGGACGAGGTAGGAGGGAAGTCACGGTCACGGCTGACATGACGGGGCGCACGGCATAGAGGAGGGAGGTCGCGACTGACGGCATGCTGGGGCCCAGAACAGAAGAGGGAGGGGAAAGGGGCTGGTGCAACAGCCATCACACACAGCATGCTGACCAGCCGGGACACAACCCCCTGGCCCTGTTGCTTGACACTAACAAAATTACTGGCTGTGCCGGTGAAATACCGGTAAGGTGGCAACCTTATTTGTGTGTTGACTTCTAGGTACCACACAAGTACTTGTATGGACTCGGGGGCCCTGACTTTAGCATGGGGGCCAATCCTGCTCATTTGGACCAGGAAGTGCCTTCTGACTGTGCCACTCTGGGATTGCTGTCTTTTCCTGACCCCAACTCTTTTCTGTATGTGCAAAACACAACTATAAGCCCACCCCCTGTACTTTTGACCCCTCTCCTTTCCTCAGTATGTAATGCTACTGAGCCAAGATGGAGGTGCCTGTATCCTAAAGTGCTAAACAGAGTTGCAGCCCAGTGAAGAGAAGAATTAAAAGTTGGGAGTTGCATCCCAGTGGGGAATAGTTTTTTATGGGTTTGGGCTTTTCATTAAATGATGCTCAAGGTCCGCTTTAACAGTCTGCTTCAACAGTTCCTCATTATATTGCAAAGTTAAAGAGCCTCTAAAGTGTAACACCACGCCGCACCCTTCCCCGGCACAAAAGACTCTAAGGGGGTTATTTAAGAAGGGATAGCGTCAGGCAGTGCCTTGGTAATGAGAGGTAGCGACAGGTGAACGCTGGACACGGCACGCAATTACACATTTATGAAGCAGAATTTGTTGAGCGACTGGGATAGCGCCATGTAACGTCCGATTTATCATTATCCCAGCCACAGTGAGCAGCGCCGGCGTTCAACCTTGCACAACCTTTTTTAAATCTCAAATAATGTGACCTCTTCTGGCATTGAAAATGCATTTTTTTCAAATATTTTTCAGAAATGACATTACAGGTCTGGCATTAAAGTCTTCGTGTTACAATGTTATTACAATGTAATTCCATGTTTTTGCTTTGTTACTAGTGGATACATGCTGAAAAACACACTTTAAACACACAGCCTCCAGCGCTCTGGGCTTCAGAGAAGCATTTTGAGACGCTAAGAACTAGCAACCCATGGCCGAGCACAGTGACTACTAGCGGGCGCTTTGAAAATGCCTGCTACAGACGCTCATCTGTCGCTACCTGGCGTTAGTGATGAATCAGCCTGTAACTGTTGAATCTCATCCAATTGCAGGTTGACAGAGTGGTGGACGCCGACATGTCGGAAACGTATTGTGAGTGACAGCTGTGTGCCTGGAAAGATGTCTCTACACAATGAATTCTGTGATGCAGCACAAGACGCCTCACCTGCCAGTATCCTGCCGTGAGTTCATGACCGGCCTTTAAGGTTGTAAACATTGGGTGACCTACAGCAGCTGAATGGTGGACACACATCCTATTCCTGGTTGTACTGCCTTCAAATGTCTCATAACCTATGTGGCATATAGGCTTTTAAAAATACAGTTTCAGGAATGCTCTCTGTGAGATGGGTTATACAGATGGGTTATAATATTTTGTAATATTCATCACAACCTTGTACTACATACAGTGGATATAAAAGGTCTGCACACGCCTGTTAAAATGTTTAGTGCCTCTCCTAGCGCCATGTAGCATACCATGTATCAAGAACGCTGGGGGGTTTGTTAGCGCTAGCGCTGTGTTTCCTACATCGCCACATCACATCAGTCGCTCAGTGTCATTCTCCCATAGACTTCAATTAGCCATTCCAGTACCGTTTTTTTTGGTGACCTCGGGATCCCTGGCCTGTTCAGAATGTTTTTTGTTAATTATTGTACTTAGGTTACCTGCTGCTAACTTGCGTTGTCATGCCTGCCAATCATGTGCCATGTCATTTGTATGTCCCCAATGTCATTCCATGTATTTTCGCTTGGTCACTGTGCAGTCCTCCCTAGTTGAAGCCTTTTTCTGTATTGCACCTGGCGCTGCATGCCTAAGTATTGTGGTTTTTGTGTGCCCACGCTGGTACTGTTCACTTTCATGTTAAATACAAATGATTTCTAGCCCTCCCCACCTGTGCTACCTGTCACTAGCTCCATTGGAAAAAAAGCAAACAAGACACAGTGCCACGGGTTGCCTACAGCGCTGAACACTAACAGCATTGTCTGCCTGTGGCCGCCATTATGGCTGAGGCGCTAATAACGTCTCTCCGTGGTGGTACTACGAGACGCAAATGATAAATTGGCCTCCAACTTTCAGGCCGAGCTATTGTTTGCCAAGACCTACAAATCTGGCAAAAGCATGTGGGATAACATGTTATGGTCTCATGAGGTTCAGCCCAAAGCCAATACTGCACCACTATCACCAGAAGAACACCATACTGTACCCACAGTGAAGCATGGTGGAGGCAGAATTATTCTTTGGGGCTGTTCTTCAGCTGGAACTAAGGCTAATTTATTCAAGGTGGTGAGAATTATGTACAGATATTTTTGGCACAAAAGCTTCAGGTCTCTTCCTGAAAGGTGAAGATGAATAGGAAATTCATGTTTTAGCATGACAACAACCCAAAGCATACAGTAACTCCATGTCAACAAAAGAATGGTCAGCCAGCAGAAGAACGAGGTGTTGGAGTGGCCCAGCCAGAACCCAGGCCTGAATCCAACTGAAAATCTGTGGGTTGATCTGGAGAGAGCTGTGCACATGTGAGCAAAGTTTAGTCAGGGAGGCCGATTCATTAATAGCGGCAGGTAGCAACAGTTGAGCGACTGTAGTGGTATTTTCAGAGCGCCCGCTAGTACCCTGTTTCCCCGAAAATAAGACACTGTCTTATATTAATTTTTGCTCCCAAAGATGCGCTAGGTCTTATTTTCAGGGGATGTCTTACATTTTTGCAAATTTTTACAAATGAACCATTGCTGCAGATCTGCATGTTACACTTCAAGACAGACAAATGAGAACAACGAGGGACAGGGGGACACGGCCTCCAAATAGGGACACTTGGGAGGTATGCTTACATCTATTAAAGAAAAGGCTTACCTCAGCCTCTCCAGCAAGCACTCACCTACGGTATTGTTGAAGCAGCAGCCGCCCAGTGAGCGATCAGACAGTGGGGCGGGTGATCAGAAGGCCCTCAGCCGGTGCCGCCTGATTCATTGGTGGATCAGCTGCTGGGACCACTGGGACCACCCCCCCCCAACTCCCGCAGCTAGCCGGCTCCGCTCTGTCAGGCGAAAGAGACAGGCGCCGCCACACATGGCCTTATGCCTCCTGCGGCCCTGCACTCTGCTCCAATGGCATTCCGGGACATTTCCTGTGGGGGCGGGGTGGCGGGACATAACAACCAATCCGTGATTGTCCTGCCCAGTTGCGAGGTACCGTATGCAAACGTCAGAACGTTGATTGGCCAGTGTCACCACCCGCCCTCCTGCACATCGGATGCTCATTCGCCGCCCTCCCGCTTGACGGCAGCTACAACCCTGCGGCACTCACATTGGCCTCCCTCCTCGCTCCCGCCTTTGAGCTTGTCGGCCGCTAACTCCGCTTCCCTCCCCCACGCATGTTGGCTGCTACCGGTACCTCTACCGCCCTCCTGCACATCGCCACTCACCCGCAACCAGCCTGTTTCAGCTGCTCACCGACCTGAGCTTCTCCTGGTGCGCCCGATGGCCAGTCCGCCCCTGTCTGCAGGTATGTCACCCGAACGCCGGCAAATACGGTATTTTGGGGGGAGGTCTTATTTCGGGGGGGGGGGGGGGGGGGGGGAGGTCTTATTTTCGGGGAAGGCCTTATATTTAGCCTTCATGCTAAAAGCACAGTAGGCCTTATTTTCGGGGTAGGTCTTATTTTCGGGGAAACACGGTAGTCGCTGTGCTTGGCCGTTGTTCTGTAGTTGATAGCGACTCAACTGGTTTGCCGTAATGTTGAATATTAGGTGAGGAGTCGCTATTTGACAGGTTCCGCGCTGTATGGGAGCGCATGATAGCGACTGGCCCTAGCGACCGGCTCCCACCATATTCATTAAAAAATCACGCTCAAAAAATTCTCGCGCTGTAAAATGCATGTTTAAACCCCAGAGCGCTGGCGGCGATGGGTTAAAAGTAGTTTTTTAACCCCAAAACAACCATATTTTTGGAAACCAAAAAAAACAAGTTTTTAAAATAATTTAGTAATATGAATACATTAATATCAGACCTGTAATATCAATTCTGTACAATTTCTTTTTTTTTCCCTTAAAAAATGAAAATTAAATCTAAAATGGCAGAAGTGGTCACAGAATTTTTCACATAAAAAAAAAATTAATAACAATTAATTATTAATATTTAAAGATTGTTCCATTGAAATGCATTGGAGAGCGCCAGGTAGCGAGAGGTCATATCTGTCGCTGTTCAAGGTCGGACGCTAGCGCTGTGGGCTGAGGCTGGAATAATGATGAATGAGTCGCTATATGGCGCTATCTCAGTTGCTAAGCAGGATTGGCTTGATAAATGTGTGATTGTGGTGGGGAGCCGGCGTTCTCGTGGCGGGCCCGTCATTACCGGCCGCTCACCAGTCGCTACCTGTCGCTATTCCTTCATAAATAAGGGCCTAGATGTGCCATGCAACCCAAAAAGACTGACTGCTGTCATAGAGGCTGATTCATTAATAGCGACAGATAGCGACTGTTGAGCGACTGTAGCGGTATTTTGACAGCGACCTCTAGTAGTCGCTGTGCTTGGCCTTTGTTCGGTGTGCCGTAATGTTGAATACAAGATGCTGAGTCGCTATTTGACAGGTTCGCTGTTGTATGGGAGCGCATGATAGCGACTGGACATAGCGACCGGCACCCACCATATTCATTAAAAAATCAGCCTTAAAAATTCCAAGCGCTGTAAAATGCATGTTTAAATCCCAGAGCGCAGTAGGCGATGTGTTAAAAGTAGTTTTTTAACCCCCTAACCACCCAAAAAAAAGTGGAATTATTTTGAAATAAAATTCAAACCTGAATGGTTTAACCCTTTAAGTGCCAGCCCACCTGGAGATTTTGTCACGCTCTGTTGCCAGAGCATTTTTCACTATTTTGCGCTCCCCATGTTCAACTGTAATTTTTGAAGGGATTTTCTGGGACTTCCCATAAAAATTACATATCGTTTTTTTCAGCAGAATCTGGGCTTTAAGAGCATATGTCTTGTTTATCAATTTTGTTGTCTTATCCTAATTATTTTGGGCAAAATATGTGAAAGAAAATTAAAAATACACACGTTTTTACATTTTGCAGTGTTTTTCTTTAATCAAAAATAAAGGTTTTACAATAAAAACATATTGAGGGTAAAAGCCCCATTTCTCCCGGTTACAACAGTACCACACATGTATTAGTAGACACCCTTTCCTGCCCAGGAGACCCCAGAAACTGCAAAGAGCGCTAGAGGAGATTTTCAGATAAAATACAAATACTATGCGCTCCTCGCAGTTTTTCAAAAAATACAACCCTTTACATTTGAAATACCCCCCACAAACTATATATTTTTGGAAAGTGCACAATTCAAGGTTTCTAAGCATACTAGGCTTGTTGGCGTGGGTGCATTGGTTTGGACTCTATTCATTGGCAGAATCTCTGGTTCCAAAGGATTTCCCTAAAAAATAAAGCAAAAAGCAGATTCAAAACCATATTTTCCTATAAAAACAATAAGCAAGCAAGAAGTAACACAGTAAATCTGAAAGCGCAACATCTGCTGAACAAAATAATATCCCACATGCATAGGTACTTTGAAGGGTAGAGTTGCCAAACACCCCAAAGTCAAGTGTGCACTTGAGGGTCATTTTACTGGCAAAAATCAGCTGCGCACACAAAGTGCGCACCTTGCAGTTTTTCCAAATTTACAACCCTTTACATTTGAAATACCCCCCACAAACTATATATTTTTGGAAAGTACATACCTCAAGGTTTCTAAGCCTACTGGGCTTGTTGGCGTGGGTACATTCATTTGGACACTATTCATTGGCAGAACCTCTGGTTTCAAAGGATTTCCCTAAAAAAACAAACAAAAAGCAGATTCAAAACCATATTTTCCTATAAAAACAATAAGCAAGCAAGAAGTAACACAGTAAATCTGAAAGCACAACATCTGCTGAACAAAATAATACCCGACATGCATAGGTACTTTGAAGGGTAGAGTTGCCAAACACCCCAAAGTCAAGTGTGCACTTGAGGGTCATTTTACTGGCAAAAATCAGCTGCGCACACAAAGTGCGCACCTTGCAGTTTTTCCAAATTTACAACCCTTTACATTTGAAATACCCCCCACAAACTATATATTTTTGGAAAGTACATACCTCAAGGTTTCTAAGCCTACTGGGCTTGTTGGCGTGGGTACATTCATTTGGACACTATTCATTGGCAGAACCTCTGGTTTCAAAGGATTTCCCTAAAAAAACAAACAAAAAGCAGATTCAAAACCATATTTTCCTATAAAAACAATAAGCAAGCAAGAAGTAACACAGTAAATCTGAAAGCACAACATCTGCTGAACAAAATAATACCCGACATGCATAGGTACTTTGAAGGGTAGAGTTGCCAAACACCCCAAAGTCAAGTGTGCACTTGAGGGTCATTTTACTGGCAAAAATCAGCTGCGCACACAAAGTGCGCACTTTGCAGTTTTTCCAAATTTACAACCCTTTACATTTGAAATACCCCCCACAAACTATATATTTTTGGAAAGTACATACCTCAAGGTTTCTAAGCCTACTGGGCTTGTTGGCGTGGGTACATTCATTTGGACTCTATTCATTGGCAGAACCTCTGGTTTCAAAGGATTTCCCTAAAAAAACAAACAAAAAGCAGATTCAAAACCATATTTTCTGATAAAAACAATAAGCAAGCAAGAAGTAACACAGTAAATCTGAAAACACAACATCTGCTGAACAAAATAATACCCCACATGCATAGGTACTTTGAAGGGTAGAGTTGCCAAACACCCCAAAGTCAAGTGTGCACTTGAGGGTCATTTTACTGGCAAAAATCAGCTGCGCACACAAAGTGCGCACCTTGCAGTTTTTCCAAATTTACAACCCTTTACATTTGAAATACCCCCCACAAACTATATATTTTAGGAAAGTACATACCTCAAGGTTTCTAAGCCTACTGGGCTTGTTGGCGTGGGTACATTCATTTGGACACTATTCATTGGCAGAACCTCTGGTTTCAAAGGATTTCCCTAAAAAAACAAACAAAAAGCAGATTCAAAACCATATTTTCCGATAAAAACAATAAGCAAGCAAGAAGTAACACAGTAAATCTGAAAGCACAACATCTGCTGAACAAAATAATACCCCACATGCATAGGTACTTTGAAGGGTAGAGTTGCCAAACACCCCAAAGTCAAGTGTGCACTTGAGGGTCATTTTACTGGCAAAAATCAGCTGCGCACACAAAGTGCGCACCTTGCAGTTTTTCCAAATTTACAACCCTTTACATTTGAAATACCCCCCACAAACTATATATTTTAGGAAAGTACATACCTCAAGGTTTCTAAGCCTACTGGGCTTGTTGGCGTGGGTACATTCATTTGGACACTATTCATTGGCAGAACCTCTGGTTTCAAAGGATTTCCCTAAAAAAACAAACAAAAAGCAGATTCAAAACCATATTTTCCGATAAAAACAATAAGCAAGCAAGAAGTAACACAGTAAATCTGAAAGCACAACATCTGCTGAACAAAATAATACCCCACATGCATAGGTACTTTGAAGGGTAGAGTTGCCAAACACCCCAAAGTCAAGTGTGCACTTGAGGGTCATTTTACTGGCAAAAATCAGCTGCGCACACAAAGTGCGCACCTTGCAGTTTTTCCAAATTTACAACCCTTTACATTTGAAATACCCCCCACAAACTATATATTTTAGGAAAGTACATACCTCAAGGTTTCTAAGCCTACTGGGCTTGTTGGCGTGGGTACATTCATTTGGACACTATTCATTGGCAGAACCTCTGGTTTCAAAGGATTTCCCTAAAAAAACAAACAAAAAGCAGATTCAAAACCATATTTTCCGATAAAAACAATAAGCAAGCAAGAAGTAACACAGTAAATCTGAAAGCACAACATCTGCTGAACAAAATAATACCCCACATGCATAGGTACTTTGAAGGGTAGAGTTGCCAAACACCCCAAAGTCAAGTGTGCACTTGAGGGTCATTTTACTGGCAAAAATCAGCTGCGCACACAAAGTGCGCACCTTGCAGTTTTTCCAAATTTACAACCCTTTACATTTGAAATTCCCCCCACAAACTATATATTTTTGGAAAGTACATACCTCAAGGTTTCTAGGCGTGCTGGGTTTTTTGTTGTGGGAACCTTTTTATGGATGAAAAACCTTGAGGTGTTCATAGTTTGCAACGGATTTCCCTAAAAAATATTAATAAATATGCAGCATACAAGAAAGTTTTCCTAATATATCAATATGCAAACAAGAAATAACTCAATAAATCTGAAACCGCAGGGTCCCTGGAACAGAACAATACATAACATGCATATGTGGACACAGACCGCTAGACAAATAGCACAGAATAAACATCTGAAAAAGCAATGCAAAATAATCTCAATAATGGTACTAATAGGTTCTGCTAGGATTAGTCATGGGAGGATTAGCCTTGTGCTGATAGATTGTGAACGTCAGTAAACACTGAAATCCTAATGAAGGGCCCCATGTTTTCATCATCTATCACAAGTATCCAGCGGCTCCTCCTTCACCATTTCCTCCATCATCTTTTGGCTTCGCAAGTACCAAAAATAAAAAAACACAGGGACAAGAAAATGCAATTATCTTACTGAATTTTTAACTAGAGAAAGTATATGCAAATAGCCTAAAATATTCCAGGTCTGGCCACTTACCTTCACCCAGATGTGGAGATGTATTCTGTTACTATAGATCTGGGGGGTGTTGCAGAGCAGGGTATTCCAAACCAGGATGACCCTAGGGCACGGAACAAAACCTAACCTAACCTACATACAGTCTAAAAATCCATAAAAAAACTATTAACCAGAATAAAACAACTAAAAATCGAATTTAGTATGGTATGCTTCAAAGCAACCTTCTAAACACAAACCAGGTTGGCTGGGACATGTCGGGCAGTAGTAGCGCACATCTCTCCTAAAGCCACGCCTACTACAAACCCTACAAGGCTTCTGGGGATACCTCTTCTTATTGATGGAGGGGATGCACTTTATGAAATGCTTCCCCACTAATCTAGCCTCGTCATCATTACCAGCCATCTCTGGTGCCTGCTCGGTATCCCCAAATAACAGAGCAGGGAGTATCTGCAGCTGATATTTTACAAACGACAAATTGGAGCCTGGTACTGCTGCCTTGAAGACAACAAAGGAGTTATAAGTTGCTAATTGGACCAAATGGATAGCAACTTTTTTGTACCAGGCTCTGGATTTTCTGGTGGCGTTGTAATATGTTAAAATTTGGTCTGTTTTATCAACGCCACCCATGAATTTATTATAATCTTTGATACAACGTGGCTTTTGGGAAGGGGCTCGGGGACCACGTTGCCGTAATCTCACGACTGACTCATCGTGGATTGTAGTCAGCATGAAAACATTTTTTCTGTCCATGTATTTCACGGCCAGGAGCTCATCGCTTCTTACAGCATACGACTCTCCACGATTTATTTTTTGTGTCAGCAATGACCTGGGCAAGCCTTTTCGATTACGGTTGATGGTGCCGCAGGCCGGTGTGTCCAATGAGTAGAGGGCTCGAAATAGGGGGATGCTGGTATAAAAGTTATCCACATATAAGTGGTAACCTTTCCCCAGTAGAGGAGTCATGAGTTCCCAAACTATTTTTCCACTGACAGACAAATCAAGGGGACAACCAGGGGGGTCCAGATGTGTGTCCCTTCCTTCGTAAAGACGAAAAAATTTGGTGTAGCCGGTCGAGCTTTCACACAATTTGTAAAATTTTATCCCATAGCGGGCACGCTTACTAGGGATATACTGACGAAATACAATGCGCCCTTTATAAAGCAGAAGCGATTCGTCAATACTTAAATTTTGGGAGGGGGTGTACACTTCTGCAAAGCGCTCAGACAGACTATCGATCAGGGGACGTACTTTGTGAAGTCTGTCGTGACCGGGCTCACCACGGGGAATTGCAGTGGAATTGTCATTAAAATGTAGAAACCGCAGTAAAATTTGGTAGCGGTTTCTGGTCATTATGGCCGGAAATAATGGTGTTGCCAAAAGGGTTCGGGTATCCCAGTAGGAGGCGATACTAAATTTTTTGCAGATACCCATGGCTAAAGTGAGCCCCCAAAATTTTTTTAACTCACTTATGTTTGTGGGCTGCCATGCATGAGCGCGGGGCGTGCCTTTGTGGGGGATTTTGTGCTAGGACCCACTCAGCATAGCAGTTTGTATGGTAGACCATGTCCTGTAGCATGGCCTCCGTGATGAACAATTTGAAAAAGTCAACAGGACGGAAGTTTGTTGTGTCCACGTTGACTCCGGGGACCGAATCGAAAGGGGGAATTTCGGGGGAATAATTATTGGGAGGCCTCCACGTAGGCACTCCATCACCAGCTGCAGCACTCTCCATCTGATCTACACTCTCCTCCAGCGTGGCTTCTCCTTGTGCGCTACCATCCCTTCTAGGATGCCTAGCACTACCACTGGTACTACTGCACGGCTGTGTCTCTTCAGTAGAGGAGACACTGTCAGACTCACTATCTGAGGGCAAATAATCTGACCCTGAAACACTATACTCTTCCGAGTCTGACTCCATCATGTAAGCCGCTGCTTCCTGGGCAGAGTACCTTTTCCCAGCCATCCTGAAATCTGCTAAACAAAGGCTAAAACCAAATGAAAACAATAAAAATACTACACTAAAGGGGAGGAACTAGGGGGAAGTTTACAGTAACTAAAAGCTAAACTAAAGCCTAGAACTAAAGTTGGGGAACAAAACAGCCAAAAAGCAAATACTCAAAAGTAAACGTCAGCAAGCTTGCAGAACCAAGAATCTTCAAGAGCAATCGCAATCTAAAAGGAAGTTAAAGTAACAGAACATTACAATTAATTCCCCCTCATCCCATCCCATATGCAGTGTAGCATTCCCTCCCATTTCATTCCCATTTGCAGTGTGGCATTCCCCCCACCCCATTCCCATATGCAGTGTGGCATTCCCCCCACCTCATTCCCATATGCAGTGTGGCATTCCCCCCACCTCATTCCCATATGCAGTGTGGCATTCCCCCCACCTCATTCCCATATGCAGTGTGGCATTCCCCCCACCTCATTCCCATATGCAGTGTGGCATTCCCCCCACCTCATTCCCATATGCAGTGTGGCATTCCCCCCACCTCATTCCCAGATGCAGTGTGGCATCCCCCCCACCTCATTCCCATATGCAGTGTGGCATTCCCTCCCATTTCATTCCCATATGCAGTGTGGCATTCCCCCCACCTCATTCCCATATGCAGCGTGGCATCCCCCCCACCCCATTCCCATATGCAGCGTGGCATTCTCCCCACCCCATTCCCATATGCAGCGTGGCATTCCCCCCCCACCTCATTCCCATATGCAGCGTGGCATCCCCCCAACCTCATTCCCATATGCAGCGTGGCATTCCCCCCACCCCATTCCCATATGCAGTGTGGCATTCCCCCCACCCCATTCCCATATGCAGCGTGGCATTCCCCCCACCCCATTCCCATATGCAGCATGGCATCCCCCCACCCTATATGCAGCGTGGGATTCCCCCCACCCCATATGCAGCGTGGCATTCCCCCCCACCCCCATATGCAGCGTGGCATCCCCCCCCACCCCATTCTCATATGCAGTGTGGCATTCCCCCCACCCCATATGCAGCGTGGCATTCCCCCCACCCCATATGCAGTGTGGCATCCCCCCCACCCCATTCTCATATGCAACGTGGCATCCCCCCACCTCATTCCCATATGCAGCGTGGCATCCCCCCCACCCCATTCCCATATGCAGCGTGGCATTCTCCCCACCCCATTCCCATATGCAGCGTGGCATTCCCCCCACCCCATTCCCATATGCAGCGTGGCATTCCCCCCATCCCATTCCCATATGCAGTGTGGCATTCCCCCCACCCCATTCCCATATGCAGTGTGGCATTCCCCCCACCTCATTCCCATATGCAGTGTGGCATTCCCCCCACCTCATTCCCATATGCAGTGTGGCATTCCCCCCACCTCATTCCCAGATGCAGTGTGGCATCCCCCCCACCTCATTCCCATATGCACTGTGGCATTCCCTCCCATTTCATTCCCATATGCAGTGTGGCATTCCCCCCACCTCATTCCCATATGCAGCGTGGCATCCCCCCACCCCATTCCCATATGCAGCGTGGCATTCTCCCCACCCCATTCCCATATGCAGCGTGGCATTCCCCCCCCCACCTCATTCCCATATGCAGCGTGGCATCCCCCCAACCTCATTCCCATATGCAGCGTGGCATCCCCCCCACCTCATTCCCATATGCAGTGTGGCATTCCCCCCACCCCATTCCCATATGCAGCGTGGCATTCCCCCCACCCCATTCCCATATGCAGCATGGCATCCCCCCACCCCATATGCAGCGTGGCATTCCCCCCACCCCATATGCAGCGTGGCATTCCCCCCACCCCATATGCAGCGTGGCATCCCCCCCACCCCATATGCAGCGTGGCATCCCCCCCACCCCATTCTCATATGCAGCGTGGCATCCCCCCCACCCCATATGCAGCGTGGCATTCCCCCCACCCCATATGCAGTGTGGCATCCCCCCCACCCCATTCTCATATGCAGCGTGGCATCCCCCCCCACCTCATTCCCATATGCAGCGTGGCATCCCCCCCACCCCATTCCCATATGCAGCGTGGCATTCTCCCCACCCCATTCCCATATGCAGCGTGGCATTCCCCCCACCCCATATGCAGTGTGGCATTCCCCCCACCTCATTCCCATATGCAGTGTGGCATTCCCCCCACCTCATTCCCATATGCAGTGTGGCATTCCCCCCACCCCATTCCCATATGCAGTGTGGCATTCCCTCCCATCCCATATGCAATGTGGCATCCCCCCACCCAATAGACAGTGTGGCATACCCCATCCCAATTCCATGGGCAGTGTGGCATCCCCCCCCACGTGCCATTGACCCCCCCATATGCAGTGTGGCATTCCCTCCCATCCCATATGCAATGTGGCATCCCCCCACCCCATAGACAGTGTGGCATACCCCATCCCAATTCCATGGGCAGTGTGGCATCCCCCCCCCACGTGCCATTGACCCCCCTCCTATTCCCATATGCAGTGTGGCATTCCCTCCCATCCCATATGCAATGTGGCATCCCCCCACCCCATAGACAGTGTGGCATACCCCATCCCAATTCCATGGGCAGTGTGGCATCCCCCCCACGTGCCATTGACCCCCCCCTCCTATTCCCATATGCAGTGTGGCATTCCCTCCCATCCCATATGCAATGTGGCATCCCCCCACCCCATAGACAGTGTGGCATACCCCATCCCAATTCCATGGGCAGTGTGGCATCCCCCCCCCACGTGCCATTGACCCCCCCCCAACACACCACATGTGGCCAGTGACAGATCGGGGGGAGCACGATCGCTGCTTTGCGCCGATCTGATCGGCGCAGGTCGGCAGTGTGATGGGAGGGGGGACAACACGTGGTCACAGATCGGGGGAGCGAGATCGCTGCGCCGACCTGTCATAGATCATCATAAATCTCTCTCCCCCTCCGCCGATGGGCGGAGGGGAGAGAGATTCATGATGATCAATGACAGATCGGCGCAGGTCGGCAGTGTGATGGGAGGGGGGACAACACATGTGGTCACAGATCGGGGGAGCGAGATCGCTGCACCGATCTGTCATTGATCATCATAAATCTCTCTCCCCTCCGCCCATCGGCGGAGGGGAGAGAGATTTATGATGATCAATGACAGATCGGCGCAAAGCAGCGATCGTGCTCCCCCGATCTGTCCCTTGTCAGTGCAGGTCGGCAGCGTGATGGGAGGGGGGACAACACAAGGGACACAGACAACACAAGGGACACAGACAACACAAGGGACACACCACTCACCTCAGATCCAGGCAGCAAAAGGCCGGATACCATGTGATCTGGCCTTTATATAGCAGTGCGGCGCCGGATGATGACACCGCAGAAGCCGCACTTTGATTGGCTCCTGCAGCGATCGGGTCACAGCTACAGTCATCAACTCACCTCTGGATGACCCCCCAAGCCTCGTCTTCAAGAAGAATCCAGAACTGAGGTGCTGCGAGCTTCCAATCAAGTTTAAGGTAAGAAAATGTCAGCTACGTGACTCTCACGTAGCTGGCACTTAACGGTAGGAGAGGCAGCTACGTGAGAGTCACGTAGCTGGCACTAGAAGGGTTAAAATCAGACCTGTAATATCAATTCTGCAAAAAAAAAATTGTTTAGAAAAAATCCCCCAAAAATACATATTCAAAGGAAGAAGTGTTCACAGATTTTTTTTTTTTAATTTAAAAAAAACAAAATATATATTATAAATTAATTAAAATACATTCTGCCATTGAAATGCATTGGAGAGCGCCAGGTAGCGAGAGTTCATACCTGTCGCTGTTCAAGGATGTTCGCTGGCGCTGTGGGATGAGGCTGGGATAATGATGAATGAGTCGCTAGGTGGCGCTATCTCAGTCGCTAAGCAGTATCGGCTTGATAAATGTGTGATTGTGGTGGGGAGCCGGCGTTCTAGTTGCGGTACCTGGCTTTGCTGGCCGGCTCCCCAGTCGCTATCTGTCGCTATTCCATGATAAATTAGGCCCATAGAGTCATTCAACAAAGTATTAGTTCAAGGATGTGCAGATTTCTACTACCATATTATTTTACTTCTTTATTTTTATTTCTCCATACTAAAAGATTTTAGTTTAGTTTACAGATTAAAGGTGGAAAAATTCAAGTTTATAGTCATGTGGGATAAACAGTGTAGAACTAGGAACAAAAAAAATGTTGAAATTTAAAGCTAGCATGGCATAGGTATTAAAAGGATCAAAAGAAAACGCAAAAAGAACCGGCATGCGCTGCTTGGTGAAACCCTTCAGGGCACCAGTAGTCATCTTTCCCCGGTCCATCGACGCATGGGCAGACTTCTGCCATTCAGCTAATGGCTCTCATTGTTTTCAATAGGGAATAGCTGGGGCGAGAGTGCCCCGGTAGCATGCTCCCCATTAAAGTCAATGAGATGAGAGCCATTTGCTGAGCTACATAGTCAAGGCAGACGGCTCTCATTAGACTAGAGCCCGCACATGCACCCTTGGACCGGGGATATATGGAACAAATCCCCAGAAAGTTCTGCCTTAAATGATGATGATAAGGTAGGTCAGAAAGGAAAAATGTGAATATGTTTTTCTTTTTTCATTTTTCCTTTCAAATCCCCGGAAAGTTCTGCCTTAAATGATGATGATGAGGTAGGTCAGAAAGGAAAAAGGTGAATATGTTTTACTTTTTCATTTGCCTGGGCAGTCGTCAGTTTCTAAGGCCTTCCCCTGGGGCATCCTAAATCGGGATGCTCCACTGTGTGAAACCCCCCAGGATGCCTCAGTAAACACTCACCATTCCCTGCCAATGAGAGCCATCTTTTTTGTAAATTCTTTTTTTTATTAATTTTCAAAGTGAAACAGTGGAAATACAGTCATGACAAGAAACAATGGCAGACATTTCAAAGATTATCTATCAACATACATTTGTTTCATTCTCAAGCTCAGAGCAAGCCTATTGGCTCGAATTTAAGTCTACCAAGAGTATAAGAAAAAAGAACCTACGGGGTAAACAGAACAGAACAAGAGGGCAGGGCAGGGTACAAGGGCGGAGGGGCAGTTCGGGCTCATAGCCGCACGTGTCGGGGGGGGGGGGGGGGCGGAAGCGGGGCTGGGGGGGGGGGGATACAAGACCTCATGTATGGGCTGTAGTACTATTCATGGTACGGGAGCTTACATTCCTAAGAGGACTCCAGGATTGCCTTGCATTCATCGGAGTCTAAAAACAGCATCCAATTATACCAGGTGGTGGTGAATTTTTCAGACCCTCCATCTCTCGTCAAAATAAGGCTCTCGAAGCGCATGATATCATTCACCTTTAACACCCAGGTTGCCAGCGAGGGGGAACTATTCTGCCTCCACATTAGCGGTATGCAGGCCTTCGCTGCATTCAATAGCTGGCACTGGAGAGATTTCTTATAACCCTTAAAGGGAGCCTTGGTTAGGTGGAGCAGACACGCGCCCGGGTCGTCAGGTAGGTGATACTCCGAGATATCGTTTATTATCTTCCTGACGGCATCCCAAAAGGGGCGAATCGTAGGGCAAGACCAGAAAATATGTAAAAGGTCACCCCCCCTCCGCACCACACCTCCAGCAGTTAGTCGACGAGCCGGGCTTCCACTTACCGACAACGGTGGGAACTGCATACCAGCGGGTGAGTAGCTTGTAATTGCACTCCTGGAATTTAGTGCAAATGGAGGTTTTGTGCGGCGCGGAGAGAAGCCTCCCAATCTGGTCTGGTGACAAGGTGGCACCTAGGTCTCGCTCCCACTTTCCAATGTAAGGCGGCACCTTATCGGCCATGGGGGAGACAAGTAGCTTATACATGCGGGAGAGAACATGTGTCTCAAGATTATTACTTGTGCAAATTTCCTCAAAAGCTGTGAGAGGCCTGAGCCGCGTGGGGATAGCCCCAAGGGACCCCAGAAAGTGCCGTAGCTGAATGCACTGCCAGCCTGACCATTCTGAAAGCCCCCTGGCCCGAGCTAGTGAAGATAAATCCGACCACCCGCCCTCCGACCAGAAATGTTGTACTCTATAGACTCCCGCCTCTCTCCATTCCTTTGATCTCGGACCCTCACATCCCGGGGGGAAGCAGGGGTTCCCCAGAACGGGGATCAGGGGGGAGGGTCCAGGGGAGATATCCTGAAGGCCCGCTGTTAACTTGCCTATCCTTAAGGTGACTCCTATGGTGGGATGTTTTAGAGCCCGGGGCACGTCCTTCCCCTCCAGCCACATAATGTTTGGTAACGGTGCCTCAGCGGCCCCCTGTTCCAAGCCGACCCACTGCTTATTGCACCCATGCAGACACCAGTCCACCACTCTCCCCAGGTGTACTGCAGAGTGGTATCTCACCGGATCTGGGAACCCTATTCCCCCATTCTCTTTTGCCCTGGTGAGCGTGTCTCTATTGATCCTGTGCCGTTTCCCTCCCCAGACAAATTTGGCAAAGAGGGATCTGACCTCCCGTAGGTAGGCTGGAGGGATAGCTATCGGGAGGGCCTGCAGAAGATACAGCAGCCTAGGGAGAAGGTTCATCTTCAGGGCGTTGCACCGCCCGAACCAAGATAGTTTTCCCAGAGACCATTTTGAGACATCCTCCTGAAACTTCCTGAGGAGGGGGGGGAAATTTAAGCCAAATATTTTGGAGAGATCACTTCCAATTTTAGTCCCCAGATAGGTAAAACTTTCTTTGGCCCATTTGAAGGGGAACGAGCTCTGCAGGAGGGAGAACCTCTCTGTCGGGATGTTAATATTATGCATTTCAGATTTGGAGTAGCTAATTTTATAACCTGAAAGTTCCCCGTATTGCTTGAGCTCCTCCATTAAATTAGGTAGTGAAATTTCTGGACCTGATAAGCAGAAGATCAGATCGTCTGCGTATGCAGCTACTTTATATTCTGCCTCCGAACTCCTCAGACCTCTGATGTCCGGATGTCTGCGAATCTTGCAAAGCAGTGGTTCAAGGGTCAAAATAAAAATCAGTGGAGACAGCGGGCAGCCCTGCCTCGTCCCATTTGAGATATCAAAAGACTCTGAGAACACGCCATTCACTCGCACCGACGCCGAGGGACCCTCGTAGAGGCTGAGGATCCAGCTTAATGCGGTAGGGCCAGGCCCAAGTGACGTAGGGTGGCCCTCATAAAGAGCCAACTAACCCTATCGAATGCTTTCTCGGCGTCGGTCGCGAGGAGAAGGGCGCGCACGTTTTTCTGCTGCGCCGTATGTATTAGGTTCAGCACCTTAATGGTGTTGTCCCTGGCTTCCCTGTGTGGCATGAACCCCACCTGGTCCAGCCCAATTACGTGGTGGAGGTGTGGGGCTATTCTTGCGGCCAGGACTTTAGCAAATATTTTAATATCTGAATTTAAAAGGGAAATAGGTCTGTAGCTGCTACATTGTGAGGGATCTTTCCCTTCCTTTGGCAGTACAGAAATGAATGCCCTTAGGGAGTCTGTCGGAAAGGAGCCTCCGCCCCTGACCGAGTTGAAGACCGACAGCATTCTGGGGGCCAGGGTCGGCATGAGTCTCTTGTAGTAAAGTGCCGGGAGCCCATCCGGGCCCGGGGCTTTCCCGCCCGCCGTCCCGCTGACCGCCTTCTGCAGCTCCAACAAAGAAATAGGTTCCTCCAATCCCTCGACCACCTCAGGCGGCAGGCTGGGCATCCCCGACTCACTGATGTACTTCTCTATCACGTTCGACTGGTCCGGTCTCCGGTCTTTCGGGAGGTTGTACAGAGATTGGTAAAACCTCCCGAAAGACTCTGCAATTTCACTTGTTAGATGTCTGACCCGACCATCCGAGCCTGTGATCTTCGGGACATAGGTCTTAGCCCTCTCTGAGCGGAGGGCCCTGGCCAAGAGCTTGCCACATTTGTCCCCCGACTCATAGAAGGCTCTCCGACATTTCATCAGTTGAGCCTTCAGCCTATCGCAGCTCAGTGTTTTAAGCTGTTCCCTCAAAGACGCCAGCGTTGCAAGATGGGTGGCTGCCAGGGATTGTTTATGGAGCATCTCAAATTTCCTGATCTCCGCCAGGAGTTCCAGCGTGCGTTTTGTTTTTTCTCTTTTTATTCGGGAACCGATCTTGATGAAAATCCCCCTAATGACACATTTATGGGATTCCCACAAGACTCCAGGGCTTATCTCAGGGGAGGCGTTTAAGGCGAAGAACTCTCGGAGTTCTTTTTGAATTTCCTCCATGGCTACCTGGTCCTCTAGCAAGGAGGTATTGAGCCTCCAGGACCAGCCCTTCATGATTGGGTTCGGTAGAATAGCCGTGAGCGTGACTGGGGCATGGTCGGAGATGGTGATACTGCCGATTTCAGCAGCAGAAACCTTGGGTAACGAGGCATGCGGGATCAGGAAAAAATCTATTCTGGAGTAAGAGTTGTGGGGGGTGGAGAAGAACGTATAGTCCTTATCTGTCGGGTGGAGGATTCTCCAAGGGTCTATTAGCTGGTATAGGGCAATTATTTTTTTGAGCCTATTGAGTTTAGTGTAGGACAGCTGCGGCGCGCCCCTGGAGGTATCAATAAGTGGGTCCAATGCTAAATTAAAGTCCCCTCCAATAATGAATTCCCCCTCTCTGAAAGCTGAGAGGTCTTCCATTGCTTTTTCAAGGAAGGCGGTCTGACCCGTGTTTGGCATGTAGAAATTGGCAAAGGTGTAAAGATGGGACGCCACTTTCCCTTTCAGGAAGATCCAGCGCCCCTCCGCATCTGTTCTATAGTCGACAAGCTCCCACGGGAGGCTGGCATCAATTAAAATGCAGACCCCCCGGGACCTAGAGTCCGGGGAGTAGCTGTGGTAGCTCTTTTGAAAGGTTCTGTTACCCAAAGAGGGTGGACCACCAACCTTGAAGTGCGTTTCCTGCAGGAAGGCTATTTGGGCTTTAAGCCCCTTAAGGTTCCTCAAAGTGAGGGACCGTTTTTCTGGGCTGTTAAGCCCTTTGACGTTCAGGGAAACTATGTTAAATTCTGATATGGGTGAGGTCAAAGTTGCTTGTTTGGCCCCCCTAGCCATGGCACCCACGTGTGCCAGCCCGACACCCAATGGAAAGGAGGAGGGGAGGAAGGGGAAGGAGGGGTACAGAGGGTAGCTAGTCTACCCCTGTGGTTGAGGGTACGCTATAACCAAAATTAGAACACAGAACAAAACAAATCAAAATTAACAGTGCTAATCCAAGTATGGAAAATCGGGGTCTCGATCGCCCAAGCGTCCGAGAGGCCCCACCTATTGGGGGGTAAAGCGTCTAGCAGGGAAGGCGGGACTCAAGGGTAGGCACCCAATGAGAGCCATCTGCTTTAACTATGTCATTCGGCAAAAGGCTGGGAGCATGCACTGCTGCATCCCATGTGGTAGCATGCATGCTGCTGGGGAAGTGGGGGATGCAGTCAATGAGAGCCATTTGCCAAATGAAATAGTCATGGCAGATGGCTCTCATTGGAAGAGAGCCCGCACATGTTCCACCTTAAATGATGTTGATGATGTAGTAGGTCAGAAAGGAAAAAGGTGAGTATGTTTATCTTTTTCATTTACCTGGGCAGTCCACAGTTTCTGAAAGATTCCAAGGCCTGTCCTGCTTTAAATAATTACATTTCTAACCATTGACACACCTCTGTTCTTTTGATATCAAGGCCGCTATGTGGCATCACTGGCAGAGGTCCTGTCTTTTGGTTGTTAGATACCTGAGATGAAGGAAGTCAGGAACATCTCCTTGATGGTTTTAATAAGTGTCTCTAAACTATCCCTGTGATACAAAAAAAAAAAGTTTTGGCTGGTGTTCATCTCTCAATTATAGGAGTCAATATTGATTTTTTACATGTAATTTATATCTGTAATAAACGATTTGCCAGATTTCCCCGTCCACCCGACTTCTCTGGAGAGCCAATCAGCAAGGACGTCATTGTATGTGACACTGAAGAGTTAGCGCTGTTGCTTGCCAGAATTGCCTGACCTTGGAACAGGGCGAGGGGCACAGTTTAGCGATTAGACCCCACGCTGCCGAGACTTTAATTCAGAGCCCTGCGCCGCGCCCTCCAGGAGAGAGGTTTTTGCTCTAGCTCTGAAAGGGTTTCCTGAATTTTTTTTTTTGGCTGCCAAATGCTATCAGACACGTCCTCGGGGCACCAAGAAAACGAGATTGTAATTGCCGGCATGCAGCAGAAAATTAATTATACGTTCTGCTTTTTAATCAAGCGAGCGCTGTGTTAATTCTGTTTTATTTCAGGTGGGATCTGATTAGTCATGTCGATGAGGTGGATAAGAGATGGTGGGGGGAGGGGAGGCAGAAGAACCCCCTTTTTACATATGCACACCTGGATACCGAAAGCTGCTGCCAAAATCTGGGCAGCTTCCAAACATCACGGAAACCTCTTTACTAAATCTTCTTTTTTTTAATGCGGATACGGAAACATCCCGTTGCCGTCAGGTTCTTGTTCATGGGATGATCTCACTTAAACCAAGACATCTTCAAGTATTTAGGACTCGGCACCACCAAGTATAGCTCCTGTACCACTAGTGGTATTTCCCTGTGATGGTAGGCATGTTACTCAGGGGGTAAACTGTGGGGGCACATAAAGCACTGCAATTGGGGTGGCAGGAGGGTACTCTTTGTCCCATGGAAAGTTCCTACTTGTCTTTAAAAAATGGCCCTTCTGTTGTACCACCTTGTTTGGAAGTTTTGACTCTCCCACCCAGGGCCGAATTTATTATTGGTGCTGCCCTAGGCACTTCAGGTCCTGGCGCCCCCAACAAAATGGGGTGCCAGCACCTAGAGAATAAAAAAGGGGCACCATCACCTAGAGAAAAAAAGTGGGCGCCAGCACCTAGAGACGAAAAAGTGGGCGCCAGCAGCTAGAGAAAGAAAAACTATAGAAGGACTGACAGAAAAGAGAAAGAGAAGGAAAGAAAGAATAGAAGGAAAGAAGAAAAAAAGGAATGGCACAACAGATTACAAAAATAGATGGAAAGGAAGAAAAAGACTATAAGGAAAACATTAAATAGAATGAAAGAAACAAATAATAAAAGTACCTAAAAAATAGAAGTAAAGATGAAAGGAAGAAAGGAAATGGCAGAAAGAACAGATGAAAGAAACAAACAATTAATGGAAAGAAACAAAGGTGGGTCCTGCCTGGGTACTCCCTATAGCAGTAACATCTGTGCTCCCCCCCTGTGCAGGTGGGCACCCTAGACACAGGCCTAGGTTTGCCTAATGGTAAATACAGCCCCGCTCCCACCAGCGATGTCGGCATTTGATGGTACATGTTCATACTCCTATAGGATGCACCAGGTCACCAAGTCATGAAGCTGCAGGCTTGGGGGGATCTTGGTATGATGGGAGGCATTGCGGCCAGTTGGAGTTCATTAACTTTAGGTCTCCTTGAAAGCAGACCTCCATACCCCTGGGGAAGTCTGTATTGGGTGGTTCAAAACTCAGCGTGGCCCACCCCGGATACTGCTCAGGCCAGAGCATAGCTTCAAAAAGTGTTGTTGAAGCTGACAACTTAATTTTACAGAAAAAGTGTTGAGCGTCAGCATAATTTGGGCTATTTGACATTAGCCCTGCTTATGTGCTTTAATGCGGAATGAAACCCAGCAGAGGTCTGCCTGTAATCTAAACGTTTCCAGGCATTCAGCATGCCCTGCTGTGCGAAACCCCCCAAGTCCCCAGTAAAAACTCAACTTTCCCAGCTCCAGCGGTGCATGCGCAGGCTTTCGTCCAATAAAAGCCGCCTGCTATGTCTACATCTTTCGGCAGGCGACCCTAAATAAGAGTCACCTGCCGAATGACGTATTTACAGCAGGTGGCTCTCATTGGACAATAGCCCATGCATGTGTAGTTGGAGCCTGGACAGGTGAGTTTTTTTGGCTGTCTGTGGGGTTTCACACAGCGCGGCATCCCACTTTGGGATGTTCCAGGGGCACGGAACTAAACCCGGGAAAGTCAAATCCACTGGTTGGGTTCCACTTAAAAGATAAATTATGTGCCCCCCCCAACCTTCCTTCCTGAAGCTACCAGCCGTCACAGGCATAGGGGCTGGGTTCCCCATGGCTTCTATGGAAATCTTCCTAGCTGTCAAATGACACTAGGGGATTCCTGTGAAGCCACGCCCTGAGAGTATAAATACCCCTCCCTTTGGCAAGAAGCGTTTAGAGCCAGCCGGGAAAGAAGGGGGACCCTGGTACCCCTTCCTTCCAAATGCTGACAGAGCAGACATTCTGACCACTTCTGCTGGCAGAAAAGGAAAAGACGAGGGACGCTAGAGGTGCCAAAACAGCAGAAGGACACTGCCTGGTGTTGGATAATGATGGCGGAGGTAAATATAGTGTAAACTAAGGCCCTTATTTAACAAGGGATAGCGACAGGTAGCGACTGGTGAGCGGCCGGTAATGACGATCACCGCCACGAGAACGCCGGCTCCCCACCACAATCACACATTCATCAAACCAATCCTGCGTAGCGACTGAGATAGCGCCAGATAGCCACTCATTCATCATTATTCCAGCCTCAGCCCACAGCGCCAGCGTCCGACCTTGAACAGCGACAGGTATGACCTCTCGCTACCTGGCGCTCTCCAATGCATTTCAATGGAACAATCTTTAAATATTAATAATTAATTGTTATTAATGTTTTTTTTTTTTTTCAATGTGAAAAATTCTGTGACCACTTCTGCCATGTTAGATATGCATTTCACAGCGCTTGAATTTTTTGAGCGTGATTTTTTGATTAATATGGTGGAAGCCGGTCGCTCTGACCAGTCGCTATCATGCGCACCCATACATCAAATAGCGACTCGTCACCTTGTATTCAACATTACTGCACACCGACTCAGTCGCTATCAACAACCGAACAATGGCCAAGCACAGCGACTACTAGCGTGCGCTGTGAAAATACTGCTACAGTCGCTCAACTGTCGCTACCTGCCGCTATTAATGAATCGGCCTCCCCGTATAATAAAATGTTTTTGTGTTGTGTTTTCTTTTTTACTTTCACAACCTTGAGCTAGAAAGGGGTCCAGGGGACCCCTATACTAGTTCTAAGGTTAGGGGGTGGCAAGTTACTTGCCGCTATGAGAGTGTGTGACTTGCTGTTACCCCCACCCCATTCATTACCCATACCCCCAATAACCAGGAGGGTACGGAAGAGCCTGTTGCCCATGGGGAGCATCGGACCTGTGCCCCTATGCCTGGCGTGCTGGCTGGTGGGGGAGGCGCACATCATTTTTCATTCATTTTTCATCATTTTCATTCTTACAGACCACACGTTATGCTGATTTTAAGCGCAAAACGTGTCTGTATCATAGCGCTCATTCTACGCCAACATCCTTGAGTAAAAAATTCAGAAGGTAAAACTTTAAATCTTGATATCTCGCCCATTTATTCATCAATTCTAAAATGAAAAGCTAGGCCTTTGCAATGACTTTAATATGTAAACAAAATAATTCACATATTAAGTGTGAATCAATGACCTATATTTAAAAGCAGTAAAGATTACTAACCTAACCACAGTGACAAATAGAAATTGGAGAAGAATAGATACTCAGCTTGGCAGGGTTTGCCCCACAATTTTCCAGTCCACATATTCCATGGCTGTCTGGGCCAGTGCCTCAGGGAATATATATTATCAACAACCTTTAGTCAATTTGCCTTGTCACATGACCTCTAAGGCAGGGACTGCTTTATTATTATTAGTATTATTATTATGTATTATCAGAATTAGCAGATTGGTCCAATAGGACTGATGGTAAATTACCAAAGTTTTAATGGATTGTTTCAGAGTCCAGACTGTGGATTTAAAATACTTCCTACCGTTTTAACACCATGGGGGGGGTTGCTCTGCACCATGTTGGGATCGCTGTAGTTTAAGACTGGGGTGACCTGGACTGACCAGCGCAACTGACTCTAGCGGTTCACCCTACAGTTACATGCAACTAATTTGTTTTAGAGCTGGAAAATGAACAGTATAATAATTTCTATCACATAATACACCATATGTGCGGGATCCAAGAGCACTGGAGCTTTATAGAGTGTCGGAACTCTAAGGCAGATAGAGTAATTGGCTATTATAAAGAGGCAAACTATGACCCCCATGACAGGGAAACATTTTGGGAACAGAGGCCACCAGGGGATTCCCTAGTAATTGGTGGGTTAGTCTGAGACTGGCCTCATCTCTTAGCCTGGGCAGTAGCTCCTGGGACATGGAGACCCCTCCCACCTTTCTAACCTTCCGTTAGTGTACCCCAAATGTGCCTACTTATCCTCTTCCTTGGACCAAGACCCCTACAAGTGGTTCCTGGAATGACCACCTGGTCAGGGGATCCCTGGGACAAAGGTGTTCTTGATACCCACTGGCTGCTCCAATTATTTTTCACCAATGACCCAACATAGCCTTCCATACTCCAAGGAATATCTTTTAGACTCCAGGGCCAGGCAGCACTGATTTGCACAGGCTAAATTTATAGAGTCCCATTGGTGCTCTAAACAGTTCAGAGCAAATTGTGGTATCTCCCTTTTACCACCAGGAGCAACAAAAAAATTCTACTAGGGATCAGATATCTGTCAGCTTCCTGATGTCTTCTGCCAAATACTGTAATTCTTATAGTGGACCAACACCCAGGATTTTGACTATCCTGGGTTTTGGTCCACTTCGCCGGGGCACCCCGATCGGGGGTGCCCCGCTGTGTGAAATCCCCCAGAAACCCCGAAAAACTCACCTCTCCTCGCTCCCACGTGACCGCCGCTGCCAATCCCCGCCGACGGACAAGCGGGAGGCAGCGGCGGCGGACAAGAGAGCGCGCCGCGGCCGCCTCCCGCGCGTAAACTCTTACAGGGCACGCGCCCGCGCCGACCATTCACAAATGGCCGGCGCGGGTGCGCGTCCTGCTAGAGGGACGCGCGGGAGGCGGCGGCGGGCGCCGCTGGATCGTGGATAAGGTAGGGATTTAGGGGTTTCTGGGGGGTTTCACACAGTGGGGCACCCCCGATCGGGGTGCCCCGCAGTCAGGGGTCTGATCGGTCTGGGAATCTTATAGATTCCCGGGCTGATCATGGGAGGGTGTTGGTCCACTTTAAGTGTGCATCCCTTTGGTAATGATGAAGACTCTAATAATGATGGCGTATGTGTATAGCCAGTATAAGACTTGGTGGCTGATTTAAGACTAGCGACACGTATAGTCATTTGTGCGTCTTTGTAGCGGCACTCAGAGTGTCCGGAGGTGGAAGCTGCAAACAGGTCTCTGGCACGGTGACCTAGCTTCGCTGCGGGACAAGTGACGCTGTAGTATCCTGTCCAGCTTTGATAAATGTGATGTCTGGAGGGTGCTGTAGAAGCCTCTCCCTGATTCAAAGCAGTGTCTGAGCCTACCAATGCTATTTTTTCATGTAGTGCCCTGAGGGCAAGCAGGCCAAGGCTACACCACCTATAACAACAGGACAACGCTGCATATTTAAGACCAAAAAACACAAAGCCAGTGTCTGCACCGGCCACAGAACAAAAACACATGGAATGACATTGTTAACACACTGGAGCACTGGCACTGCAGCCGAAACCTAAAGTGCGAAGAACAACGCTAAAGTCTTTTGTTGCTGCCCAGGAGCCAATACATGGGGAGGCCGATTCATTAATAGCAGCAGGTAGCGACAGTTGAGCGACTGTAGCGGCATTTTCAGAGCGCCCGCTAGTAGTCGCTGTGCTTGGCCGTTGTTCGGTAGTTGATAGCGACTCAGACGGTTTGCCGTAATGTTGAATATTGGGTGAGGAGTCGCTATTTGACAGGTTCCGCGCTGTATGGGAGCGCATGATAGCGACTGGCCCTAGCGACCGGCTCCCACCATATTCATTAAAAAATCACGCTCAAAAAATTCTCGCGCTGTAAAATGCATGTTTAAACCCCAGAGCGCTGGCGGCGATGGGTTAAAAGTAGTTTTTTAACCCCCAAACAACCATATTTTTGGAAACCAAAAAAAAACAAGTTTTTTAAATAATTTGGTAATATGAATACATTAATATCAGACCTGTAATATCAATTCTGTACAATTTTTTTTTTACCTTAATAGAATTATCTAAAATGGCAGAAGTGGTCACAGAATTTTTCACATTTAAAAAAAAAACAAAAAAACAATTAATAACAATTAATTATGAATATTTAAAGATTGTTCCATTGAAATGCATTGGAGCGCGCCAGGTAGCGAGAGGTCATACCTGTCGCTGTTCAAGGTCGGACGCTGGCGCTGTGGGCTGAGGCTGAAATAATGATGAATGAGTCGCTATATGGCGCTATCTCAGTCGCTAAGCAAGATTGGCTTGATAAATGTGTGATTGTGGTGGGGAGCCGGCGTTCTCGTGGCGGGGCCCGTCATTACCGGCCGCTCACCAGTCGCTACCTGTCGCTATTCCTTCATAAATAAGGGCCAAATTTTATGTGAAAAATGTAATCTAAACGTGATTTCTATACAACCAAAATATACACCATTGAAGTATATGGGAGAACGCAACTGAGCGATAGGTGCTGCAGAACATACATCGCCGGCGCTTTACACTGAGCCACCGCTAGTGGTACATGCAACGCTACATGACGCTATTAGAGGCGCTCACCAGATTGACTTTCATATATATGGTTTTCACATATTGCTCCCTGCGTTCACCTGACGCTACTTGGTACTACGTGGCGTTAGCGCTTCTTAAATAAGGTCCTTAGTCTTTCTTGGACAGTTTTTTGTTCCATTTTGTTTTGGAGGGGACTTTAGTCTCCTCAGGGAGCGCTCAGCTCAGCCTCACTAAAAGCAGAACACGATGAAGAAGAGCAGTAATAAGACTTTTGTTTCAAATGGGTTCCATCGCCCTATCTGCTCAGAGATGAGATATGTGCTGACAGGGCTGAGATTAACCACCTTACCCACAGCTGAGCTGCCCAGAGGCTCCTTATAACAGAACTAATCTGATATTCCTGAGTTCACTCGGCCCCATGTGCTGCTGCTGCTGCGGCTCTTCATATATTTTTCACCTACTGATGGAACAATTCTGTCGGAGGTTTTGTCGGGGTGGAGAGGTTGATGCGGGTTATGGATGAGCTGATGGTTTATTTCACGTCTCAGGCCATTTATTATTTACCGTTACCTTTTAAAGGGGAATTCTAGGACAGGTTTATTAAAATGTGGCCACAGATAAACACATACTGACCCCCCTTTACATTACCGCTGACATTTGTTTAAATAATATACACTTACTGTACCGTGATAATCCTGAATCCTTAAAGTGGACCAACACCCAGGATTTTGACTATCCTGGGTTTTGGTCCACTTCGGTGCCCCGCTGTCTGAAACCCCCCCGAAAGCCCAGAAACACTCACCTCACCACGCTCCCACGTGACCGCTCCAGCCAATCACAGCGCGCGTCCAAGGCCGCTTGGACGCGCATAGCAGCTCAGCCGCTCTGAGCGCTGGAGGCCGCGTCTCGCTGGAGGCCGCGTCTCCCTGGCCGGCGCGAGTGCGCCGATGGAACGGGGCTGAGGTAAGGTTTGTAGGCCTCCTGGGGGGTTCCTCCCCACGGGACATCCCGATTTTGGATGCCCCGCGGGGAGAGATCTGATCGGTCCGGGAATCTTATAGATTCCCGGGTCGATCCCTCCTGGGTGTTGGTCCACTTTAAGAACACAGAAACAGACCTTGGGGGGTATTAGTTACATAGTTAATACGATTGAAACCATCAAGTACAACCAATGGAGGTTGATGGGGAAAGTTGTTTGTATTTACAGATAACAAATACTAGTAACTGTTGTTTTCTTCAAAATAAAAAAAAAAACATCCAATCCATTGTTTCAAGCTGTCAGCTGTTGATGCTAATAAACTTCTGTGGGAGGCTTATTCCACAGATGTATAGTTCTTATGGTATATAAGGATTGTCAACTCTAGAGATTGAATCTTCGTTTTCCAAAAGGCGGGAGCGCCCCCTTATTTTAAGAGAGGATTTTTAATTTATACAAGTCCCCCCCCTAGGTCTCCTCTCAAGACGGGGAGGCTGATTTATTAATAGCGACATGTAGCGACAGTTGAGCAACTGTAGCGGTATTTTCACAGCGCCCGCTAGTAGTCGCTGTGCTTGGCCGTTGTTCGGTTGTTGACAGCGACTCAGTCGGTGTGGCGTAATGTTGAATACAAGGTTCCGAGTCGCTATTTGACAGGTTCCGCGATGTATGGGTGCGCATGATAGCGACTGGTCAGAGCAACCGGCTTCCACCATATTCATCAAAAAATCACGCTCAAAAAATTCAAGCGCTGTGAAATGCATGTTTAAACCCCAGAGCGCTGGCGGCGATGTGTTAAAAGTAGTTTTTTAACCTCCAAACAACCATATTTTTGGAAACCAAAAAAAAAAAAATTATTTTAAATAATTTAGTAATATGAATACATGAATATCAGACCTGTAATATCAATTCTGTACAATTTTTATTTTTATTTTTTTTCCCTTAAAAAATTATCTAAAATGGCAGAAGTGGTCACAGAATTTTTCACACTTAAAAAAAGAAAAAAATAATGAATTATTAATATTTAAAGATTGTTCCATTGAAATGCATTGGAGCGCGCCAGGTAGCGAGAGGTCATACCTGTCGCTGTTCAAGGTCGGACGCTGGCGCTGTGCGCTGAGGCTGGAATAATGATGAATGAGTCGCTATATGGCGCTATCTCAGTCGCTGAGCAGGATTGGCTTGATAAATGTGTGATTGTGGTGGGGAGCCAGCGTTCTCGTGGCGGGGCCCGTCATTACCGGCCGCTCACCAGTCGCTACCTGTCGCTATTCCTTCCTAAATACATTTAATTCCCATAATCTTTCGGCATAACTGATAATTCCCTTTATCAGTTTGAACCCTGGAGTACATTGCCTGCAACCGGGGCCCATTCAGCGTATGTACCATTAACCACAGCTTTCTGCACACGATCCTTCAACCAATTTTCAGTGCAGTTGAAAACTATAACCCCAAAGACTTCAATTTGCCAAATAAGCGTCTATGAGGGACAGCTTCAAAACTTTTGCAAAATCCAGGCTTTATTTTCACTCCACAATACAGTAAGGATTGTGGATTTCGTCAACTAAAACTTTAAATTCTGTGTGAAGTTTTTGAACATATCGGTTGCTACATGCTGCCTTCTTATTGTGTTGTTTAGAAAATCCAGAGAAATTTCAGTTGTTATTGGAGAGAAGTTGGGGGAGTGTCCCATGTACACTAGACTTCAATAGGCTTTCACCAGAACTGCTGAAACTTATCTCAGCTGCTTCCAGTGTTCCCCTATTCCAGCCAAACTACTCAGCCGTTCTTTCATAAAGTTGCCCAGAAGCCCCAGTAGCTCCACATTCTAGTCATGCAGGGCCTCTATAGCAAATCGCAAAGCCCATATGGCTGTGGTAGAGTGAAGTGGAAGGCAGGGCTGGCTACAAGTTTAAGTGGGCCCTTGGGCAAAAGAGTGTCATCGGACCACTTCATCCTCTGGTCTTTACTACCTTCTCCATTATCACTGATCATCATCCTCTGATCCTGAGGTCAGTTATCAACAGGTCTGCACATGTGACACCTAGCTCGCCAGACCTAAATAAAAAAAAAGGGAGCTCACTTCCCAGGTTCACAGGAAGCGAGATCCAGGCAGGTCCTGAAACAGCAGATGTTCAGGTGAGGTCCTGCCCCTATGTGAAACCTAAAATGTAACTTACTATATAAATTAAACTAAACCTCCATGTTCAGTGCAAACGTACACCAGGGTCAGGGGACTAACCTGGCTCACCAGTCCAGCTGGTGAGGCCCACCACAAAATAATAAGCCCAATGCTGGTGTCGGCCCTGGCGGAGGGGCACTAGCGGCATTAGTGAAAGGCTACGGTAAGGAACCTGATCACACTAGAGGTAGGTTTAAATTTGTGACGAATGCACGGGTTGATCAGACCTATTGATCGTTCATCAGATCAGACCGGCCAATCGTACCCCACGTGCGTCACCGCAATTCTTCAATTGGCAACACACGTGGCTATAAACTGCTGCCACCAGAGCACAACCAGTGCTCAACTCTATCATATAATACAGGCCACACACAATACAATCAGATCAAACGTATCGATCGACCCACAACCACTTCCAGGCAGGGGGCGATCGAGCGTCCTAGGCAAGTAAGGTAGCCAGGCTCTTCAGAACTAGCGTGAGCCTTTTTATATCCTTAATTAAAAGCATAAGTGAACGTCTGCTGTATTTTTAGAATTTATTTAAACAAACACAAAACACAAAACAACAAGAAGCACGATGCAAGCTGCTAACAGCAGAATTAACTATAAAACGCGGTAAATAAGATAAATAGCAATGCAAAATAAAAGAAGGTGGAAAATATAATAATAAACCAAAGTGGTGCACCACATATTATAGTGAAACTGTGCTACACTGCAACAATAAGAGTACCAAAACAAAATTAGGCTCATGGGAAATATCCCATAGGTCTAAAGGACAGGAGCACCAAACAATAATCAAATAAAGCAATATCATTTCTTTAAGAATCAACATGAAACATACAGTGCATAACATACAATACATATAAGACATGACTAACACTTTAAAAACACTGCTTAGCACCGCAAATTTCATCCAGTGCTGAAAACCACAGCATAAAAATTCCTGGGATAACTCCTAATATCAACACGTATACAAACCCCTAATAATAAGCAGTAATCTATTGTGCCGGCACAATATAACTCTATACAATAAACTAATCAATATGTACAAATAAAGTGACAGTGCATGAATAGAACAATAATACACACCATGTGAAACTAACAGCAATAAATATCTAATAACCCTTTAACAATGTAGGGTGAAAGTGACTACGTGCAAAAAAAGATGGATAATAAACCAACAAGCATGGTCATTCACAGGTGCTCATGACCATGCTTGTTGGTTTATTATCCATCTTTATGATATTTATTGCTGTTAGTTTCACATGGTGTGTATTATTGTTCTATTCATGCACTGTCACTTTATTTGTACATATTGATTAGTTTATTGTATAGAGGTATATTGTGCCGGCACGATAGATTACTGCTTATTATTAGGGGTTTGTATACGTGTTGATATTAGGAGTTATCCCAGGAATTTTTATGCTGTGGTTTTCAGCACTGGATGAAATTTGCGGTGCTAAGCAGTGTTTTTAAAGTGTTAGTCATGTCTTATATGGATTGTATGTTATGCACTGTATGTTTCATGTTGATTCTTAAATAAATGATATTGCTTTATTTGATTATTGTTTGGTGCTCCTGTCCTTTAGACCTATGGGATATTTCCCATGAGCCTAATTTTGTTAAGGTGGAAAATATACTTAAAAGTCCGTCTGGGCTGCATTCTCTTTGATTAAATCAACTGTCCTCACAAGCTTTCTGGCCTTCTTTTTGCTTGGATGTTAAAAACAGCGTGTCACTCTTTATACACGATTTGCATATCCTGCATAGTAATCCTTCTTTGCCATACCCCACCCTGTCCTTAAAAAACGCAACCTGACCATAGAACTTGACCCAGATTAAAATTTGGGTAACCAGCAGGCAACCGCTGAGCCAGCTGCAATGCCCCAAGTGTTTGAGGGAGAGGGGTTTGATCTGCTTGAAACCCTACTGTATATGTAAAGGGGGTCTCTGTTGGTCAGGATTTCCTCAACATTACATCTCCCATCTTCCACTGCCTCCCCCCCCCTTAGTGTCCATTTCCTTGTTTCACCTCATCCACAGCTGGGTCTCCTTTTTCCTTGGACACCAGAAGCTCCTGCACCCCTGCTTCAGGCAGTGCCTCCTAATGCTGGAGTATTGGCAGTCAACATGTGCAATGGTTTCCAGGGGAGTGGGGGGGGGGAGACACTAAAAAGGGGCAAACAGGCGAGATTTGGACAAGGGGAAAGAGGGGGGCGGGTCACAAATTTACCCTGACCCTCAAAATCTGACCTATGGCCAAAATGGTCCCCATGGCATTTCTATGCCCCAACATAAAGTAACCTTATGCCATTACCCCTGCCGCTTCTTCCAGCTTCTCGCCGTGAGAGTGGAAAGTGAGCATGTCTGGAATCTGAACATGAGCTAAATGGTTGACAGACAGCTCCTGGCCTTCACCCACATTTTTAACTTTTGGGGACCAGCACAGAGAAACAATAATGACTTATCAGCAACATGTACATGGCCGGCCTCTGAGGTGTGTAAGCTGTGTGGTCGCACAGGGCGCCACCCTAGGCTTTCCAATAGGGGGCAATGCTCTGACACCCCATTAGAGAAAAGGCTTCCAGGTGGCTCAGCAGGTCTCTTTTCCACCATCTCTTTATTTTTCACATTGCCTCCATCCTCCTCTGTCATTCTTTCTCTATCTCCTGTATCTTCTTTTTTCACCTATTTTTCCTTCTTTTTAATGCCCAGATATTTCTTTTATGTTATCTTTCAGCGTTTATTTTTTTCCTATTCCCTTTATTGCTTTTTTCTTGTCACATTCCTTCGCTGTGTCTTCCTTTCTTTTTCCTTTCCTCTCCCTCTTATCCACACCCCCTGCTTCGCTCTGTGTTCACTCATTCACTTTTCCACTTTCCCTCTTTTTCTCTCATTCCCTCCTTCCTTTTTTTCTCCATATACCCTCCTTCTCGCTCTTTTCCACATTCCCCTTCTTTTCTCTGTATTTTCCACATTTCCTCCTTTTCCTCTCGCCATTCCCTCCTTCTCTGGCTCTTTTCTGCATTCCCTTCTTCCTAATTGCTCTTTGCCACATTCCCTACTTTTCTGGCTTTTCTTTTTATATGACCCTTATATTTTTCTGCCTTTTGCACATTTTCTCCTTCTCACCTACTACTATGCATTTTCTTCTTCCTTCTCTCCTGTCTTTTCCACATTACCTTCTTGTCTCTCTCTCTCATTTCCACATTTTCTTTTTCCCTCTCTCTTCAACATTATCACACTCCCTTTTTCTTTCTCTCTCATTTCCGCATTGATGTCTTCCCTCTCAGTCCTTTCAACATTTTAACACTCCCCTCCTCTCTGTCATTTCCACATTCCCTTCTTCCCTCTCTTTATTTTCCACGTTTTCACATACCCTCCTTCTCTCTTTTCCACATTACCTTCTTTTCTCTCTATCTTTTCCATTCCCCTCTTCCCTCTCTTTCTTTACCATATCCCTTCTCTCTCTTCTCCCATATCTCTTCTCTCTCTATTTTTTTTACACATCCTCTTCTTCCCTCTCTCATTCCTTCATTTATCTCTTTTCCACATTTCCTCCTTCTCTTTCTCTTTTCTAAAATCCCTTCTCTCTCTTTCTCTTTTCCACCTTCTATCTCTTTTACAAATCCCCACCTTCTCTTTAATTATTCCTTACTCCATTTTTTTCTGTATTCCTGCTTTCCCATTCCATCCCTTTTCTTCCTCCTCCAATCCCTCTCTGTCTCCCATTTCCATGTTGCTCTTTTATTCTCTGCATTCCATCACTTCTCTGTCTTTAGTTGTTTCTCTTTTTTCTCCTTCCCTTTCAGTATAAATGTGTACATGTATTTGGGGGCTCCAACTTGAATTAATTCACAGGATGACATTTACCCTCAGGCTTGTCCTGCATTATGTAGTTCATAGAGGCCGATTCATTAATAGCGCCAGGTAGCGACAGTTGAGCGACTGTAGCAGTATTTTCACAGCGCCCGCTAGTAGTCGCTGTGCTTGGCCGTTGTTCGGTTGTTGATAGCGACTGAGTCGGTGTGCAGTAATGTTGAATACGGGGTGACGAGTCGCTATTTGACAGGTTCCGCGCTGTATGGGAGCGCATGATAGCGACTGGTCAGAGCGACCGGCTCCCACCATATTCATCAAAAAATCACGCTCAAAATATTCTCGCGCTGTGAAATGCATGTTTAAACCCCAGAGCGCTGGCGGCGATGGGTTAAAAGTAGTTTTTTAACCCCCAAACCACCATATTTTTGGAAACCAAAAAAAAAGAATTTAGTAATATGAATACAATAATATCAGACCTGTAATATCAATTCTGCACAATTTTTTTTTTTTTACCTTAAAAAAATTATCTAACATGGCAGAAGTGGTCACAGAATTTTTCACATTAAAAAAAAAAAAAAAAAAAAACATTATTAACAATTAATTATGAATATTTAAAGATTGTTCCATTGAAATGCATTGGAGAGCGCCAGGTAGCGAGAGGTCATACCTGTCGCTGTTCAAGGTCGGACGCTGGCGCTGTGGGCTGAGGCTGGAATAATGATGAATGAGTGGCTATATGGCGCTATCTCAGTCGCTAAGCATGATCGGCTTGATAAATGTGTGATTGTGGTGGGGAGGCGGCGTTCTCATGGCGGTGCCCGTCATTACCGGCCGCTCACCAGTCGCTACCTGTCGCTATTCCTTCATAAATAAGGGCCATAGAGTTGGTGCTTTTTTCAGAAAACCTCAGCTATATTACAATAAAATACACAGAAAAGTAACCCTATCAATAAAATAAGCAGACATACGGTAGGTCTGTTAATGAGAAAAGATGACATTAACAGCGCTCTTGTTTCTGCTATAAATGTTATTTCTCTCCATCTTAGTAAGGAATAATGTCCACTAGGTGGTGCTGTGACTTCACAAGAAGAAAGTTGACACAGTAGTTATTATTATTTCTCCCCATAGGCTGGAATTGCGCAAAAACTGAAAAATCAAAGTAATGTTTGGCTCTGATTTTGTGAATGATGTCAGCACATATTTAACGTGGAGATAAAAACTGCCATGTTGCTTAGCTGTCTGTCTTTAAAGGTGACCTTTAAAGGGGGCAGAATTATTTGTTACAGTGGACCAGAAGCTACCAGTGATGCAAACCCAAAGTAACCAATCTTCCCGTTGATAGTCTTTTCCTTATTCCCTATTTTCACTTACTTTGACATATTGTAATCCCTGTTCTTAGGATGATATTCCTGGGCTCATAGAGAATCAGGCCCTTATTTAACAAGGTATAGCGCCAGGTAGCGACTGGTGAGCGAACGGTAATGACGGGCCCCGCCACGAGAACGCCGGCTCCCCACCACAATCACACATTTATCAAGCCGATCCTGCTTAGCGACTGAGATAGCGCCAGATAGCCACTCATTCATCATTATTCCAGCCTCAACCCACAGCGCCAGTGAGCGACCTTGAACAGCGACAGGTATGACCTCTCGCTACCTGGCGCTCTCCAATGCATTTCAATGGAACAATCTTTAAATATTAATAATTAATTGTTAATAATTTTTTTTTTTTTTTTAATGTGAAAATTTCTGCCATGTTAGATTTTTTTTTTTAAGGTAAGAAAAAAATAAAAAAAAAATTTGTGCAGAATTGATATTACAGGTCTGATATTAATGTATTCATATTACTAAATGTTTTTATAAACTTGTTTTTTTTGGTTTCCCAAAATATGGTTGTTTGGGGGTTAAAAAAATACTTTTAACCCATCGCCGCCAGCGCTCTGGGGTTTAAACAAGCATTTCACAGCGCGAGAATTTTTGGAGCGTGATTTGTTAATGAATATGGTGGGAGCCGGTCGCTATGGCCGTTCGCTATCATGCGCTCCCATACAGCGCGGAACCTGTCAAATAGCGACTCATCACCCAATATTCAACATTACTGCACACCGACTGAGTCGCTATCAACAACCGAACAACGGCCAAGCACAGCGACTACTAGCGGGCGCTGTGAAAATACCGCTACAGTCGCTCAACTGACGCTACCTGCCGCTATTAATAAATCAGCCTCCCCGATTGCCGACCAGGGGACGTGCATTTCATACATAATGAAAGCCCCAGTGGCATGAGATTTTAAAGTGGACCCAAAGCTGAGACTCCAGGGCCACCTCTCCTCGGGCATCCTGAACTGGAATGCACCACAGTCTGAATCCCCCTGGTTACCTGGTATGCTTACCTCACCACCAAGGCCGCGGTGCATGCGTGGCAAGGGTCACTTGCATCCTTTTCCGGCTGTGTGAGGACATGAAGCCATGATGTCGCGCGCCGCTCATGTGTGCAGTTGAGATTCCATTCGCCAAGAGCTGCACCTGTACCGTGGGCTCAAAGAAAGGTAAGAACAATAGGCAATCCTGGGGTTTCACACAGCGGGGCATCCCAAACCAAGGTGCCCCAGACGAAGGGACCAAAACCCGGGATAGTTAAAATCCTGGGTTTTGGTTCACTTTAACATCATGTTCAAATACTGGGCCGTGTTGTAATTTGGCATTGCTGGTCCTGCTACTCCTGGTAATCTGAGGCTTCAAGGCAATTGCTGGGAAAAGAGAAAAGACAGGCTTGCAAAACCATCCTAAAGTTCCTGGATGGATGCCCCGCTGTGTGAAACCCTCCAGGTCGCCCATACACTTACCTTCTTACCTGGTTCAACAGCACATGCGCGAGCGGGGGCAGCATCCCCGCATTTGTGAATGGCCGGTGCGGACACGCTCCCTGTTAGAGGGTAGCAGCGGATGCTGCCATCATCACGCGCTCGGAGCCACTCGCCTTAGACAGCGTGACATCAGTGGGTCCCAGCAGCTGGGCATGCGCCGTAAGACCGGGAAGAGGTGAGTTGGTTTCGGCAAACTGGGGGGATTCACACAGCCCCGGGGGCAAGGACCAAAACCCAGGATAGTCAAAATACTGGGTTTTGGTCCACTTTAAAGAGGAACAACACACCTGATTTTCACTTTTTGGCGTGTTGGACCCCTAGATCATGCACCTTCCTTTCACTTCCACGACGCACATTCGGACAAGAACAAGCCCGAAAATTGGCTGAGCGGCCCGTTTAACCAATCAGCGCGCTCACTTTCACTTGTCCGCCTGGATGGCTAAGCAGCCGAGCGGCACTGAAGAGAGCTGAGTGCACCGTCGGCCAAATGCCCGGGGCGTTCAATCGGAAAGGCTGGGCGCAGGCACGAGTAGAGGTGAGCCAAGATGCAGCCGCGGTGCAGAGACGGGACTCTGGGACAAGGTGAAATGGGGCTTCCGGGTTTTACACAACGGGGCATCCCAATTCAGGATGCCCCAAGAAGTGGAACTCGGATGATCCTTTAGACTCCAGGGCCTCCGATGTTCCTCTTTAAGGCAGGTCATCTAGGCACAATGCGAGTATGGGCCCCACCAATTTTCTGCTGTAAATGGGCTGCATGTTACCACCGATATTTCTAATACCACGACTTTAATATTTTATGTTCATTTTATGGCCGCCAGGATGTATAGGGGACTCTTGAACTTTATGGTTTGCACAAGAGGGATCAGGGGCCTTAGATGATACGGGGCACCCTTCAATGGTAGGAAGGGTGGCTCCAAAGTGTTAGAGGGTTTCCCCATACATAAGTGACCCCAGTTTTTGCTTTTGCACTAAAAATAATAATAATATTATGCAACAGGAATCTCCCCCGAGTTTTTTCTTTTTTCAGCTCAGTAACAAACTAATGATCATTGGCTAAATTCTCTTTTTCTTTTCATTTTAGGTCACCGATCACAGCAGAAGAACAAGGTGAGGCAACGTTTGCATTTAAAAGCTTCTTATTGAATGGGCGCTGCTACTGTAACTCATAATGCTTTATTGTTTTAATGCTGTCAGTTCACCTGGTTTTCCCCAGAGTCACCCTATATAACTCTCTCAACCAGTCATAGCGATAACTCACTCAGCAAAAGCTGGAGTTGAGCACAGCCAACAGATTGCTCTGTGAGGGTAGATCACAGGTTCAGTGCTGTGTCCTCCCCCAGAGAGACTGTAGCCTGAATATATTTCCCCCGTCCACATTGAGGTCCACATTGAGGCCGAGCTGAGTTTTTATACATGAGAAGTGCAGTGAATGTGCAAATAGTAAAGAGCGTTTACTCCGAACAGGCAGCAGGTGGCAGCAGCAGCTTCTCAATTGCCTGGCTGACAGTTTTTTATTGATTCACAGCCATTCAAACAGAGCTGCAGCATTACTCAGCCCCATTCCCTCTGTTTTTTTTATCTCTTCAGTCTTTTCTTCAGTTTTTCTGCAGTCTGTATCTATCTCTTTGCATTTCCCTTGTATTCATTTATCCTGGTTTTTTTCTCTATATATTTTCTTCAATGCTTTTTTTACAGTTTTCCTTTCATGCTGTTACCTTTGCTGTTCCCCTTTTTCAAATTCTCTCTTTTTCTTTTTTTCTTTCTTTCTTCCCTCCTTGTTTCCGTTTCTCGACAGCTAATGCATAAAACACGCCCTTAACCACACCCCTGACATGCCTGTCACCTTGTAAACTGATCTCCAAGGTTGACATTTCTGGGATGAATAGGTACATATTATACGCAACATGACTAGATCGCCCAGCATTTTGCCTATCCTGGGTTTTGGTCCTTGCTCCCAAGGTTGCCTAGTAAAAAAGCTTTCCCCTGCCCTACGTCTCTCATCGCTAAGGGCCGGATCTAGGTAGACCTTCCAGCCCAAAAAATCAAATCTTATTCCAGAGGGCTTAACCCCATGCAGATGTTGTGGATTAGCGAGGAGATTCTGTGCTCCAGAACTGCATGGTAGATGGTAGTGGCCATCTTGCCACACACGAGAGCCCTGCTTTTCAAAAAACAAGGCCCACGGTCAATATTGCTTCAGATTTTTTGAGTAGAATTAAAAAGCCAACAGCTGCAATGGCTCATCAATGCTTAGAAATGCTTTTTAATGCTCAGAAAGATTTTAAAATGTTGTAAAACAACTGTTTCAATGCTCTGTAGCTCCTAAACCTATATAAACAATGTAACAGCTTCCCTCTCACACATACAAAATACCTCCAGCAGCTGTTTATTTAGTGTGTGTGTGTGTGTGTACAGCATGACAGACAAGCTCTCTCTCAGTTTGGTGTGAATTGCTGCTGGCACAGCTCCTCACGCATGCTCATTTGTAAACAGGACTGACAGCAAGGTGGCCGCTTCAACAAGATCTCATGAGGTTAAAGTGTAATGAAACCCTGGAATCTAAAATGTTCCAGAGCTGGCCACTGGCAATCCAGCCCCATCTGAATTGCTGAACTATGCATGTAAACAGAGCCATTTGGCCAGCATTACATATGCACGGACGAGATTGGACGAGAGCCCACACATGCACCATAGGGCTGTGAATAGTTGTGATTTACACAGCGTTCTAGGGGGTTTTACACAACGGGTCATCCCAATTTGGGATGCCCCCTGGGAAAGTAAAAATCTCTGGGTTTCTTTTTGCTTCAAAACCTTTGTTTAAGGGAGCAATTTTCTAAACTTTCATTGACAAGAGGTCTTAAAATCAACCAAATCCCAGGATTTTGACTTTCCTGGGTTTTGGTCCTTGCCCCCAGAGTGAACCAAGTGGATTAACAGCCACATAGATCAGCCCAGGAATCTATACAATTTCGGGGCATCCAGAATCTGTGTGAAACCCCACAGGTCACCCGTACAAACTCACTTCTCCCCGGTCCTGCAGTGCATGCGCGGCCTCTTGTCCGGGAGTGTGTCCGTGCCGACCATTCACAAATGCTTGGCACATGTCCCGCTAAAGGGATATCGGGATGCGGTCGCTGCTCGCTCATGCGTCGCTGGACCGGGGAAGAAAGTGGGTTTCTGGGAGACCTGTGGGCTTTCACACGGCATCCAGAATCGGGATGCCCCGGGGGGGAGGGAATCAAGCGGGCCTGAAATCTTATAGATTCCCGGGGGCGATCTCTGTGGGTTTTGGTCCACTTTAGGGAGGCCACAGCTTTTTTGTTAGTGATACGGATATAAATCATCTGACATTCCCCAATTCTATTATTGAGAATGAGACACACAGAGACTGTCTGACCAGGGCTTCTGACCTTTCCATTATCACTGTGATGCGAGTTCCCACTTTCCAGCTTCTCCCTAGTACAGCGCCTGCATTTCAAAATGGCTAACAAGCTGGAACATGTCTGTATTGTTAAGAAAGAGCAATCCCATAGCTGACCAGGAGGGGAAGTAAATCCTGTGCCTGTCCCGTCATTGCCCCCTCCATACATTACACAGGGAAGAAACAAGCCACCTTCTCCCCTCAAGAGACTCACCAGCTCCGGTCTCGTAACTCCCACAGACGCACAGGTCAATAAATAAAAGGCGGGGAAAGTAAATAAATTGCATTCTCCTTGATCGCCCTGAGTCCATTTTGGCCCACGTTAGCTAAGCGTCAACTGGGAAGCTTAGAGCTCTCTCCCAAATGATTTAGCGCCGTACAATAATTTAACCAATAACAGCGACACTCTCGTAGCTCAACGCGTCCTGTTTGTTTTGGCATAATTGCATCCGCACATAAATTCCCTTCAAGTACCAGCCATCAATATTGGAGACTGCAGCAGAAATCTTGGCGAGAGACTGTTTACTACTGGCGGCGAGCTTCGGGCTGGCGTTCTGCATTGCAGCGGAGGGGAGAATATACTGCTGACAAATGCGTGCGGGTGGGCGGCAGGCAGTAGGTTGGGTCTGCGGATGACAAATAGAAGAGTAATAATGCAGGGCATATCAACTTACATAATGTACTGGGAGCCACAAGTCACCCACTGCGCAGCGATCCCTTCCACACCTCTCTCATCCGCTACCCCCCTGCACCCAACAAAACGGCTGCATCCACCTGTGATGGTGCAGCATGGAGCTGCCAACTTACAGAGAGCTCAGGCCATTGTCTGTACCACCCACACAACTTTCCTGCACCCAACAAAAGGGCTGCATCCATCTGTTATGGTGCAACATGGGGCTCTAATTTGCCAGCTTAACATGAACATATAGAGAGGCACAGGCCATTGTCTGTACAACCCGCACAACTCTCCTGCACCCAACAAAAAATTCTGCATCCAGCTGCAGTGAGGGAAGGACGGGCAGTCGGGAGAAGTGGGAGAATTCCAGGTAGGCCACCACTTCCCCTGCACTGGCCACCGTCGGGTAGTTTAATTCCGTCTCTGGCAATGCTTTTAGCGAATGGGAGCCGCCACAGGCCGCCCACTGCTCTATGTGCCAGGCAGTCCACGACAGCTTCCATTCACTTGGCCTGTGGCTAAAAGCATTGATGGAGGCGGCATTACACTATGTGGCAAGGGAGGTGGCGGCCTACTTACTGTACAATATGACAGCAGGGGGTTCTCAGCATCAGCACCAGAATCCTGGCTATTCCAGAACTCTCGTGCTGATGCTGTGTTGCCACCCGGCCATCATAAGCTGGTGCACACAGTGGCGGCTCACATTTACCCAGTCCACTACAAGACGGGGTGAATCATGGCACAGCCATGGTGCATCATGTGTGGTGGGTTGTACGGCCTGTTATGGGGTGATGGGGGTTCTGCCACACTGCCTGTTTGGGGTGGTTGGGAGGGTTCTGTCACACTGCCTGTTATGTGGTGATGGGGAGTTCTGACATACTGCCTGTTATGTGGTGATGGGGAGTTCTGACATACTGCCTGTTATGGGGTGACGGGGGGTTCTGCCATACTGCCTGTTATGGGGTGACGGGGGGTTCTGCCATACTGCCTGTTATGGGGTGATGGGGGGTTCTGCCATACTGCCTATTATGGGGTGATTGGTGGGGATTCTGCAAACTGCCTATTATGGGGAGGGTAGTATACCGGGCTGGTTTGATCAAAAAAATCCTGAGCCGTTTTTAACCCCTGTCCCCTGGAACAAAGGCTCCAGTTTGTCAACATTTAGTACTGTCGTCATTGTATTTACCACCTGTGCGACACCCCCCTTCATCCTTCCCTCACCCAACACCCCTCATTCTACCAACAAAAACTACTGTATCGGGATAGTGTGCACAGTCCCAGGATGCAGGGGGCACTTCCTGCTGATGGGCGAGGAGGGGGCTACATTTTCTTTCCCCACACTGAGCACTATTTTGCATAGAAACTACCCAATGCAATACCCCCTCCCCCCCTTATCCCGCATAATTCCACCAAGAAACACAACTGCTGCACCAGGATGCAGACAAAATGATGTAAGCCACAAGCCTTATTTGTTTTTACCACATGCTACAATCTGGTTACCCTTTGCTCATCCTACACCCTACATTAATTCTGCACCCGGTTTCTTTGGTGTAGTGTGAAGCTCTAGGTAACAGGTGTTGAAGTCTCTCCTCAATGGCCACCAACAGGCCAGGGTTTGCAGATCTCACACTGTAGGCGCACAGGTGCAGTAGTTGGTGCTCAGAGCTAGCTATGTGGACATCCACAAATCATGACCTTCTGGTGGTCCTTGTGGAGGGCGGTGACACTATTGTGTCTAACCCTCTTCACTCCTCTCTCACCCAGCACCCATCCTGTATCCAGCAAAAACTGCTGCATCTAGCTGCAATGGTGTAACATGAATCTCCGGTTCTTCAATTTGAACAATTACTAGTGATCCATAAGCAACTGTATTTTCCATCCACACAACAGACCCCTCAACCGTTTTTTTCTTAACCTGTACCCCTTTTACCCAATAAAAACCAATAGGACCCTAGCTGATGTTAGTGGCAGATACTTCTCTTCTCTCTTGGAATTAAAACTCTCACATGCTTTCTCTTTAAATTGTAATAGTATCCTTTTTATGCTACAGCAGACCTACACCCACGTGGTGCAGAGATTAAGCCTTCCCTGCAAGACAGGTTTCTCCTGCCACAATCACAGGCTGCCCTTCTGTTCAGACTTCTTTAAAGTTCTCATCCAGGTTCCTGAAAAAAGCAAAGATCACTTACCTCTTAGCCCGCAGGCTCAATCCCATAAAGTCCTGTGTCTTGCAGCCTGGTTTCAATTTCGGCATTTCTGGTGCCGGTGTGCTGGTCTCACTTAGCAAATCCTGCTGCCAGTAATGTGGGAGCAGGGGGTGTGAAAGGTGACCACACAAGAGTGGCCCTTGCTGATTTGTTTTCAAGAGGAGTAGAGCACACAGTGCTGAAGCTGGGGGGCTGCAGCTCACAGGGCTCCATGGGATCAAGTCAGCCACCTGGGAGTCAAGTGCCTTTTTTTCAGGAGCCTGGATTATCCTTTTAAGTGAGGGTACTGTAGATCTGCTTTAAAGAACATCTGTAGGCATAGAAAAAGAGAATACTCAGCTCCACCGAAACTGAATGGTCCAGGTTAACAGCTTTAAAAGTTGTCCATAGCTCCGTTCTTAGCAGAAGGAAGCCGCTAAACCCTACAAGGGAGGTAATAACAAATGGAAATCTTAAAGCATGGACCTTAACACCTTGTGCTTAATAACAATTAAACCTTTTATCTCTCTTTCTTGTGTTGCAGCTCTTGTAGATGCCGTTCTTAATGGTGATCTAGACAAGGTAAGATGCCATCTTGGATCATTCTCTGTTGTTACTCCAGCTCTTGTGCTCATTGAAAGTCGTAAGAAAGCTTAATATACAATAATAAAACATGAACATGGTAGAATGGTAGGGATTTAAGTTTCCACCTTCTACTAAGTCAAAAATCCAGACTCAATGCCCTCTTTATGGTAGGGCTAAATGGATGGGGCTCATTAGGTGAGTGATTAGCGAATGTGTACTAATGCAAGAAAACCAGACATCCAGTTGCAGTAAGCAATGCTACGCTATTTAGAGCGCCTCAGAATTTGACATTTGTATAAGGCTTCTCTGTGTCTGTGATCATGTAGATCTTCCTTCCCAAACTCACTTAATGTACAGCAAATATAGCATGCAGCAGAGACTACACATAGATATTAGGGGTGTCAGAAATAATAGATTCTGTCAAATATTGCGATATTTCATTAGACAATACTAGTATCAATTCAAATTATGTTCGAATCGATCTTTTATAAACTATTTATATGTAACATTTACTCCCGACCACTAGTTGGCAGCCCACTATCCAAGAGCCTGTTATTCAGCAGCTCTGTCCCACCCACAGCAGAGAAACAACGAGATCCCGCGAGAGTCGTCCTGCGTTGTTGTTATGTTTGTGTGAATGTTGTATTGATGCGTAGATTAGGTTTTCCAAAGCTATATTCATTAAAAAAAAAAACGCAATATATGGTCTTTAAGACAGAATCGGGATATATCGGGATTTATTTTATCGCCATATGTGTATCGTGATACATATCGTATCGCCAGATTCATGCCAGTTCACACCCCTAATAGACATATGTATGTAACAGCACCATCTACTGTCATAAATGTAAACTGCATTAACCCAGCAATATAGATGCAGAGACAAGCTGTTGCCCAGTATCTTCAACAACAAATGCCTCTGTTATCTTAAAATATCTGAACTATTCCTTATAATAAGACACTGGAGGGGTAGAGCTAATGTTCTCTAGCCTGTCTATCAAGCATGTGCTGACCAAAGGGGTGGAGACACCCACTTTTGGGTGATTTTTGATTACATAGATTGTTTTGCCATTTCTTAGATGAATTCTGCTGCTTTTCCTTCATTTTATGATCTGATTACTTTAAAAGGTTTCTTCTTTGTGGTTATCTTTAAGGCTGTGTACCTGACAAAACATGTCTTATCTTCCTCTGAAAGGCATAAACCATCAGTTTCATGGCATGACTTAGTTACTCTGGACATAGTTACTCTGGACATACTCTGGACATACAGTCCCCTAACACATGTGAGCATCCTTATTCAGGTGTTGGGACATGGGCTGCGTCATGGTGATGAGCTGTGGGGCATCCAAAATAGGGGGCCCCCTGTGCTATTATAGTGAAGAAACCTACAGTCAATTTTGATTGGAGAACCTCTTTAAAGTAAGTCTATTTTTGAACTTTTTTTGTGGACCAGTGGCTCCTAAAATGGACCATAGGGGCACAAGACTCCCTGCTCACCTTTCACCTGATCCCGCCACATTGATCGTCCTCCCACAGCCCAGTTGTCTGAAGTTGGGTACTGCTGTTCTGGCTTTTGACTGTCCTTAGGTGTATGCCCATGCAGAATAGTGGTTTCCTCAGTCTGGCCTTGTACACTTCACACACCGAGCTACAGACTGGAAGCCAGAAATGTTGCGCCTGCTGTCAGCTGCTATATGTAGGTTGGGGGATATTTTGATATTGTTTGGGGGGGGGGGGGGGTGAGTACACACTTCTCTCTTTAAGAGACCAACCAGTGGTGTAGATACTGTAGAGTCTCCCTCTTTGTGAGGAGGCTTACCATAGGGGGCTAAAAGAGACCAAAAAACCTCCTATTCCAGGGTACAAGATAAAGTATTTGCATGGCTCATACAAACCAAAAATAGATGATTCTTAGACGTAGGTGGAGCCATGTCATGCCTTACCTATCATGCCACTTTTATACTTGTGGCTTGTGGGCCACTAGCCTGAAACACATCCAAGTGTCCCCCGCAGTCCCTAAGTCAATCAATATCCTCAATCGACCATAACAATGGCTCTAAAACAGCAGACACACTTTTGGTCTCAGAGATTAAAATTGCCCAAGTTCTCAAAGGCCTCAACATAAGGAAGGCGCCAGGACCAGATGGAGTATCCACAATCTGCCTCTAGTCATGTGCGGACCAGCTATCGCCAGTGTTTTCAAGGATCTTCAATGCCTCCCTGGAAACGGGCGTAGTTCCACACTGTCTCAAAAGATCCGTCATTGTCCCAGTGCCAAAGAAACCTTTGGCCACCGAGATGAATGACTTCAGACCAGTTGCACTTACATCCGTGAAGTCATTTGAGAGGATTGTGCTAGAATACCTGAAAACAACCACCGGCAGCCTTATGGACCCCATGCATTTTGCCTACAAGGCAAACAGATCTTCAGACGATGCTGTGAATATGGCCCTCCACTATATGTATGAGCATTTGGATAAACCAGGCACCTACGTCAGAGTTCTCTTTGTTGATTTTAGTTCGGCATTCAACACCATAAGTCCGAAACTGCTGGTGGAAAAGATGTCTAAGCTCAACATTCCCCAGAACATCTGTGCGTGGACAGGGAGCTTTTTAACAGAGCGATCCCAAATAGTTAGGCTGGGTCCGGTACGGTCCAGTGTCAGGCACACTAACACCGGTGCCCCTCAAGGCTGCGTTCTGTCACCTCTCCTGTTCTCCATTTACACCAACGACTGCACCTCCTTGGACAACTCTGTGAGGATTGTGAAGTTTGCCGACGACACAACCATCATAGGCTTGATCAGGAACGGCAAAGAGGAAACCTACCGTGGAACAGTGGAGGAGCTTGTCAATTGGTGCTCTATACACAACCTGGTCATAAACCCTTCAAAAACCCTGGAGATGGTAATAGACTTCAGGAAGAATGGTGGCCCCGTATCCTAGAGTCCTGAACAGAGTTGTAGCCCAGTGGGGGAAAGAATAAAAAGTGACTAAAAGCGTAAAATATATTAATTTTAGATGCCGGGGAACAGTTTTTGAGGGGTTTGGACTTTTCATTAAATGATGCTGAAGGTCCAGTTTAAAGTGGACCAACACCGAGAGGTGATCGGCCCGGAAATCTATAAGATTCCCGGGCCGATCACCTCCCACCCCGCGGGACATCCGAGATCGGGATGTCCCGCGGGGTGAAACCCCCCAAAAAACCCCCAAACACCTTACCTGATCTTCGGCGGCGGCCGGCCGCCGCCGCCTCCCTCGCGCCCCTGTAGGCGTGCTCGCGCCCGCGCCGGCCGTCTGCGAATGGCCGGCGGGGGCGCGCGCGCGCCGAAAGTGACGCGAGGGAGGCGGCGGCGGCGGCGGCAGCCGCTTGGACGTTCCTGATCCCCGCCTGGACGTTGGCGGGGATTGGGCCGTCCAGTCACGTGGGAGCGGGGACAGGTAAGATTTTGGGGCTTTCTGGGGGGTTTCACACAGCGGGGCACCCCCGATCGGGGTGCCCCGCCGAAGTGGACCAAAACCCAGGATAGTCAAAATCCTGGGTGTTGGTCCACTTTAACCATTGCTAACCTGTCCTGTGCTTTCTTGGCGCTTGATTTCACAAAGGCGAAAAGAGATCATTTGCATGGCTTCGCCCACTGCTAGGAATCATGGGTAGTCCTGTTATTCTTGGCCTGCATGTGCCATGTAAATACTTTCTATTTTAATTACCAGTACACACTCTTTACCTTGTATCCTTAAACCAAGGGTTTTTTGGTATCTTTCAGCCCACTGTATTAAAGTGGACCAACACCCAGGATTTTGACTATCCTGGGTCTTGGTCCACTTCGGTGGGGCACCCCCAATCGGGGTGCCCCGCTGTGTGAAACCCCCCCCGAACCCCCCGAACTCACCTCTCCCCGCGCCGACGGACAAGCCGCGGACAAGCGGCTCCTCCGCCGTCGCCTCCCGCGCGTCCCTCTTGACGCGCGCGTGCCCGCGCCGGCCATTCACAGACGGCCGGCGCGGGCACGCGCGCGTCTAGAGGGGCGCGAGGGAGGCGGCGGCGGCCGGCCGCCGCCGAAACTAAGTTGAGGAGTTTGGGGTGTTTGGGGGGGTTTCACCCCGCGGGACATCCCGATCTCGGATGTCCCGCGGGGAGGGAGGTGATCGGCCCCGGAATCTTATAGATTCCCGGGCGATCACCGGTGGGTGTTGGTCCACTTTAAGCCTAACATGGATCTCTCCCTAAGTGGCTGTGTTGCTGTGTTCGTAAAGCTCTGAAGAATATGTTGTATAAATAAAGATTATTATTATTATGTTATTACCAGCCATCCCTTCCAGCATTATGCTGATGAGGGCCATTAGCCTGAAACACGTTTCCACAAGTAGTGATGGGTGTGAGAATATTATAGAAGATATAGGAGCTGATTCAGAACCCTGCAAGAATCTTCTTTTTTTTTTGCTAGAAACCCCTTTTCCCCCGTTGCCAGATTCAGCAGACGATTTTCTTTGTGAGATTTTTCATTTGTTTTGTGTGATTTTTATTTTTTGGTTGCGAGACCTTCAAGCGAAAATCACTCAAAAAGTGTATGTTTCTTTTACAATAATTTTTATTGTTTCAAAAGACAGTAAGACAAGTCATACAGGAAATTATAATAAGAGCACTCTGCAAACTCTGAGGCCGATTCATTAATAGCGCCAGGTAGCGACAGATGAGCGACAGTAGCGTTATTTTCACAGCGCCCACTAGTATTCGCTGTGCTTGGCCGTTGTTCGGCTGTTGACAGCGACTCAGTCGGTGTGCGGTAATGTTGAATACGGGGTTAGGAGTCGCTGTTTGACAGGTTCCGCGCTGTATGGGAGCGCATGACAGCGAACGGCCATAGCGAACGGCTCCCAGCATATTCATTAACAAATCATGCTCCAAAAATTCTCACGCTGTGAAATTCTTGTTTAAACCCCAGAGCGCTGGCGGCGATGGGTTAAAAGTAGTTTTTTAACCCCCAAACAACCATATTTTTAGGAAAAAAAAAAAAAACATGTTTTTCAAAACATTTTGTAATATGAATACATTAATATCAGACCTGTAATATCAATTCTGCACAATTTTTTTTTTTTTTTTTTACCTTAAAAAAAAAAACTGACATTGCAGAAGTGGTCACAGAATTTTTGACATTTAAAAAAAAAAAATAAAAAAATTAATAGCAATGAATTATGAATATTTAAAGATTGTTCCATTGAAATGCATTGGAGAGCGCCAGGTAGCGAGAGGTCACACCTGTCGCTGTTCAAGGTCGCTCGCTGGCGCTGTGGGGTGAGGCTGGAATAATGATGAATGATTCGCTATCTGGCGCTCTGTCAGTCGCTAAGCAGGATCGGCTTGATAAATGTGTGATTGCGGAGGGGAGCCGGCGTTCTCGTGGCGGTGAGCGTCATTACCATTCGCTACCTGGCGCTATCCCTTGTTAAATAAGGGCCTCTGTCAGTAACATTATATACATGTGGAATGTCAAAACCACAGTGATCGGAAGTTAACCTGGGTATGATTTTTTTTTTTTTCACCGGCCCTTCACACCAGCAAAAAGCTATTGAGAGCACCTGGCTTCAATGCTGCTGGAGATGGCATGATTTTTAACAAATCCAATACAGTTTTTATCTAACAAAAAATGTCTGACTATTCTTAATATTTTACATTTTTTTAAACAGTTTCTTAGACAAAATTAATGCTGCTTTAATTTAATCAATGAAACTGTCTATATATTTTTTTTTACTGTGGGCCTACCCCCCTACCAAAGGCAACCAGCCTGGGCACGAGGCATAAGAGCTTGTAACCCAGAACACAGAAGCCGCGCCAGCTCCCGCCTCTGCAAGTTACAAACCCTTATGCCCTTTGAAATAGGACCCCACTCATAAAAAAAATAACTAAAAATAAAAATATAAACAGACTCACTGTCAGTTTCATTGATAAATTGTATTCCGCGTGTAGCTGCATTTATTTTATGAATGAAAGCTACTACAACTCACTTGCAGTGATTGATTCAACGCGAAAATCATGAACGAGAGTGAAGCGAGAATTTATAGTGAGAATTCTCAATCTGCCCAAATGAGATTTACTCGAAAGAGGCTTTGAATGAGCCGAGTTGGCGAATAATCTCCCCAATCTCTCCACAACGGCTCTGAATCAACCCCATACTTAAGCACTATCACAAAATTGTGTAATATTAAAAAACCCATATAAACACACTGGCTAATGAGAGGAGGGGTCACTTATACACCCGAACTGAATAAAACTCCCGCCAAGCTTGTGGTTTTCTTCTCATGGTAGGAATAAAATCCAGGGGTGACAGGTTTAGTGTATCAGAGGGGCAGAACCTGTCACATGATTTCCTCTTCCTTCCATTAAAAAAAAATCAAAACAAGCCTGGCAGGATATTTCTTGATGCGGGGTGTATAAGTGAACCCTCCTCCTGCCATCCAGCATATCTATATGGATTTTTATTATTGGGCCATTTTTCACAATAGTGCTCCTTTAAACCGGACCTTCACTCTGAATAAGAATATATGGTATATGTTTCCCCCACCCTGTACATACAGATTGCTCACATTAAAAATGATCCTTCCTGCATCTACTGCATTTTCTGAGCCTTTAAACGTTCAAAATGGCAGCCCATGGAGTTTCAGGCTGCCTGCAAACAGGAAGTGTCTTCTGAATGCGCCACTCTGCCTTCTGGGATTGCTGACCTTTTCCTGACCCCAGCTCTGCTCTGTCTATGCAAAGCACAGCTATAACCCAGCCCCCCCCTGCACTTTTGACCCCTCTCTTCTCCTCAGTATGTAATGCTACTGAGCCAAGATGGCAGCGCCCGTATCCTAGAGTCCTGAACAGAGTTGCAGGCCAGTACGGAAAAAGATAAAAAGTAAGTATATAAAGTAAAACTTTATATATATATAAATATATTCATTTTAGATGCTGGGGAATCATTTTTTAATGGTTTCGGCTTTTCATTAAAGTGGACCAACACCCAGGGGGGATCGGCCCGGAAATCTATAAGATTCCCGGACCGATCAGATCCCTCCCCGCGGGGCATCCGAAATCGGGATGTCCCGCGGGGAGGAACCCCCCAGGAGACCCACAAACCCACAAACCTTACCTCAGCCCCGTTCCATCGGCGCATGCGCGAGCCGCGGCCGCGTCTCGCGCTTCCCTCTAGCAGGGAGCGCACCCGCGCCGGCCGTTTGTGAATGGCCGGTGCAGGCGCGCTACCTGTTAGAGGGAAGCGCGAGACGCGGCCTCCAGCGCTCAGAGCCAGCTGAGCTGGTATGCGCGTCCAGGCGGCCTTGGACGCGCATACCACAGCGGCTCTGAGCGCTGTGATTGGCTGGCGCGGTCACGTGGGAGCGGGAGAGGTGAGTTCTTTTGGGCTTTCTGGGTGGTTTCAGACAGCGGGGCACCCCACCGAAGTGGACCAAAACCCAGGATAGTCAAAATCCTGGGTGTTGGTCCACTTTAAATGATGCTGAAGGTCCGGTTTAAAGCATTGCACAACTGTCCAGCTCTTTCTGTACAGATATCTGCAGAGATATCACAAAGGCGAAGAGATAATTAGCATGGCTCCGCCTACTGCTAAGGATCATGGGCTGTCCTGTAATTCTTGCTCTGTATGTGCCAAGTAAATGTGTTTGTAGAAAACGTGCTTTACCTACAGACATTACCCTGTGTTATTTCTTCATTAAGGAGCATCGCGAAAAAATGGCTTGATAAAAATCCATATAAATATGCTGGATGGCAGGGGGAGGGATCAGTTATACACCCGACATCAAGAAATATCCAGCCAGGCTTGTTTTTTTTAATTTTAATGGAAGAAAGAGGACATCTCTGGTGACAGGTTCTGTCACCCCTGAAATATTAAACCTGTCACCCCTGGATTTTATTCCTACCATGAGAGACTAAACCACAAGCTTGGCGGGAGTTTTATTCAGTTCGGGTGTATAAGTGACCCCTCCCCTCATTAGCCGATGTGTTTATTTGGATTTTTCTAATTTCACGATAGTGCTCCTTTAGTAAAGGAACGGAACGTGTAGGGATTTTTCTTTAAATAGTGGATGTCCTTTATACAAAATGGCGTCCTCCAGCATTTCCAAGCTCTTCTTCTAATGTGCAGCTGAATACAGCAAAAAAATAAATAAAAGCGAAAACCTCTTTGTCACCAGCCATGAAACCAATTCATTTTTGTAATATGTCATAAAATACCGGGATCATCCCTTCTAATATGAGAAAAAATTGGTCTTTGAATCTAAGCCCGCCGCGTCCCTGTCTTTTAGTCCGCGGAGACGAGTGCAGCGGCACGAAGAGAATTTCAGCTAAAAAAGAGCAAAATGAAAAGCTTATTGTACGGGGCTGCGAGCGGGCAGCCGACAACAGATGGATTCCGGGAGCCCGGCCAGGAATGCCAAGAAAAATGATAATAACATTGAAGGAGATTTATGAGAAAAGCAGGAATCTTTGTAACAATTATGGCAGAGAAGAAAAGATTACACAGAGAAGATCAGAAGGACAAAGTGGCTGATGGTTTTGGAGCAATAAATTCATTTATCTCTTTATCAGCCGCTCTTGATGTTTCCCCTGGTTTGTCATTATTATGGACAAACAACCATCCATCGCTCGGTTCCAGGCTGTGCCACTGCCGAGCCCGGCCCTGTCACATTTAAAGGAAAACTGTCACCGGGATATATGTGACCAATCCCAGGAGTGAGACTGAAGGTAATAGAAAAAAGCGCCGTCTGTAAAGAGACTGAGGCTGGGGAAGAGTTTAGCGCGTAGGGGTTAAAACAATACATTCTTAATCCATTCCATGAGCTGTTAGACGTCTGAGGTCAATAGCATGTGCACACTTGAAAGGCTCAGGATAAAGAAGCGTAGAACACTGCATTTGCTCCATTTAATTGAAATAAATGTCGACTGCAGGTTTACTGACCGACACAGTAGTCATGTTCACTATAGGAGCTTTTATTGGAAAGAGACCTGACTCAAAGAGACCCTTTGTGAAGTGAAGGAGAAAATATTAAAAGTGGACAAAAACCCAGGATTTTGACCTGGGTTTTGGTCCTTGCCCTTGCCCCCCGATGTGTAAAACCCCCCAGGTCGCCCGAACAAACTCACCTCTTCCTGGTCCTACGACGCATGCGCAGACGCTCGTCCAATCCACGCGCTCTTTCAGAAGCTTGTCTAATACGAGCAGATCCAAGCACGCTGAAGCCGCATGCCCTGCTACCCTCTAATAGGGAGCGTGCCCGCTCCGGCCATTCACAAATGCCTGGCGCGGACATGCTTCCAGCTAGAGGGATAGCGGGGATGCAGCCGCTGCTCGCCTATGTGCCCCTTCTTCCAGGAGATCGTCTAATACGAGCACATACAAGCGTGCTGAGGCCGCATCCCCTGCTACCCTCTAACAGGGCCCTGCTAGAGGGATAGCAGGCATGCGCCAGCTGCTCGCCTAAGCATCCTTGGAATGGGAAAGAAGGTGAGTTTATGGGGGGTTTCACACAGCGAGGCAATGCTGATTCTGAATGCTCCGGGGGGAAATCAGCCGGCCCTGGGCCGATCTCCATGGGTTTTGGTCCATTTTAAAGACATCGGACCTAAAATAAAAAGGGGCCCGATTCCCCCCCCCCCATCGGTCCCTACTTACCTTTTGGATGTTGCCCCTGCCTGCTGCGGTGACATCCGTCTACTTCAGGGCCCAATCCTCACCCCCACCACTGGCTTAGCCATCTGTAAACGACAGCACGGCTCTTCAAAGTCCCGCGCTGCTGAGCAAAGCCTTGCAGGATTTTGAACGGCTCCATTGCATCCCATTTATATGCACTGCACAGGCGTGAGATCAGGGGCTGCGTGCAGTGCATGATAGGATGCAAGATGGCGCCGTCCGTTGGAAGGTTGCTCGGAATCTGAGGGAACCAGAAGATGGATCCCTGGAGAGGTGAGTAAATAAAGCCCAATTGTGAAATCGGAGGGGGGCATTCTGTTTCGGTTTGGGGGGTTTAACCTCCGATGTTCCTCTTTAAAGCTAAAGTATTGTAGTGCAGTGGTATACAGAAGGTATACAGAAGGCAAAGGCTATTTGTGTCGGGCTACGTTTGGCATTGTCCTAAACTGTTTTCTGTTTTTAAATTGAAGAAGAAATGGCTGAGATATCAATATTAAAGCGGTCCTTCACTCTGAATAAGAGTCTATCTTATATGTTTCCCACACCCTGTACATACAGATTGCTCGCATTAAAAATCATCCTAACTGCATCTACTGCATGTTATGAGCCTTTAAACATCCAAGATGGCGGCTCATGGAACATCAGGCAGCCTGCAAACAGGAAGTGCCTTCTGACTGTGCTGCTCTGCATTCTGGGACTGCTGACCTTTTCCTGACCCCAGCTCTGCTCAGTCTGAGCAAAGCACAGCTATAACCCTCCCCCTGTACTTTATCCCACTCGCCGAGTCAAGATGGCGGCACCCGTATCCTAAAGTCCTTAACAGAGTTGCAGCCCAGTGGGGGAAAGAATAATAAGTAAATGAATAAAAACTTAAAATATATTCATTTTAGATGCTGCAGAATAGTTTTTTAAAGGTTTGGGATTTTCATTAACGTGGACCAACGTCCTGGGTTTTGGTCCCTTCCACCGGGGCACCACGATCCCTGTGTGAAACCCCCCAGATCGCCCGAAGAAACTCACCTCTTTCCGGTCCTACGGTGCATGCCCACTCCCCTCTAACAGGGAGCGTGCCCACGCCGGCCATTCACAAATGGCTGGCTCGGGCATGCGCCCTGCTAGAAGGATAGCTGGGATGCAGCCTGCATTGGCGCCGTTGGAGTGGGAACAAAGGTGAGTGATCGGGGCGACCTGGGGGGTTTCACACAGCAGGGCATCCCGATTTTGGATGCCCCTGGGGGAAGGGAATCAGTCGGCCCGGAAATCTTATAGATTCCCGGACCGATCAAGCTGGGTTTTAAGCCACTTTAAATAATGTTGAAGGTCTGATTTAAGGGTCTTTGCTCTCCAGTTTCAAGATCTTCGAATCTACTTAGCTGTACCACAAGTTTCCAATAGGGAGCTTTATCAAGTGTTACATGCGGATCTGTGTGGCCTTTTAGCCGTTTCCAAATCTTGAAACGCGATGGGCATCCCGCTCCAGCTTTCAGCTGCATCTGCCTTTCCTTTTTGTGTTCCTTCCTCTTCGTGTTCCTTCGTGTTTGCTCCATACCCAGGACGTGTGATTCTATAACCGCATAATCCTCGCAATGTAAAAAGTCCTTTTTGATTAAATGTTGGGGCAAGCCATTGCATAGTATCTGCTTGAAGCAATGGTCATTTTTGGATGCATGTTTCCACATGACACGGTAAAGCAACCATAGCCTCTGAAAATACTTTAAGACCCTCTCACCCTTCCTCAGGGTTTCTGAATTCATCATGTCTAACAAGCTGGACTGGGGCCTGAACATTATTAAAATGTGCCAGGTGATGGTCAGCCATTCGGCCTGCCCTGTTTTTATTTCAGACGGCAATGAGGAAAAAGTGGCGGAATCCATACAGTCGTACATAATGATGGGATAGTCTTGGGGGGCCCAGTGCCATAACAACGCAATCTCCTCACAGTCACATAACCAGTCGACAACGTTCTTGTAGGTGATCTTGCCAAGCCTCTTGGATAAATATTTAATATCAGAAATATTTAATGAACTTCGGCTTTTGCCAGCTAACTGACGAGGAAGCGCATCCTCCCTAATTTCCTGTTGCCGTTTAGGATCATATGGAACGATCTGCTTCTCGTCCTTGGATTTCTTTTCAACTTGAGATTTTAAAGATTCAACCTTGCTTTCCAATTTTGTACATTTTTCGGAAATTTGCACAAACTTGCGGCCTGCCTCATTTACTTCTTCTTTCAAGGCCTCCCTTTGCCGTTCCAGTGATTTTCTTTCAGCAATCTCTTTTTGCAGCTCTTGGTTTTGTGAATTGAGGTTTACTTTCAAAACCAATGTCTCCAGCTTTAGGTTTTCTAGCTCGTCTTTTTGTTGCTTAAAGACCTTTTGCATGGCGATTGACTCATCTAATTTCTTTGCTGTGATCTCCGCTGTGGGTTTCATCATGTACCACAATGATGCGAGATGCTTGCCTGATTTTGGGGGTTTCGCACTAGATGATAAATAGGTTTCATAGGCGGTGTACCATTCTCTCCAAGGGTTCCAGTCAAACTGATTGGAATCTAAGGGGCATTGTAAGAATTCGTGCCACTTCCCAATCAGTTTTGTCCACCTAGGATCCTTCTTCTTGGATGACAAGCGTCTTAACCTCTCCATACTCTTGCTCTGATTGGTTGCTTTTCCAGAAATGAATGAGTGCAAATTGTTACTATGAGGAAAAGAAAAAATACAAATTCAAATTAAAACAACACAGTGAGGTGACCAAGACTGGAACACTGAAGAAACCTATTACAGGGTATCTATGGGCTAAAAACATTCAGTATGCTTATTCAATACTTTTCCGTCCAGGAGATTTGAAGAGGAACCTCATTAAGAAACAGAAACATGCTTGTCCTCTAACCATGGGGACATTCCGATTTTGACATCCTCCCTCCCCAGCAGCCTAATACAGAGCTGCTTTGATACTTACTTCCATGTTCATTTCTGTTCCTCATCGTTCACAGCAGCCAATTGGGTTTTCCCAGTGAGCTTCCGCATTAGTGTGGCCCTATTGCCCCAGGACTCCTAGCAGCTAATTGGGCTCGCCAATGAGCTTGCACATTAGTGTGCCCCTATCGCCACATGACTGCTAGAAGCCAATTGGGTTTGCCCAGTGAGCTTGCACATTAGTCTGCACCTATTATCCCAGGACTTTTAGCAGCCAATTGGGTTCGCCAGGAAAGCTTGCACATTACTGTGCCACTATCATCACAGGACCTCTCGCAGCCAACCAATTTGGGTTCACTCGGTGAGCATGCACATTAGTGTACACCTATTGTCACAAGACTGCTAGCAGATGGGTTTTCCCAGCAAGCCTACACATTAGTGTGCCCCTATCGTTCCAGGACTGCTAGCAGCCAATTGGATTCGCCTACGAGCTTGGAGATTAGTGTGCCCCTATCCACACATGACTGCTAGCAGCCATTTGGATTCTCCCAGTAAGCTTGCACATTAGTGTGCACCTATCATCACAGGACTGCACATGTGTGCACATTTCGTCCCAGTGAACCCTGTTGGCTGACAGCTGTCAAGTGAAGGGTAGTCATAGGAAATAATGCAGACATGGTAAGTTATTGGGCAGGGGTGCACAGGGGGCATTTTCAAAATCGGGGTGCCCTCACGCTTAGAGGGTAAGTGGACCTCCAAACTCTTTTGACTGGAAGTTGTCACGGACCGGGTGGAGCGGACTCGGGTGTGGAACTGTGGAACAGATGGCAGGTACCGCGTCAGGGGAGTGGAGTCTAAAAGGCCACCGGTATTCACCAGAGCCCACCACAAGGCAGGTTGGTCTTGTGCGGCGAGTGACCCCAGATCGCTACCCCCCAACAGCGGCCCAGTCCCACGGCTAGCTGAGGCTCAGCAGGGTACACAAGAGGCAGGCAAAAGGCGTAGTACACACAGGCAGAGGTCAGGGCGGGCAGCAGAGGTTCGTAGTAAAGGTGAGTAGCCAAGGTCAGGGCAGGCGACAAAGGTTCAGCGTTGGGGACAGGCAGAGGTCGGTACACGGGTGAGCAATTCAAAAGCAACTGATTTACAACTGGCATGGAAAGACCAAGATCCGGCACTGAAGGAAAGGAAGTGCCTCTTTAAATAGGGGAAGTGGATGCAGGATTGGATGAGCAGGCACCAATCAGTGCTGTACAGGCCCTTTAAATCTCAGGAATCCAGTGCGCTCGCCCTCTAGTGGACGGGGACGTGCGCCCACCTGACCATGCGAGGAGGAAGCATGGGGGGAAGGGAGATGGCTGGGAGCAGCCATGGAAGTGAGGGAAATGCTGTGAGATGGACGACGGCTGGATGCAGCCATGGAGGTAAGTGAAGTGCTGCGAGATGGGCGTGCAGCGCTCGCCCTTACAGAAGTCTTCTTTCATGAGCCCCACCATGGCTTTTCTAGCCTAGCCATGGCTCTGCATTTTCCTTTATCACAATAAATAGTGCAGCTCCCCCCCCCACCCCATGTAAGCTCAGTTATCCTTATCTGCACGACACTCCCCTGGTTACATCCGTCCAGTCGATTGGCAGCCAGCAGTAATGTGGTTTGAAGTCTTTTAGTGGCCAAAAGTTGGTCCGGACTACAAGAGCCTGGAGCCGTTATGATAAAATGGGATCTGACATGGGTCTATATACAGGGGGCATTTTTTCAGTTCCTACAGTACCTACAGTAAACCTTGAGAGATGGCCCTTGGGGTGTGCGAGCTGTTCTATGGGAGAAATGCAAAAATTATAGGACTACTAAGTACGCTGAGAGCTTCGTTTTATTGGGGGGGGCTGAATGGGCCTTCCTTTACAGAGTGGTTGGGATTACGCCATGTGCGACCGCACACCCCAAAGGCCATCCATGCCTTGTGTAATGGCACAGGGAGCTTCTCCCAAAGTCTGGCCTTGGCATTAGAATTTACATCTGAGAGGAAGGTATTTTAGAACATGATTGCAATTGATCAGATATGATCCGGCATTCCCATATACAGTGATTAAGGCAGACTTAAGAGCATTACCTGACGGGCAACTCATATAATCCTGACAGGGGAACCCGCAAGCAGACCGTCAAGCTGGCAGCCTTCTTTCCTCCTTTCTCCGCCTTCTCTCCCTAAGGCTCTCGTCCCTCCAAATTTACTTTGATGTCCAGTCTTGTCCTGCCAGTTTTGCTAGTCTGAAACTTGTGGAAACCCGCTTTGCAGAGAAACCTTGGTCTTTTCTCCAGACCCTGAAACTGGTTTTGCAAATTATGGCTTTGGTTTTAGGAATTTATATAACTTTATAGACTGGTTGTTTGTTTATGGTTTTGGGTGAAATACCTTCTGTTGATGAGAACCTGGTTTTATTAGGGTCAGAAAGGAATGTGGGCTGACCAGGCTTGAGAGGGACATTGGCCTGCCGGAATGATCTGACCTATGTATGACAACTGATTATACATACAGAAATAGATTAAAACATTAATATAATATTTTAACAATATTCATTTTCCATATAGGCCCATGTTTACATATACCTCCTGATCTCGGGACGAAATGTAGAATTTGGCTGTGAGAGATCTTTTTGCACACGGCGGCTGAAATAAAAGCAGTATCCTGTAATTACCTAGAGACTACAATCTTGCACCCTCCCCGCCATTCCCCTTCCTTATCGCTAGCATAGTAAGACCTTCTAACTGAAGAAACAAATTATATCGCCCAGCCTAATGAATTAATAAGCCGGGATGCAAACCCCTAATTTACAACCACAACGAGCAAGTAAACAAGAGTGGATTACCTGCTACAGGGAATGCACACCCAAAGGCTTCTTAAAAAATCTAAAGTTTATTGTTACAAGGTCACAAAATATAAAACACATGAAAATCAAAATGACCGACATATTAAAATCAAGACTAGAGGTCCTCCCGACAGTAATTGGACCAATTAATCGGATCTGTGAGGTCAGTATAAAAGTGTATATATAATGCACACCCAGCAGACCAATAAATCAATAAGGAGAGCCAATGCATACAACAAGATTGAATCACTAATATAAAAAATCCCACATTATGAACTCCAGGACTGTGTAGTCCAAGAGGGAACTAGAGAGATCCTGCGCTGCCTCCAGCAGCCCCCGGTAAGGTGGGACAAAACCCAGTCCAACCAAATCGGGCATCCCAAATTAGTTATAAACCACTGCCGAAAAATGTACCTTTTCTGGCGGCTTCCTTGGTAATGTAATTAATCGGGAGCCCGATTTCAGAGCCGTTTGCTTAAAGTGGACCAACACCCTCCCATGATCAGCCCGGGAATCTATAAGATTCCCGGACCGATCAGCTCCCTGACTGTGTGAAACCCCCCAGAAACCCCTAAATCCCTACCTGCTCCTCGATCCAGCAGCGCCCGCCGCCGCCTCCCGCGCGTCCCTCTAGCAGGACGCGCACCCGCGCGGCCGTGCGCCCTGTAAGTGACGCGCGGGAGGAGGCGGCGGGCGCGCTCTCCTTGTCCGTTGCTGCCTCCCGCTTTTCTGCCGGCGGGGATTGGCTGCAGCGGTCACGTGGGAGGCGGGGAGAGGTGAGTTTTTGGGGCTTTCTGGGGGATTTCACACAGCAGGGCACCCCCGATCGGGGTGCCCCACCGAAGTGGACCAAAACCCAGGATAGTCAAAATCTCGGGTGTTGGTCCACTTTAATGACATAGAGCCTTATTTTTTTTTTTTTTTTTTGGTGTGGGCGCCAGATGAGCAGCTTGCAGGCGCTGCTGTCTGCACCCGCACTTGTCAGCGGCGGGGAGCGAGGCAGCGCTATACCAGCGCACGGCTTGTCAAGGCTGATGTGGCTGCGGCACCTAGCTCCGGCAGGGAGTTCTGCAAAAGTGCCGCATTCAATAACAAAAAACACAGCGTCCGGTTTTTTGTTAGAGGGGGGCTGGGGGAAAAAATTCAAAACACCAGGAATTGCATTGGGGACACATGAAAGACAGGACACATGATTTGCACAGCCCAAATCACAAGTTTGCAGCGCAACACAAAAGTTAAAAAATAACTTCCAAACAGCTCAGGGATCCTGTGGTACATGCACCACATAAAACAAAAAAATACAAAAGTTGCCAAAATAATTGTAACCATCCCAGTCCATTGAAATGTATGGGATAAGGCCACACAGTGCAGGGAACTCGCCGGTGCTGTTGATAGATGGGACACTACCTGGCACTATCACAGGCGCTCTGGATTTTTGACTTGATAAATGCACCTTTTGTACTGGGACCTGACATTCACCTGACACTCATCTGGCACTACATGGCCTTAGCGTTTCTTAAATAAACCCCATAGTCTCGGCAAATGGCTCTGATTGGACGAGAGCCTGTGCATGCACTGTTGGACCAGGAACAGGTGAGTGGTATTGGGCAATCTAGGGGGTTTCACACAGCAGGGCATCTCAATTCAGGTTGCCCCCGGGGCATGGAACAAACTCTGGGATAGCCAAAATTTTGTTCCACTTAAAGGTAAGCAGATCTTCTAATCCACTCATGGACAGCCCAACCCTGAAGTCCTAGGGAAAGTCCTAAGAAGTGGACCTTTTATTTAAAAAAAGAAAAAGAAGGGGATCTCCCAGACCCCCCTGTTATACACCCCTGCAACAGACTCAAGCCCTGCCCCTCCTCTCACCACCCCATACCACAAAAGACCTCCATACTATTTGTTACCTCCAAAACCTCTTGCAACTTGTATAACTACCCGAAGGATCAAGAAGCAGGTATATTAAGACCAGGAGAGCAACTTGAGGTGCAGGGGGTGTGACTGCACCAGGACCCAGGAGGTCAGTGGTCCCCATCATTGTTGCTCCTCCACCTTATTTATCATATTTGTGCTCACTTGGCATCATTTAGAGAAAGGAAGCGCCATAAGTCCCTGCTGTTTCAATCTAGCTGCATCCAATTGACTTAAAAGACAGAAAGAAATTACAGTACGAGCCATTAAAGGGCCCCGTTTGCACCAGGACCCCGTCAGATTTAATTACGGCACTGGTTAAGACTTGACAACCATTGATCAGATTCCTACTAGATGTCCTGCTCAAGAGGAAAGAATATAAAGCCTTTTCTCTTCTATAAGATCACAATCCCATAGGTAAAACTTTTTTACACATTCTAATTGAAAATAGACAGCGATATGTAACCCAGAGAAAATAACTGGTCTTTGCGGCCAAAATGTTTACCTCCTGATCTCGGGACGTGTTGTTCATCCACAGACTGTAGAGTTCTAATTACCAGAGATCTTTTTGCACACGGCTGCAGGAGTATCTTGTGTACACCCACATTACAGTCCTGTGCTCGCCCGCCCCCCGCCTGCCCCCTTCGTTACCACCAGTTGCATTAATGTGTAGTGTAATATGTTAACAAGAGCAGCAATTATATTTCCTTCCTCTGTGGCCACATTAAAACTTTCAGAATGACAGCTGTGCCATAATACTTCTGTATAAAGCGCCTTGAAACATTATTCATACCCCTTGAACTTTTGCACATTTATAAGTGTTACAGCCACGAACTTAAAGTGACTATCCTGGGTTTTGGTCCTTGTCGCCGGGGCACTCCTGATCAGGGGTGGAAACCCCCTTGGTCGTCGAAACCAACTCACTTCTTCCCGGTCCTACGGCCCTAAATAACTAAAAATCAGGATTCCCACAGGCACGGTGTGCCAGAATTCACCTTTTTGTGTATTTTTCTCATAAAAACTTTCATCTTGCGGTGCTCCCGGCCGGCACTAGGTGTCGCTAGTGCATAGGCATATAAAAGCAGTGCGCTGTGAACACGGCCTGGATGGGAGCACTACAGCTGACAGTGCTGGCAGCCTGAAGCTGACACTAATTTATTATAAAAAGTGTGGGCGGCACTTGAGCGCCTCGCCCGAGATGCTCAGCAGCACCTGCACCTTTTATAATAAACTCGCCTCTAAATCTACTGCAATTCCAGAGCTCCCAGCTGGCTCCAGGAGTCGCTACCACATAGGCTTATACCAGCCCTGCGCAGCACCCAGCGCCCAGCCAGGATCGCTTGAGTGCCCACGCCGCTGTTTTCAGCCAGCATTGCAATGCCAGTGGAAGGAGCATCTTGCAAGAGACACTCATCTTGGACTCGCAAGATTTTTTTTTAAAATAAGGTTCACAAAGTGACCGGCCCTGGTGCGAACAAAAAATGAGGCTTATTCAAGGCTTTTAAATCAACCTTTTTTTCTGTCTTTTAACTCAGTTGGGTGCAGCTAGACAACTAAAGACTGAAACAGCCGGGATAAATGTAGGAGATAAGGAAATAAGATAAATAAGGAGTAGAACAGCAATGGGCCCTGTTGCGATCATGCCCCCTACACCGACTATAGTTATGCTTTGGCTGCATAGCCATCTGGTCCTGGAGAATACCCAAGTGTACAACCAATAGCAGCCTCCAGCATATTTTAGACAAATTGTTAGCCAGTGGAAGCTGCTATATTATGTTACTGGGAGGGTAATTTACTGAGTTTTTTTTTTTTTTTGAGGGGGCTGAAGACAGCCAGCGCTCAGCTTGCGTTCCCTCCCCAATGCCAATGCGGCTGGGACCCCTAGCGCCGCCTGAGTGCAGAAACGAGCCACATTAAAAAAAAAACAGCACCCGGACGCTGTCAGAAGAGGATTCTAGGCACCTAGCACCTGCAGAAGCCCCTGGTTTGGACCTTTGGGGGTAAAAAAAAAAAAAAAAATGGGAATTGCATTGGGGACACATGTAAGACAGGACAGGACACATGATTTGCACTGCCCAAATCACAAGTTTGCAGTGAAACACAAAAGTTCAAAGAATACATCCAAAAATAATTCCAAACAGTCCAGGGGTCCTTTGGCACATGCACCAGACAAAATAAAAACGTGACCTAAATAATTATAACCATCCCAGCCCATTGAAATGTATAGGATAAGGCCACATAGTGCAGGGTGGGCGCCTGGTCTTATCTGGGGCTGTTTATAGATGGGACATTACCTGGCACTGTCAGAGGTGCTGTGGCTTTTTGACTTGATAAAAGCACCTTTTGCACTGGGGCCTGGCACTACTTGGCACTACGTGGCCTTGCAGTTTCATAAATAAACTCCTTTATCTTCTGCTTTTCTGCTTCCGTAACTTCCCTGTATTTTGTCTGTGGTTTGTAAAAGGCTACAGATTTTTGTAATTTAAGGCCATGTGGAGGGGGGGGGGGAGGCCTGTGAAGGGAGAGCTGAAGGTCTCTGATAAGAAGAAAGAAAAGAGAGAAAAAAAGCCCAGAAATCAGCGTTCATTTATAATTACTAGAGTGGAACTCGGATTACATGTATAGAAGTGCTGCCTTTTATAAAAGTAGTATATCTACCTACAACAGAATTTAAAGCAGTAATCTGCTGTATACAGTCAGAGCCAGCGTTAGGGGGTGGCAAACTGGGCATTTGCCTAGTGCCACCATCGCCAAGGGGGTCCCCTGCCTTCAGCACTGTAGGTGGGCCCTGGTGATCCAGTCAGAGCTTAAAACAGATTAACCAGTCCAAATTTAAAGTCATTTGCACAGCACCTTACCTAATGCAGTGCCAGCACCAGGCTGTCTCCTCGCTTCAGTCACCAAAAGGAGGAGAAATTTCTCTTTAGTGCCCCCCCCCTCCCTCCCGCCCATCCTGACCAGGTTCACACCTCCTCCAATAGAATTAGGCTAAATTGGAGCTCTCCACCCACTTGGGGGCACTACTCTGAAATCTTGCTCAGGGTGATATTCCCCCTAAACCCAGCCTTGGTATATATTTGTATGTATATGTTAATACATATTGCCCATATAAAATGGATACCCCTTTAAAGTGGACCAAAACCCACACGATAAGCCCATCCAAAATCTGGATGCCCCGCTGTGTGAAACGCCCCAGGTTGCCCCATACACTTACCTTGTTTCCCAGCCCAACAGCGCATGTGTGAGCCGCGGCTTGCATGCAGCAGGCATTTGTGAATGGCCAGCAAGGGCACACTCCCTGTTAAAGGGAAGCGGGGAATGCAGGGTGCTCGGAGCCGCTGGCCTTAGACGAAGGCTTAGATGTCGTGACGTCAGCGGCTCAGAGAGCGCTGATTGGACCGTAGGGCCGGGAAGAGGTGAGTTGGCTTTGGCAATCTGGGGGGTGCCCCAGAGGAAAGGACCAAAAACCAGGATAGTCAAAATCCTGGGTTTTGGTCCATTTTAAATCGGGGTGCCCCATTAGCAGGGAATAGGCCGGCCCTAGAGTTTTCAGAGACCTGTAGGTAAGGGGGAAATCAGCTGCTATTAAAGCTGACCTAAAATCGAATAAGTCTAGTAAGACCTTTCTATTCTGCGGAAATATATTGCTTGTAAACGTCAAAACTTGTTTTTGTGGAAACTTTACGCTTTTGTGAAAGAAAGAGCAGCACTTAGATTAGTACAGGTTAGGAAAGCACCTCTTGCTTGTAAACGTCGCCAGCTGTTAGAAGCTATGTTTAGTTTTAAAGTGTGCCAACACCTACAGTACTTGGCTGGGGGGGGGGGGAAGGCATTCACACAAGGGCAAAATCAGCCCTGGATTTTACCAGACCCTGGCTGGCCCGAGACATCCCTATGAGGCCCTCCCAACCATGATGCTGGGGCTATAGCATTAGGGACTCGGGTTCCTTGGCTTGTGGTTACAGGGGGATGAGAAGGAGACTAAGGGAACAGGGATTGAATGTGGGTGTTAAAAGCAGCAGCCCAACTGGACCCAAAGCAGTGCAGCCGCCGGGCATTGTCCCGGGTCTCTCTATAGTTAGTCCACCCCATGCACCAGGGCGATAGCAATCTGCAAGCAGTCACCAGCAGTCACAAGTAAAAGCCCACGTACAGCTCACAACAAAACATCAGCACTCACCAATACCTAGCAGAGCTCCATCCAATGGGCTCAATAAATCATCTGCATACATGCACAGTTGCCATCCCTCTTCCAATATGAGATGTATAGCAATGCAGTGGGCGGAAGTCTGCTGTCTCTGTCTTTTAGAGCTACATGAAGAAAAGGTGAGTATATCTGAACATTGGGATTCAGCAGGGATAAGAGGCTTCTTGTGGACCTGCACCCCCAACTTCAGTGAGGACTAGGAGCACACACAGAGCATGGGAGGCCGCGCCTCGTGAGAAGAGCAGAGAAAATGCACTGCCCCATCCTGAATCAGTGTGGCGATAGGGGGCCAGGGTGAAAAAAAAACCCCAAAGGGTCTCTTTAAAGTGGACCAAAACCCTAGAAACCCAGCTTGAAAGTCTTCTACAGAGCCGGGTTACAGCTTACCCCCAGCATCCTGATTTGGGATGCCTCACTGTGCAAAACCCCCGGGATTGTCCGTATTCTCAACTCAAAAACTGATCCCACAGCGTATGGTCAGGCCTCCGGTGGCATCCTCGGCACTCCTCTATCTGATACGCACATCTCCACTAGCATATCTGAATGGTTGGCGGCGGGCACACAGCAGAGAGGAGCAACCAGCGTGAGATGCCCTGCAATAAATCGTTCCATTCAGAACTTAATTACAGGCATGTATTTGCATGGTGGTTCTAATTGGAGGAGAGCCAGCCTTGTTCTACATACTGCTAAGAGGAAACGTTAGGAGGATCAAGAACCCAGGTAAGGTTCCAAGGCCATTCAGAGCTAAAGAGTCATCTACTGAGGGTCAAAAGGAAATTAGGATTCCATATATCGGGAAATATTGTGGGCGGCCATAGTGCAATGTTTGGGTTCAGGTCTGCTTTAATAAGAAGGCCTGCTCACTTCAATTTTACTTGGTCAGGTTGTTTTTAAAGGTGTATCACAAAATTGTGTAATAAAAAATAAAAATCCATACGGCTAATGAGAAGACTCATACATTTAAACTGACTAAAACTCTGGTAGGTGGTGACTGGTTTGGGCGTATCAAGGGGGACAGAATCTGCCCCCCCCCCCCCATTTCCTCTTCTTCCAGTGGACCAAAACCATCCCTGGAGTCTCAAAGAATGATTTTCTCTCCCCAGGGCATCTCCTTTCTCTGGATGAAACCCCTCCAGTTGCCCGGAATTTTTATCCGCACGACGAGCCTATGATGCATGTGCGGACGGCGCTGGCATCGCGCTTATCCTCGGCTGTGCACGGCCACACCCACTGCGCCACGGCGTACAGCCAAAGGATGTGAGTGATGGCACAAACTGCTGATGTGTGCGGCTGGGTTTCCATTCATCTTCCCCACATGAGGGCTGATTGGACGAGAAAGCGACGCATCCGAAACGGGGGTGCCCCAGGGGGACGGGCTAAACCCCAGATATTGAAAATCTTTAAAAGAAAGAAAGAAGCCTGGCTGGATATGTCTTGATGCCGGGTGTAAATGTGACCCCTCCTCCCACCATCCAGCATATTTATATGGATTCTTATCATTGGGCCATTGTGTTTGTGCTAGTCCTCCTTTAATTGTGCTATTAGCTGTCTGGCTGAGATGACCTCTGACACATTGGAGGAACACAGCAATGTTACAATCCCTTGGTAAAGATAGGAAGCTCATGATCAGAGACCTACTTGTTATTTAAACCCTATGAATCCCGAGGCCGGCAGCTAGCTTTCTATAATTGCCGCTTGTCTTCTGCCAGTTTCATACTTCCTGTCATCGCCGTTGTAACCATTATCACCTCTGACTCCGACCTGCAGCTCCTCTGTCACCTCTGTTCTTTGAATATTCTCTGATTGATGAACATCAGTTTTTCCTGTACGTGGGATCATTATCCATTCAGAGCTGCGGCGCTGGGACTTGTCAGGCAGAACACAATGGGCCCTCTTTCTGCCCGCTGTCACATCCCTCTATTGTTACCCAACCCGAAGACTGATCGACGGCTGTGCGCCGTGTCCTATAATAGCGCAGGTGTGTGTGTGTGTGTCATCCATTCACATCTGGTGTAACGTGCACACATGAGATGGAGCGTGCCCGCATGGCTGACAATCTTATATGTAACCAGTAGTCAGGGCCAGCGCCAGCACAGGGCAAACCTGGGCAAATGCCAGGGGCCCTGGCATCTTTAGGGTCCCATTTGGCAATGTTATTATTTTACAGTGGACCCGAACCACCGAATGGCACGTGTTGTGTACAGACCTGCTCATGGCTGGACTCAGGAGTCTTTAGTGGCATCAGAGAAAGCAGTAAGGGCTGAAGGGTGCTTGGTGGCTATAGAAAATGCAACAAGGACTAGAGGACGATTGGTGGCTATAGGGAAGGCAATAAGGACTGGAGGGTGATCAGCAGCAGAAGATGCTCCATTTGTGGCAGCGGAACTGAAAACTTACATCATGTGACACACTACTTAAGGGGCCCACTAAGACTCTCCTGCTCAAGGGCCCCCACAAGCCTAGAGGTGACCCTGCCGGTAGTGAACTGTGTGAATAGTTTACCAGTTGTAAAAGGAACTCAAGTGTGCCAAAACCCTCTCTTTACTACTCTGTATCAGGTCCGCAGTGACACTAAACTAACCCCTTACCCCATAAGTGAGCCCTGCATTAAAGAGGGTCAAAACCTGCTTTGGCCAGCGCTGGAGTCTTAAAGTGGACCAACACCCTCCCATGATCGGCCCGGGAATCTATAAGATTCCCGGACCGATCAGCTCCCTGACTGCCGGGCACCCCGAGAAACCCCAAGAAACCCCTAAATCCCTACCTGCTCCTCGATCCAGCGGCGCCCGCCACCGCCTCCCGCGCGTCCCTCTAGCAGGACGCGCACCCGCACAGGCCATTTGTGAATGGCCGGCGCGCGCCCTGTAAGAGTGACGCGCGGGAGGCGGCGGCGGGGATTGGCTGCAGTGGTCACGTGGGAGCGGGGAGAGGTGAGTTTTTGGGGCTTTCTGGGGGGTTTCACACAGCGGGGCACCCCCGATCGGGGTGCCCCACCGAAGTGGACCAAAACCCAGGATAGTCAAAATCCTGGGTGTTGGTCCACTTTAAGGGCTCCAAGGCTGGCCTACTCCCTATTCTGCAGGCCCGATTCGAAATGTCCCACTGTGTGAAACTCCCTGTGAAACTCCCTGGGGTGGCTTGCATACTCATATTGCTCTGGGATGTGCACTTGATAGGCAGATAGACGGGGGAGTGCGTGTCAGCTGGAGGGAAACCGGAGATGCTCCCCGCTCTCTATACCAGGATCATTGGACAGAGTTCTATAACGTGCATTAATTTGACTTTCCCGGGTTTTGTTCCGTGCCCCTGTAGATTCCCGAATTGGAATGCCCCGCTTTATAAAGCCACCCAAAGAAGCCACTAAAACTCACTTTTCCAGGTCCAATGGCGCATGTACGGGCTCCTATCCGGATTTCGGAAAGCCGGAGTGTTTTAGATTTTAGGCCAGCCGCTGGGGGATTTTGTTAATATGCACAGCCTACAGTGGGGCATCCATAATCAGCCCCCCCCTCAATATGGTCGAAATCTCAGGTTTTGGTCCACTTTAGAGAGAAACGGTACTCACCGATACCTGGGAAAGCTCCATTCAGTAGGGGAAGGAAACTGCTGCACAAATGCACAGCAGTCATAAATATGAGATGTATAGCACATAAGTGTGTTGCAGTTTCCTGTCCTTGGCTTTTAGGGCTCCATAAGAAAAAGTTGAGTATCTCGGAAAGACAGTAAATGTGCCGTGATAGCGTGAATTGAGGTAAGCAATAAGGCGAACCAGGGGATTTCACGCACAGAGGTATCCTAAATGGGGGATAAGGAAGTGAAAAACTTGGGTTTTGGTTCACTTTAAGGTTGACCCCCAGTCCACTTTTTCCACTGCATCCCTCATCACCTGGGCAAGCCGATTTGGAATTTCTGTCCACAATAATTCCTATAGAAAGCTCCCAAAAAACAGACCTTTCCACCAGAGGAGCAGCTCACCCAGTCTGAATTTCCACCCCACCGGACCACTGGCGGCCAATACATTGACCACAGCTGCTTTGACAACAGTTGATGGACGAGTATTTTCCTAATTTTTGGGGATTCAATGGGAAAGGCATCCCAAATCGGGTTGTTCTGAGGAAGGTGAGAACCTATGGACTGTTCTGACTTTGGATCCGTGTATCTTTACTAAACAAAAACAATAGCCTATACTCGCCTTAACACCCCCAAACTGAAATAAAGAAGCCCTCTTCGCAGCGTGTCCGCGCCTCCCGAACTGTACACAGGCGATCACTTAAGCAGCAGCCGATCGGCTGCTTAAAGTGGACCAACACGCAGGATTTTCACTATCCTGGGTGTTGGTCCACTTCAGCGGGGCATCCGAGATGGATGCCCCGCTGTGTGAAACCCCCCCAAAAGCCCCAAAAAACGTACCTTTTCGGCGACGGTCAAGCGACGGACAAGCCGCCATCACCGCCTCCCGCACGTCCCTCTTACAGGGCGCGCCCGCGCCGGCCATTCACAAACGGCGGCGCGGGCGCGCGCGCTGCTAGAGGGGCGCGCGGGAGGCGGCGGCGGCTGATCCGTCGTCGATAAGGTAAGGTTTTTTGGGGAGGGTTTCACCCCGCGGGACATCCCGATCTCGGATGCCCCGCGGTGAGGGAGGTGATCGGCCCGGGAATCTTATAGATTCCTGGGCTGATCACGCCTGGGTGTTGCTCCACTTTAAGTGATCGCCTGTGTACAGTGCGGGGGGACACAGACCCACTGTGAAGAGGGACGGGTGGGCACCTGACAGTGAACAAGTGCCCAACCAGGGGAGGAGAAAGAGGTAGGCTCCGGCTCCATCTTGCCTGGGTGGAGGGGTGGGACTGGAAGCCATGTTCGGGTTGCTGCTAAGCTTAAAGGGAAGAGAGTAAGGGAAGTGGGGCTGCATTTTCTCTGCCCAGTGTGGTGGAAGAGTGAGCTACTGACATCTGGTGGGCGATATCCCCCCCTTTCTGTGGATCCTACCAACCGGTATCACCCTCCCCTTTTTTCATTTTTCCCCAATTTTTATTTTGTTTACCATTGCTTTGGTAAATTTTTTTTAATAAATTACATTTTTTTGTAAGGCAACCTCACTTTTTCATTGTTTAACTATAACATATACTCGTACCAACTTGTCAAAACAATGCTATTTACTGCTTTCTATAAAGAAATACAATTATATTATGCAGAATTGAGTTCAGCCTTTTGGCCCGGCCCTCCACAATATTTTTAGTTTCTCATGTGGCCCCATGGAAAAAATAATTGCCCACCCCTGTTTTACAATATTTCCATTGTTCTACACTCCTGCTGGAGCCATTTGTGGAGATAGATCTAGACCATGCTGTTAAACTGTGGTCTGCCTCAGGCCACTAGAGGGAGCACCAACCGAGATTGTCAAAGGAATTGAAATTAAAATTCCTTACCAATTTTGTTACAGCCGCACTGTTCACTGAAGTGTTCTCTTCTGTCCACAGGTGACGGAATGTTGCAAGGAGGGAGCGAATCTGCGGATACAGGGTCCCGAGCAGTGCTCCCTGCTCCACCTGGCAGCCAAAGAAGGGCATCCCGACATTGTGACATATATCCTAGATAATGGTGAGTCTTGTTGTAACTTTGCTTGAACGGTGATGGAAATCCTATAGGGGTATACCTATACCTATAGGGTTCACAGGACGGGCTCATGGGGCCATACACTTTAGTCCGGTAAACTCCACTGGCAATCTGTAGTAATGCAGAGGGGGTGAGTAATATTGCAGTTTTTGGCAGCCTCTTTATATGAATTTAAAGCAGACCTAAAGCTGACCCTATTTCCAGCAGCTTGGCCCCAATGCTGGAAGCTGAGGACTAAATTTTCAGCAGCTGTGAATTAGTGCCTTTGGGTATCATAGGTGCCTTAAAGTGGACCAAAACTTTTTGACTATCTTGGGTTTTGGTCCTTGCCCCTGGGCTGTGTGAGACTCCCCGCCCCCCCCCCCCCCAGGTCGCCTGAACGAACTCACCTCTTTCCGGTCCTACAGCACATGCACGGCCGCTTGTCCAATCAGCACGCTCGGATCCGCTCTAGTACCTTCATCCAGGAACATGTCTAATGCGAGCAGATCTGAGCGAGCTGGCGGCCACATCCCCTGCTACCCTCTTACAGGGAGCGTGCCTACGCCGGCCATTCACAAATGCCTGATGCGGGCATGCTCCCTGCTAAAGGATAGTGGGGGTGCGGCCGCTGTTTGTGCATGGGCCGTTGGACTGGGAAGAGGTGAGTTTGTACTGCTTGAGAAAACTTCTGGTCTGGTCTGGACAGACCAAAGCCCATCAGTAATGCTAAACCATATGAGCCAGTCTCTGCTGATAGTCGTCTCCCTGGGGTGTTCTATTCAAGGCACCTACATCATCAGATCACTGCCCTGGTGGGGAGGTTCATACATAATGATAAAGAAGAGATGTTAACGAGGAACAAGGGCCTTTCTGCAGAGAGAGACTGATTTACTGATCCCTGGGCTGCCCAATTTGGGATGCCCGCTGTATGAAACCCCTGAGATCGCCTGGTATGTAGCCCGGGATTCCATGGCAAATGCGCAGGCCATGGTTTCATCCTTGCTGTAGGAGCAGGGGTGCGGCCAGCAGTGAACACTCCATTCAGGAATCTTAGCCGATCTCATGTCAGGTGGGGTAATGGTAGTATTAATGGAGCGCAAATGCTGTTTGGTCGGGTTATTTTCAGGCTATCCCTGGGGCTACACATAGGGAAATTCCTGGGAGAATGAAAATCCCCTGTCTTGTTCCTCTTTAACAGCATGTTAGTATTCTGGGTACTAGGTCATGATACAATCCAGTAATCGCTGGACTTGCCACTCAAACCCCTGACAGTCTGGAACTTTGGAAAATTGCCGGATCTATTGTTGCGAAAGAAGGGAAGACAAGTTTTGGCCTGTGGGGCGAGGGATGCTGGAGATATTAGTCAAAAAGGTTGTTTTTGATCTGCTTTAAGTGCGCGGGCATCCCAAAGTGGCCCCAGGGTGGGAGATGCAGCTTCCCTATGGTGAACTTAAGGTTTAGTTTTGCTTCAGGGACCTTCACAGTTTTGAAGAGAGAGCCACTAGCGGATTGTGCTTTATTTGGGATGCTTGTGAAACTCCCACTTTGCCTGTTAAACTTAGTGTTCTGGCGATCCCACAGTGCATGTGCTTGTTGCGGCGGCATTATCATCATCCCTGCGGCTGATGCGCACTCCTGCACCAGACCTAGCTGAATGGCTGTCACGCATGATCCGGAGGAGAGTGCCCAGTGCGCTACTCAACCCAGCTTTCTGCCAATCAGAAAAGATTGTGTCACCTGGCAATCTCTTTTTATTGCCGGGAAGCCTGAGAATGCATTCTGGGAGAGTGGAGTGAGGTAGCAATACCAGGGATCCACTAGGATTCACACACAGTCAGATGCCCCAGTAGAGCAGATCAGATCCCAGGTAAGTGAAAAACCTTTGTTTTTGTCATGTGTCTGGGAGGTTGAAAAAGTCCCCTTATTTATCAGAACAAGTTTCAGGAAATTAGAAAAGTACCGACAATGAGTCAGTATCTCCAACCACAAAAGCCGCTCCCACGCGCGATTATAATTAGTATATGTGACAGACGCTCTGCCTTTTGGATGTCATCACTATTCAATTGCCCACCGGGTTATTCACTGGCCTTTTCTTAATTAGGTTCCAGACAATGTCATTGTATTTTGATACTGTTACAGGCAATGTCATTGTAGTTTGGATTGTATTACAGACTGCCATTGTGTTGATTGATTACGTCACAGACAATGGCATTGTTCTGATTGATTGTGTTACAGATGTAAGGACTATACCGGACACCAGTCTGTCTTGAGCTGACAATCCCCAATCTCCACCGCCTCTTCTGCCTATAGACAAGTCCCCGCTTGTAGGAGACGCGGGTAATGCCTCTCCTACTCGGTTACCCCCAGGACTTACAGGGCGCAAAGATTATCAGCTTAAGGTGGAGACTGATGAATGGCAGGGAGTCCCAAGCGAGGATGGCGGAAGTCCGATTACAAGCCGAGGTCAGAGCCAGGAGGTCACGGGGCGAGGTATCAGAGGGGTCAGGCGAAAATCGTGGTCAGGCAGGCAAAAGGTCGGTTCAGGCTGAGGTCGACAACAGGAATCAAACGAGCTTCAATGCTTGGTACTAGGCGCTATAACAGGCAATGACACACTGCAGTGGAAATCCCTTTATAGTGGGAAAACCGGCAGGATTGGACAGGGAGACAGTGGCTGGGATTGGTGCACTTAGGATCTGACGGCAGATTGGAGCACTGGCCCTGTGGTCTGATTGGTGAGCTCTGGGCTGATTGCTCCAGCAAACTGCTCAGCACTGCACCTTCTAGACTTTGTTCTCTTAAACAGCCTCTGGTGGCCATTCTGAGTATTGCACCCCCGGAAGACATGAGCTGACTGTAAAGGCCAGCAAGCACAAGCTGAGTGACAACGGGCAAGGGGGGAGGACTTACTCGGCGACACACGCGCCGCTGGGGATGGCATCGGAGGCAGAGGCAGCTGCTGGGCAGGAGAAACCCTGGCCAGTTGCCTAGGGACACCACGGGCACGGACTGAAGGCAAGTCATTCCTGACAGTACCCTCCCCTTCACGAGGGGCCTCCGGACCCTCACCAGACTTAACAGGATTATCACCCTGAATGGTTCCGGCGGACTTCAATAAAGATACATGAGGTACCCTCATGGATGGAGAGGCAGACGGACAAATAAGCTCTGAGACTTGGGTTGCTCCAACTGTGATGCTATAGCAATGTTCTGCACAGTGTGGGCTCCATCCTGTCAATTCCCCAGTTTCCGAATCAAAGGTAGGGTTGTGCACCTTTAACCAGGGGAACCCTAAGACAACCGGGGCTTCAGGGCTGTCTAAGACAAAAAATTCAAGGTTCTCAGAATGGGAAGGTCCCACAACTAGGTTAATTAAAGGGGTTTTGGAGGCGACAGTTCCTCTAGGAACAGGAGTATTGTTTACTGCCAAAATCTGAAGGGGCTTCCCAAGGGGGATTAAGGGAATGCCTAAGGCGGCTACTATGGATTTATCCAAGAAGTTGCCAACTGCTCCGCTATCGACAAAAGCAAAGACGGATTTCCTGGACAACTCCCAACCCACAGAAGCAGGTAACAACATTTTATTTCTATGAAGGGAAGTTACCTGACCGTCCTGACAAACTTTCTCTATCTTGTCAGGACGTTGCAATCCCGCCAAAGGTCTTTTATTGGGGCAGGTCCTAACCAGGTGACCTGAAACCCCGCAGTACATGCATAGGCCTAAGGTGCGACGTCTACTCTTTTCAGCCGGGGAAAGGTGAGTAGCACCAAGTTGCATAGGCTCTTCTGGGGGCGAAGATGAGACAACACCCATAGAGGATGACTCCTGGTGGGAAGATTCCCAGAAGTGAGAGTGATTCTTCTCTATATGTCTCTCCCGTAGCCGTCTGTCAATTTTAATGGCCATAAGCATGAGTTCATCCAGGCTTTTAGGGTAAGGAAAATTTGTTAGAACATCCTTAACACCTTCTGAAAGACCAATTCTATACTGACTACAGAGAGCAGGATCATTCCAACGGGATTCAATCGCCCAGCGGCGGAATTTGCCACTATATTCCTCTGCTGAGCGTTTCCCCTGTTTCAGGCTTCGAAGCCTGGCATCAGCGGTCGAAGTCCTGTCAGGGTCCGAATATAGGATCTCCATAGCGGAGAAAAAGGCTGAGACAGATTGCAAGGGCTCATCTGTGGGCGCTAAGCCAAACGCCCAGGACTGTGGATCACCCTGGAGCAGAGAGATAACCAGGCCCACCCTCTGCATTTCTGTGCCTGAAGAGTAGGGCCGTAGTCTGAAATAAAGTTCACAGGAGTTCTTGAAGTTGGAGAATCTTGTACGATCCCCATCAAATTTCTCAGGAAGGGGAACCTTCGGTTCAACAGGAGGTGAGGATACAGGTGGTGCAGGCAGCTGGCGATTTTCTTGATCAGCCACACGTTGGGCCAGCTGGTTAATGGCGGTAGCCATGGCCTGCACTTGTTGTACAAGTTCTTCCATATCAATTTTTGGGCCTGTTATAATGTAAGGACTATACCGGACACCAGTCTGTCTTGAGCTGACAATCCCCAATCTCCACCGCCTCTTCTGCCTATAGACAAGTCCCCGCTTGTAGGAGACGCGGGTAATGCCTCTCCTACTCGGTTACCCCCAGGACTTACAGGGCGCAAAGATTATCAGCTTAAGGTGGAGACTGATGAACGGCAGGGAGTCCCAAGCGAGGATGCCGGATGGCGGAAGTCCGATTACAAGCCGAGGTCAGAGCCGGGAGGTCACGGGGCGAGGTATCAGAGGGGTCAGGCGAAAATCGTGGTCAGGCAGGCAAAAGGTCGGTTCAGGCTGAGGTCGACAACAGGAATCAATTGAGCTTCAATGCTTGGTACTAGGCGCTATAACAGGCAATGACACACTGCAGTGGAAATCCCTTTATAGTGGGAAAACCGGCAGGATTGGACAGGGAGACAGTGGCTGGGATTGGTGCACTTAGGATCTGATGGCAGATTGGAGCACTGGCCCTGTGGTCTGATTGGTGAGCTCTGGGCTGATTGCTCCAGCTGAGCTTCCCAGGCAAACTGCTCAGAGCTGCACCTTCTAGACTTCGTTCTCTTAAACAGCCTCCGGTGGCCATTCTGAGTATTGCACCTCCGGAAGACATGAGCTGACTGTAAAGGCCAGCAAGCACAAGCTCAGTGACAACGGGCAAGGGGGGAGGACTTACTCGGCGACACACGCGCCGCTGGGGATGGCATCGGAGGCAGAGGCAGCTGCTGGGCAGGAGAAACCCTGGCCAGTTGCCTAGGGACACCACGGGCACGGACTGAAGGCAAGTCATTCCTGACAGTACCCTCCCCTTCACGAGGGGCCTCCGGACCCTCACCAGACTTAACAGGATTATCACCCTGAATGGTTCCGGCGGACTTCAATAAAGATACATGACGTACCCTCATGGATGGAGAGGCAGACGGACAAATAAGCTCTGAGACTTGGGTTGCTCCAACTGTGATACTATAGCAATGTTCTGCACAGTGCGGGCTCCATCCTGTCAATTCCCCAGTTTCCCAATCAAAGGTAGGGTTGTGCACCTTTAACCAGGAGAAACCCTGGCCAGTTGCCTAGGGACACCACGGGCACGGACTGAAGGCAAGTCATTCCTGACAACAGACGTCTATTGTGTTGCTGATTGCGTCACCGGCAGAGTTGAGGGATTGTGTGCCCTGCTGCTATTGGTCGGTGTGTGTGTCATGCAGTTCTCCATCAGGTCCACCTTGCATGGAGACTTGTGTATATAAGGCCTAGAGTGGCACTAATAAAGACACTTCACCTTCACCCTCAATACTGAAGTTCTGTCTCTTATTGGGGGAAACGCTATATTACAGTTCACTAGCCCTTGTAAGGGCTTTTCCTGTTTCCTCACGGACGACTCTGGAATTCCAGCAGCACCTCTTACGATTGGGAAAAGGACGTCTCGGGCCGTGAAGCCCTCCGGCGATAAGGGTTATCGCTACAGTATAGTTATAGCTTGTACTTATGCGGTGCAGTAGCTTCAGTTGCAGCTGAGCTGCCTTTTCACTTTTTGGCATGGAGCGCCCCCCAGTGGCTGGGGATAATGACACAGGTGTTGAGTCTTGGTGTGTGTGCCCCTCCCCAATCAGCAACCCCGTGTCCAGGGGTAGGTGAGCAAGATGGAGCCAGCCCGGGCAGTGTTGGACTGGGTTGCTTGGGGCCCAAATCATTTTTAGGGCTTATGCACACAGACATTATGCCTAATGTTATAGTGTGTGATAGGACAACCTGTGCTCTCCTGCCATAGAACAACTACATCCAGCATTACCTACCACTCCTAGCTTAGAGAAATCACACATTGCACCCATTGTGTAGGATCCACTGAGCACTGGAGCTGTATAGAGGGTTTAAACTAAAACCCCGTCTGCCCAGTGGCAGATTGGGGCCAAAAATCAGCCCAGTATTGACCTGCCTCGATCAGCCTATGACCAGCCTGCAGCATCCCCGCTGGGCCTGAATCCAAGTGTCCTCCAATTTTGAGGGTTTTCTTGGCTTGGAGGGTAGAATGAGGCCAGGTACTGAGGTGCTGGGTTGAGAATACAGCAGCTGATTGGGCTGTAAGAAGCAGCAACTGTCCCCGAAGCAATGCGGCCCACCGGGAATTTTCTCCGGTCTCCCTATGGTCAGGGCTGTATTTGCTGTTCATGGTGCCCTAGGCACTTTAAGTGCTTGTGCCCCCTTTTTTTATGTTAGATTTTTAAGTTACGTCACAGTCCATATAAAAAAGTGTGTAGGGGGAAAGGGTGCACTGGGCTAGAGGGCACAAAGGGGGAAATGCATAGAAGCAGGCAAGCATGTTCCATCTTTTACTGCGTTCTGACATACAGGAGTCACATGACCACACCAGTGAAGGGGAGATGCTCTGGCCTGTGTTCAACCCATTGAACCCCCCCCTTTATACAAATACACTCTGCATCCTTCTGTGGCTGGGGGGGGGGGGTTGTTAGGAGGGATTAATGTTCCGGCTATGGGAGTTTTTATTTCTTTTCTTTACTACAGTAGTAAGGGCAGTGCCCTCCCCCCCTTCCAGGTTGCCACCCTAGGCATGTGCCTAATGGCAAATACAGCCCTGCCTATGGTCATTCCACTCCTATGTCTGACCAATTTGTGCTCTGGGGCTCAGTAGACAAAGTACAGAGCTATTAGCACCATGCAAACTGGGCAGAGGGACCCTCCCCATTCTCAAGAGGGCACCTAAGTTCAGGGGACCACTGCGGGATTCCCCTTGCCTGGCTGCTGATAGGTCTGATCTTTCAAGAGGGAGCACAATCAGGTCCAATATGGATCTTTTACTGCTTACTTTACAGTGTGGCTGTATTTGTCTTTAAAGGTTCTCATTCATCTAGATTGTGGTATATCTGTAGTAATAACATGACACTACAAGCCGCTATTTGGCTTTCTCAGTTCAGAATTCTGCCTTGATTTATCGCTGTCTAGATATCCTTGTGAACAGGCTTCCCTTGGCTTGATGTATTGTCCCGGCCACTTTAAAGCGGACTAGACTGGCTCTAGGGTCTAAAAAGACTCCAGGGCCAGGTTACACCTTGCCCCCTGATTTGGGATACCCTGCTGTGTGAAACCCCCGTAATTGCTTATACATTCTCCTGAGGAATATATCCCTTTGCTGCCAACCCCAAACCCCTGTTGCTGATCCATTCTTCAGCCCTCGGCATATATAAATGGCTGGTGGCGGATGCATAGGGCAGAAGGGAGCGGCCAGTATGAGGCGCCCCGCAATCATTCCTTTCAGACATTCTTATTAGACGAGAGCCCGTCATCTGTTCTGAGGGAAAATGAATCGAGGTAAGCAGCCTGACAATCCCTGCATTTTCATACACTGGGGCATCCCAAATCAGTGTGCACCTGTAAAGAGGACCATAACCTAGGTAAGTGAAAATTCTGTGTCTTGTTCTGCTTTAATGCATATATTAAAGTGGGCCTAAACATTTGATACTGGGCCCTGAATGTCCAATTGGGGATGCCCTGCTGTGTGAAACCCCAAGGGTCGCCTGTAATCATATTTCGATCCCCGAAATATGTGTATGTGCGGGACTCTGGTTACATCGCCAACACCCCTTCATCTGATGGTTGCACCCCATCTGGCTTATCTGAATGGCTAGCAGCGGGGGCAGCTGGAGGGAGCAGCCAGCAGGAGGCGCCACGGTAATCCATTAATACAAGCAATGATTTGAATGTGGAGTAAGGTAAGATTTTGGTCAATCCGGGGGGTTTTGCACATTGGCAGTTAAAATCGGGATATCCCATGTAAAGTACTCCAAAACCCCGGAGAGTTTTGTTTAGCTTTAATGCACAGTTTAGAAAGATAACTTTTTTTTAGAAACAAACCCTGTTTTATTAGGTAATAAGGGGAAATATTTGCATTAATTCCCCGGCCAATGTTAAGTATCAGTCCATAAAGAAGCATCTCCTCCAATAGCAGTCATAGGGTTAATCCGAAGCCTGGCCATGACCTCAGATCGCTGTCCCAGTGCTGCCATCTTTTCACAGCCTTCACAACAGTTCTCGCTTTTCTCGTCTGCATTTTCCCTGCCGTTTCTCTGCGCGAAGCCTTTGTATCCGGCGCTACCCCGCTGCTTCCTCCCCCTTAGGCCTCCATTCACTGCCAGGCTGTTTTATTTTGCTTCCTTTTCTCCCCCTCTGGTTCCTCCTCAATGCTCCGGGCACCCGCTGGGCACTGAGTGACAGCCTCCTAATGGCATCTTCTTTAAAGCTTCTTCCCTTTTTTGTGTTTAGTGTGGATAGGGATTTGGGACGGATGAGTGGTGATGCCCGGGTGACGGGGTCCGCGATGTGGGTAACCACTCTGCACTGGATGAGAGCCAAAATTATTAGAATGCTTTACTATGCGCACGAAGGAAGTCTAGAAGAAAATGGATGGAAAGATGATGTCATGTTCTGATCCTTGGCTTAGGCCTTGAGGCTGATAACAATGCGGGTCTGCTGCTTCACAGAGGGCCAGGTGACCTGGTGACACCCGCAAACCAATGGACAGACCTCAATCCTTTACCCAAACCGTGCCTGCAATCCAACACCCACAAACCTATTTACAACACCCAAGCCATACCTGCATCCTAACACTTACAAGCCTATGGCTTACACCCTCACCCAGCCGGTGCATGCAACCCAATGCACATAAACCTATGCACAATACCTACACCCAACCTGAACATGGAACCCGCAAACTATTTCACAACACCTCAACCTGTACCTGCAACTCACCACCTATAACAACTGCACCCAGCCTGTACCCCTAACTCAGCACCCACAAACCTATACTGAACATGCACACCCAGCCTGTAGCTGCAATCCAACACCCACAAACCTCTTTGCAACACCCAAGCCATACCTGCAACCTAACACTTACAAGTCTATGGCTATCACCCTCACCTAACCAGTGAATGCAACCCAATGCCCATAAACCTATGCACAATACCTACACCCAACCTGTAACATGCAACCTAATATTCATCAACCTATGCACAATATGTACATCCAACCGGTGCATGCAATCCAACACCCATAAACCTATGCACAATAGCTACAACCAACCTGTAACATGCAACCTAATATTCTAAACACCTACACCCAACCGGTGCATTGAACCCGCAAACTATTTCACAACACCTCAGCCTGTACCTGCAACTCACCACCCACAACATCTGCACCCAACCTGTAGCTGCAACCTCACATCCACAAACCTATTCACAACACCCTGCCCCAACCAGTACCCCTAACTCAGCACCCACAAACCTATACACAACACCCACAACTAGCCAGTAACTGCAACCCAACACCCACAAATCTATACACAACACCCACACCCAGCCTGTACCTGCAACTCACCATCCACAAATCTATACACAACAACCACACCCAACCTGTAGCTGCACCCCAACATCCACAAACCTATTCACAACACCCAGCCCCAACCTGTACTCCTAACTCAGCACCCACAAACCTATACTGAACATGCACACCCAGCCTGTACCTGCAACCCAACACCCACAAACCTATACACACCCGCAAACTATTTCACAACATCTCAGCCTGTACCTGCAACTCACCACCCACAACATCTGCACCCAACCTGTAGCTGCAACCTCACATTCACAAACCTATTCACAACACCCTGCCCCAACCAGTGCCCCTAACTCAGCACCCACACACCTATACACAACACCCACAATCAGCCAGTAACTGCAACCCAACACCCACAAATCTTTACACAACACCCACACCCAGCCTGTACCTGCAACTCACCACCCACAAATCTACACACAACAACCACACCCAACCTGTAGCTGCAACCCAACATCCACAAACCTATTCACAACACCCAGCCCCAACCTGTACCCCTAACTCAGCACCCACAAACCTATACTGAACATGCACACCCAGCCTGTACCTGCAACCCAACACCCACAAACCTATACATAACATCCCCACCTAACCTGTACCCCTAACTCAGCACCCGCAAATCTATACAAAACACCCACACCCAACCTGTACCCATAACTTAGTAACCACAAACCTATACAGAACACCCACACCCAACCTGTAGCTGCAACCCAACATCCACAAACCTAGTCACAACACCCACACTCAACCTGTACCTGCAACCCAACACCCACAAATCTATATACAACACCCACACCCGGCCTGTACCTGCAACCCAACACCCACAAATCTATATACAACACCCACACCCGGCCTGTACCTGCAACCCAACACCCACAAATCTATATACAACACCCACACCCAGCCTGTACCTGCAACCCAACACTCACACCCAGCCTGTACCTGCAACCCAACACCCACAAACCTATGCGTAACATCCCCATCCTACCTGTACCCATAACTTAGTAACCACAAACATATACACAACACCCACACCCAACCTGTAGCTGCAACCCATCACCCACAAACCTATACACAATACCAACACCCAACCTGTAGCTGCAACCCAACACCCACAAACCTATGCATAACATCCCCATCCAACCTGTACCTCTAACTCGGCACCCACAAACCTATACACAACACCCACACCCAACCCGTAGCTGCAACCCAGCATCTACAAACCTAGTCAAAAAACCCAGCCCTAACCTGTACCCCTAACTCAGCACCCTCAAACCTAATAAACCTGTACCCCTTACTTAGCACCCACAAACCTATACACAACACCCACACCCAGCGTGTACCTGCAACGTGACACCCACAAACCTATTCACAAGATCTCCACCCAACCTGTACCTGCAACCCAACACTCACAAACCTATGCACAACATCCCCACCCAACCTATACCCCTAACTCAGCACCCACAAACCAATACACAATACCCACACCCAACCTGTACCCATATATGCAACCTGCAAACCTTTTCACACCCACACCCAACCTGTACTTGTAAACCAGCATACATAAACCTATACACAAAGCTCACACCCAACATGTATCTGCAACCCATCACCCACAAACCTGTTTATAACACACAACCTGTACCTGCAACCAAACACCCTCAAACCCATAAACGACAAACATAATCCACCTATATCTGTAACATAACCCCCGCAAAACTATCCACACCACCTCCTACAACCTGTACCTGCAACCCACCACTCACAGGACTGTGATTAACACCTGCATCATCAATTGTTAGATCACTTTAATCCCCCTATACTGCCTAACATGGTCTCTCCCTAACCAGGCTTACAACGATATCCTAAAACCCAACACATACACACCCATCACTGACCTGTTTCTGAACCCAGCAGCCACAAACCTGTGCTCAGCACGCATTGCCACACAGAGCAGACAAACCCAGGCTCACACACTACGACCCCAAATTCAACACCCACATTACTATACAGAATGCCCACACCCAACCCGGACCTGCCCCCCAAATCTTGGGAATCAACGCACAACATACTGTACACTCAAACATCTGCAACTCACCCACAAACCTATGCTCAACACAAGCTCCCACACACAAGCACCTGCATCTCAATACAAAAAACCTACCTTAAATACACAAACTAATACTTATCCTGTATCTGCAACCCAACACCTTCAAACCTATGCTGAACACACTCTTCCAAACCCACACATCTGGTCCTAACCTGCAACCCAACAAACCTACACTAAATGCATATTGCTACATTCGAGTCATACCTGCCATCTGACACACACATACACTCTGCACACGCTTTCATATTCATCCTTTACCTGTAACCCAAACCTACATTCAGCATATACTTCCACACCCAACCCCATACATGAAATCTGATCTGATTAGATGTTCCCTTGTATAACCCTCTTGGTTGTTGCTTGTGTCTGTAGGTAAGTCCTCCACTGTGATTGCATCAAAGGGAAGTTGGCACAACTCTTTTAGACCCTGTAGTGAGGTCACAAACTGTATAAGGGGATTACATACAGTATTGTATTCCTGCAGACACTTTGAAGAGGGCACACATGACTAATATCACAACATTTCTGACGAATGTTTGTCTTGGCTGCTGAAGATTGTAACTCACCCCAATCCATTTTCCCCTTACAATATCACCAGAGACTGGTTAATTGTTTACAGGAGACTATAAGAAGATGCAGAGCCCAAGGCACCACCAAACACTAAACATGGTCTATAGTCCCACTGTACCAAGAACCAATGGACTGAATCATTATAAATGCAATTTGTACAATTGGACCTACAGTAATCAAGAATGACCCCATAAAATGAGTCATCGAGTATTGAAAATGCCACAGGAACATCTCTGGCACTGATCAGCGTTAATAAAATTGGTGTCTGAACTCCACTCATGAACATATGTCTTGCCATAAGCACTAAACCTGTTCCTCGAGCTTCTACATAATCAAGCATACACTCCTCTTATCTGGCCTTTTTTATGGACATTGCATGGTTGCTATGGGTGCTACTAGGTGTAGGTGCACTTAAAATCCAGGAATATAGCCATACAATTTCCTTTGACAAATATTTGCAACAGAACTGCATTATCTGGAGTAATGGATCCAACTCACCATCTGGCAGTGTGACAAAGGATGCAGAATGTTACCAGCCTGCAGTAAAGCTTGGTAGTAAAGGAACACTAAGCTGATCTTCATGGTTTGGGCTGAGCCCCTTAATTCAAAGTCAAAATGGCAAAACTGACCAGATGTCCCACTTTCGTTGGGACAGTCCCACTTTGAGGCCCACTGTCCCTCTAAAAAATCCAGGGACACCTAAATGTCCCACTTTGCTGACATAGGGAACAGAGGCGTAGCTAGGCTTTCTGGCACCTGGGGCAAAGATTCGAAATGGTGCCCCCCACCTGTGCTTAGGCTCCTCTTTGGAGCCCCCTGACCTGCTGCACCCGAGGCATGTGTCCCCCCTGACCCCCCCCCCCCTAGCTATGCCCCTGTGGGGAAAACTGTGCCTCCAAATGTAAAATGCTGGATGTCTGGGTGGTTTACAACTGCTCTGATTCTTTGGTTGAATGGTGGACTTCTGAGCAGTGGGTCCATCACGAACATCTTTTATGGACACAATATTCCTAGAGCATGTGACCTTTAATTAAGCCACACCCTAAGCCACCCTCCTACCATGCCCATCACCCACAAAAATCATTTAAACTGTCCCACTTTGAGGACCCCAATAAATGGTCAGTTTACTTCAGGTCTGCTTACACCCCACCCCCAGTTGGATAAAACGCAATAGCTTGCTCCAAGGGTGGACTGAAATACCTTGGGCCCTCCAGAGGAAATTATTTTCGTGGGGCCACCACAGGATATAATTCTTAGGGCCCACTAAAGGAAATTATTCTTGGGATCCACCAGAGCAAATCATTCTTCTTTCAGCCATTTAGAAATAATGGCAGACCAATGTTAATCAAGTTGTCGCACGATATAAGGCACAATGTTTATTACCTAAATACTGAAATTAAATAAAAGAGAAAATGCTCTTCTAATATTGTATAATGAATGTAACTTTTTAGGAAGTTTATAAATATTAATAATAAATATATTTTATGTTTTTTCAATCTAAGGCACTTATTAATAACAATCAGTGATAATCAGCAGCTGACTGTTCTAGTGGTAATAGATAATGAGTCCGCTGAATCTCCCCTGTCCCTTATACTCTTCATTTTGCCCCAAGGCCCTTAATTACAATGGCTGAAATGTACATGAATGTAAAGGAATTGCATTCATGCCCTTGCATCTTCATATTCACTGATGGCGGGAAGCCAGCTGTCTTTTTTATGCCCCTACACACCTACTCCATTCATTGCAATGGAGGGTGCATGTCAAGGTGGGTTTGGCACCCCCCCCCCCCCCCCCCCTCCATTGCAATGAATGGAGTAGGCGTGTTAGCGGGATGTAAATCCATGTTGATTGATGCAGACGTTGGAAGACAAAATCAGTTGTTTTCTCGCATCGGCAAGTATGAGGATGCTGGTGCTGCACAGAGGAGCTATAGGGGACAAAAGAGGAGTATAGACTTTTGATGTTATTGCCATTTTACTACAGTTATTACTAATTATTGCCGATTTATGTCGGAGTCAGAGCCTGATAAAATAGCTGAGTGGGAGTTGGGGCCTTGGCTTTCAACTCACAGCCCTGATCCTAACTAATGCTTCTGTGTAGAATAAATGTAATCAAAGAGCCTTGCCAGTGGGGGGACCTGCTGCATATTAGGGCTGAGCGGATCCGAGTGCAATGATTGGACAAGCGGCTGCACATTTGGTGTAGGACCGGGAAGGGGTGAGTTTGTTTCAGCGACCTGGGGGGTTTTATACATCGGGGGTGCCCCGGGGGCAAGAACCAAAACCAAGCATAGTCAAAATCCTGGCCTTTGGTCCACTTTAAGGAGTAGCGGGGTGTCTTTCTGTAGTCTGCCTCAGACAGCAAAGAGGCTAGACTCACCCCTGTTGGTTTAAAGCAGAACAAAACCCATCAGTGACCGTCCCAGAATCTAAAGGATTCCAGGGCTGGCCGTTGGCTACCCCCCCCCAAGGGCATCCAGAATTGGGATGCCCCGCTGTACGATACCCCCAGAATGCCGCTATTCACTCACCTCTCCCTCATTCCATTGGTACATGTGCAGGCTCTCTTCTAATGGGAGTCGTCTGCCATGACTATGTCACTCAGCAAACAGCTCTCATTGTTGTCAATGGGGAGCGCATTCCCAACAGCGTGCGCACACTCCTGTCCCAGCCTTTTAGACTGGGACGAGAGCGCGCATGCCGCCTGGGATGCGGGGGATATGGCAGCATGCGTGCCCCATTGAATATTCATTTGCTGAAGGATGTAAACACAAAAACGAATTGGGCCCCCCCCCCCCCCAGGACATGGGCCAAGAAAGGATGCACAGCCAACTGAATAATACACAAACTAAATACACTTTATTGTCAAAACACACATAAAACAAACATAACACGGGACATATTTAAAAAAACAGGGTAGCCCTGCAACTTAAACCCCCCTAATTTATACATTTATTACAAAAATACAGTACATATGAATATTACAGCAGCCAGCATACAACAAAGATACCAAGTGAATTTCCATTCAAAAAACCTACAATTCATCCTGAATAAGAGCCTATCTTTTATGTTTCCCACATGCTGTACATACAGATTGCTCACATTAAAAATCATCCTACCTGCATCCACTGCATTTTCAGAGCCTTTAAATATCCAAGATGGAAGCCCATGGATTCTGGCCCTCTGCATTCTGGGATTATTGCCCTTTTCCTGACCCCAGCTCTGCTCTGTCTGTGCAAAGCACAGCTATAACCCACCCCCTGCACATTTGACCCCTCTCCTCAGTATGTGATGCTACTGAGCCAAAATGGCGGCGCCAGTATCCTAGAGTGCTGAACAGAGTTCCAATGGGGAAAAAAATTAAAAAGTAAATGATTAAATAAATATATATATATATATATATATATATATATATATATATATTAATTTTAGATTCTTGGGAATAGTTTTTTAAGGGTTTGGGCTTTTCATCAAACGATGCTGAAGGTCCAATGCTTCAAAAATAATATCACCAAGTAAAGGGGGGTCTCAGCGGCAAGGGCAGCAATGCCGGAGCACCAAGAACAGGATGTAAACACAGCAAAGTGATCTGATTGGACGGGAAACCACGGGAAAGCACTATGGCAAAAAATGGGCCAATAATAAAAATCCATATAAATATGCTGGATGGCGGGAGGAGGGGTCACGTGTAGACCCAGCATCTAGAAATATCCAGCCAGGATTGTCTTTTATTTTTATTAATGGAAGGAAGGGGAAATTGGGTGACAGTTTCTGTCACCCCTGATACATTAAGGGGGTTATTTAAGAACGGATAGCACCAGGTAGTGCATCGTAGCGGCAGGCAGCATCTGGTGAACGCTGGGCACTGTACCCAACCGAGATGCTAGGGTACATCGCCCGAAACCCGCTTACAGCATCTACTAGCTGTCGCTCTAAGCGCCGCTATACAGATGCTTATCTGGCAATACGTGGCGCTAGTAGTGAATCAGCCTGTGCACCCCTGGATTTTATTCCTACCCGCTATACTTACCTCAATCCCAGTCCAACGGTGCATGCGCGGGCTGCAGCCGTATCCCCGCTATCCCTCTAGCAGGGCGCGTTCCTGTGCAGGCCATTTGTGAATGGCGCGCTCTGAGCCACTGAGCTAAGAAATGTCAGGTTAGACGTCCATAGCTCAGTGGCGCTGAGCGTGTTGATTGGATGAGCTGTCGCGCATGCACCGCAGGACCGCGGTGAGGTGAGTTGATGCGAGAGATCTGGGGGGTTTCACATAAGGGGGCAGGGGGAGTGGACCAAAACCCAGGATATTCAAAATCCTGGGTTTTGGTCGACTTTAAAGTGGACCATCACCCAGGGGTGATCGGCCCGGGAATCTATAAGATTCCCGGGCCGATCACCTCCCTCACCGCGGGACATCCAAGATCGGGATGTCCCGCGGTGAGGGACCCCCCCAAAACCCCCAAAAAATCTTACCTCATCGGCGGCGCCCTGTCAGAGTGACGTGCGGGAGGTGGCGGCGGACGCGCTGTCTTGTCCGTCGCTGTCACCCGCTTGTCCGTCGGCGGGGATTGGACGGCGCGGTCAGGTGAGTTTTTGGGGCTTTCTGGGGGGTTTCACACAGCGGGGCACCCCCAATTGGGGTGCCCCCCCGAAGTGGACCAAAACCCAGGATAGTCAAAATCCTGGGTGTTGGTCCACTTTAAGCAGGGCCCTGGGGAAATGGAACAAAACCAGGGAAAGTCAAGTCCCCGGGTTATGTTGCACTTTAAGAACTGCTGGACGTGTTCACAAAGCACATGGCCGTTCATTGTGCTCGCGGTGTAAATGATTGCTCCGAGATGAAACTACAAATGATGATAGCCCAATATTATCGGGATCAAACTCCCTACAGACAAAATAAAAGGCCTCATCCAGGAAGGCTGTCAGTTTCTTTGGTGATTTGTATGACGACTGAGCACTCTCCGACCACCAAAGGAAACCAGACGCTTGCTGAACAGACTGGCAGAACGTAATATTTCAAGAATATCTTCCCAGATATCACATCAATAATTAAAAGATGTCTTTTAGACTCCATGAAATAGAAGTGTAGGTCGATACTCCGGGAAGCAGGAGGGTATGTGGTCCTAGATGCAGCCAGATGGTTTCACATAAAAAAAAAAAACATAAAGCGCGTAGGACCCCCTCCTCCCCCGGCATGAAAGCCATCCCTTCCTTGCTGAGATTTCTGTGCCAACTTTGTAAAGGCTTCAGTGCTGTCAAAACTCTCTGTGGCAATCTCCGGAGCGGATCAATGTCAGCCATTACCGAGAACACCTCCCAAAAAACCCAGGGGCTCCTTTATCTTGGATACTTTCTGCACATTTACATCATAAAAGAGTCTTTCACCCCCACCTCTCTATCCATCAATTATTTAGTTATGTCCCGCACATCATAGCAGGGCTGTGGTCCCTTCATTATTCTCTTTAGTAAGACTTTCCGGCACTAGTGTTTCCATCTTCATGGTAGAAACACTACATGGTCGAAATAACCAAATGTAGTCCAGACCCTCTAATCAGTTACTCTGCTCTCACTGCCGATTTATAAACTGCCTCTGAAACCAAGAGCATCCGAACGTTAACAACTGAAAAAACGCTAATGCCAATGCGACCGCCAGCTAGCGTCTTAGAGGGTAATTTATTATAAAATGTGTGGCTGGCACTTGAGCGCCTGAGAGGCTCGACAGCGCCTGCACCACGGCATCGTCTTAAGCTGCTTGTATGTGCCTGTGCGCTAGCGCCGCCCGGGAGCGCCACCAGCTGTCGAAATTTATTTTAAAAAACAAAGCGCGTTTAATTTTTAGGGTCAGGGAAGTTTTTGTTTTTTTTTTTTTAAATAGGAATTATATTGGGGATATTTGAAAGACATGACACAGCTTTATCATGGCCCACAACACAAAAGTCCAAAAAATGCATCCAAAAATAATCCCAAACAGCCCAGGGATTTTGTGGCACATGCACCAGCCCAAAAATAAAAAATTATTATAAAATGCCTAAATAATTGTAACCATTCAAGCCCATTGAAATGTATAGGATAAGGCCACATAGTGCAGGGTGAGCGCCTGGTCCTATCTGGCACTGTAGGAAACTCAGCACCGGCGATGGGATGAGTGCTACTTGTATGAGTGATGGGACACTAGCTGAAGCTATCACAGGCACTCTGAATTTTTGACTTAATAAATACACCTTTTGCACAGGGACCTGACATTCACCTGACACTCATCTGGCACTATGTGGCCTTAGCCTTCCTTAAATAAACCCCTTGTTTAACTATAGCGCCGAAAATGATGCAGCACCAGATGAAACCTGGAGCTGTACCTCAAGATCCCATTGAGCACAATGGGCAGAACTGGATTGAAGTGTTTAAAGTGAACCAACACCCAGGATTTTGACTATCCTGGGTTTTGGTCCACTTCGGTGGGGCACCCCGATCGGGGGTGCTCCTGCTGTGTGAAACCCCCCAGAAAGCCCCAAAAACTCACCTCTCCCCGCTCCCACATGACCGCTGCTGCCAATCCCCGGCGACGGACAAGCGGGAGGCAGCGACGGACAAGAGAGCGCGCCCGCCGCCGCCTCCCGCGCGTCACTCTTACAGGACGCGCGCCCGCGCACAAACGGTCGGCGCGGGTGTGTGTCCTGCTAGAGGGCCGCGGGTGCCGCTGGATCGAGGAGCAGGTAGGGATTTAGGGGTTTCTGGGGGGTTTCACACAGCGATCGGGGTGCCCTGCAGTCAGGAGACTGATCGGTCCGGGAATCTTATAGATCTTTTAGATTCCAGGGCCGATCAGTGGAGGGTGTTGGTCCACTTTAATGCTTATAATTAATATTACACACATTTATTTGTACATAACTTGCATTGGAACTTGTCATTGATTGAAACTCAGGATCTAGATGGGCATTTTTTTTTTTCAGCTTTTTCTGTTTTTTATTTCGGGTTATTAAAACTGATTTTAATGGCTTCTTTTGCTTAACAATGTGTAATTAGGACACCAACAACTAAAACGCAGCCTAAACACGCTGTTTGTCTCAGTGATCTCTTGTAACTGTAATGATGAAACCAGCGTCAAAAAAATAAAGCGCCAAAGATTTCAAAGAGGAAAAAAATCATAAGTATGGTGTTGAGTGCCAGAAAAACACCCGAACAAAGTGGCGCTCACTGGCCCTGGGAGAATCATCCGGCGCTTCTCTGAGCTGACACAAGCCAGCCAATACCTATCTGTACAAATGACCAGCACTCCATTATATAATTCCACCAAGTGTATCATAGAAAGACAAATGTGGTATGAAACATCCATCACAAAGTGTCCAAAGTCCATATTAGGTCAAATGGTAAGCAGTGTCCTGAATTCCAACGTTTCGGGGGAGCAGCCCCCTTCATCAGGGACAGCCAATACCTAAGGGCAACAATCAAAGCTAATTAGTAGCATTCTAGTGACAATTAGAGATGAGCGAACTTCTTGAAAGTTCGATTCGGGCGATTCGCCAAATTTCCCCAAGAAATTCGGGTTCGCCCGAATCGAACTTTCACAAATCGCTCATCTGAAAAAAAAAATGCCGGCATGGTGGGAGCGGGCAGGCCGGCTACGCCTGACAGCGTGGCCGGCCTGCCCGCTCCCACCATGCCGGCATTTTTTTTTTATTATTTCAGGGAAAATTCGATTGGCACGAACCAAAAATAATTCGGGTTCGTGCCGAATCGAATTTTCCCTGAAATTCGGAGCGAATTCCGGTTCGTCCGAACCGGTTCGCTCATCCCTAGAGACAATGTAGTACACAGCATAGCGCCAGATAAGATGGGAATTGCTGGCTCTCTGAAGCTGGCGCTATAGCCAACAAAAATGATGCTAAAAGGTGCACATCATAAATAAGGCCCCAACATGTGCAGACAATTCACACACTTTAATAAATACTCCCTTTGAATGATTTTGTGAAAGATTAAGAAAGTTTAACTGTAGACTATCTGCACCTTATTTGGGGAACTTCTCTAATGATGGGAATTTTTAAGGATTTTTATAAATTATAGTAACTATCAGCCAAGTGAGCAGGAGAACATCTCTATACATAAGTTAGCATAACAATAGAAAGTAAAACAAATGACCTCATTGAATGATCAGCACATGCTGGAGCTTCACTAACTTCCATTAGTCCAGAGAGTTGTGAAGAATAACCGTGTCATTTTTTTGCAGGTCCTGAAGATCTGCTGGAGATGGTCGATGGGACCACGTAAGTGTTTTACTCTTTGGTTTGTAATTCCTGATGAATTTATTGTTGTTGAACCTATACTAACCTAAACCCTGTAATCAAGAACAGGGAACGCTTGATGCAAAAAACAACCATTTAAAGTGGACCAACACCCAGGATTTTGACTATCCTGGGTCTTGGTCCACTTCGGTGGGGCACCCCCGATCGGGGTGCCCCGCTGTGTGAAACCCCCCCTAACCCCCCGAAAAACTCACCTCTCCCCGCTCCCAGCGCCGACGTACAAGCCAGGTCCAGGAACGTCTAAGCGGCTGCCGCCGCCGCCGCCTCCCGCGCGTCCCTTTTGACGCCCCGCGCGCCCGCGCCGGCCATTCGCAGACGGCCGGCGCGGGTGCGCGCACGCCTACAGGGGCGCGAGGGAGGCGGCCGGCCGCCGCCGAAGATCAGGTAAGGTTTTTCGGGGGTTTTGGGGGGGTTACACCCCGCGGGACATCCCGATCTCGGATGTCCCGCGGGGTGGGGGGTGATCGGCCCGGGAATCTTATAGATTCCCGGGCCGATCACCCGTGGGTGTTGGTCCACTTTAAAGCGGACCTTCACCCTGAATAAGAGCCTATCTTATATGTTTCCCACACCCTGTACATACAGATTGCTCACATTAAAAATCATCCTACCTGCATCTACTGCATGTTATGAGCCTTTTAAGCCTCCAAGATGGTGGGTCATGGAGCATCAGGCAAACAGGAATTGTCTTCTGACTGTGCTGTTCTGCATTCTGGGATTGTTGTCCTTTCTCTAACCCCAACTCTGCTCTGTCTGTGCAAAGCACAACTATAATCCCGCTCTGCACCCGTAACCTAGAGTCCTGAACAGAGTTGCTGCCCAGTGGGGAAATAATAAAAAGTGACTAAAAACCTAAAATATATTAATTCTAGATGCTGGGAAATCGCATTTTTAAGGGTTTGGGCTTTTTATTAAATCATGCTGAAGGTCCGGTTTAAAATGCACGAAAATGCTCTCAAGCTATTTGCATCACATTGGAACATATTGGCTGCCATTGAAGTCATGAGCATGAGGAGCTGATAATGTGCTTCTGGCACCACATGGGTTTTATTTGATAAAGCAGGCTTAACCTTAAAAATCAGCTAGATAGCTAAACGATAATGGGAAGTATATATGATAAAGAAACCCCACCAGCATTTGTCCCTTTGTTTGGAGAAAAGAAAAGATTCAGAGGCTGATTTATTAATAGCGGCAGGTAGCGACAGTTGAGCGACTGTAGCGACATTTTCAGAGCGCCCACTAGTAGTCGCTGTGCTTGGCCGTTGTTCGGTTGTTGACAGCGACTCAGTCGGTGTGGCGTAATGTTGAATACAAGGTTACGAGTCGCTATTTGACAGGTTCCGCGATGTATGGGTGCGCATGATAGCGACTGGTCAGAGCCCCCGGCTTCCACCATAGTCATCAAAAAAGCACGCTCAAAAAATTCAAGCGCTGTGAAATGCATGTTTAAACCCCAGAGCGCTGGAGGCGATGTGTTAAAAGTAGTTTTTTAACCCCTAAACCACCATATTTTTGGAAACCAAAAAAAAAAAAAGTATTTTAAATAATTTAGTAATATGAATACATTAATATCAGACCTGTAATATCAATTCTGTACATTTTTTTTTTTTCCCTTAAAAAAATTATCTAAAATGGCAGAAGTGGACACAGAATTTTTCACATTTAAAAAAAAACAAAAAACAAAAACAAAACATTAATAACAATTAATTATGAATATTTAAAGATTGTTCCATTGAAATGCATTGGAGAGCGCCAGGTAGTGAGAGGTCATACCTGTCGCTGTTCAAGGTCGGATGCTGGCGCTGTGGGCTGAGGCTGGAATAATGATGAATGAGTGGCTATCTGGCGCTATCTCAGTCGCTAAGCAGGATTGGCTTGATAAATGTGTGATTGTGGTGGGGAGCCGGCGTTCTCAAGGCGGGGCCCGTCATTACCGGCCGCTCACCAGTCGCTACCTGTCGCTATTCCTTCATAAATAAGGGCCCCAATCTCCTTAGCCGGCCAGCGCTGATAGGCTGCTTGCAGTCATGTGGGCACGTCACCCCGAGTGCCACCAGTGGCTCAGCCTATCGGCGCTGGCTGGTGCTGGCTCTGAAGGCAGATAGGCTGCTCCATGGCAGCCTTAGCATAGGATCTCAGAAGTGGTGAGTATGCGGGCGGCCGGTTTATTGTTTTATATGCTGTGATGGGCAGCTAGGGTCCCGCTGTCCCGCTGCTATATTGTGCAGAGTAACTATGGTCATTTAAAAAAATGTTAAAAAAAGAAACACGTACAGTAGCCAATTGTTCTTTGATCTGATTAGATCTACATTTAAATAAAAGGTAATTGATGCACTTTACATGTTATGCCAATGTTGTTATGAAGTAACCATTGCGTTGCAGACCCTCCTTCTTCTCACAATACTCACCTGTGTATTCTTTGCGCCTTGCAGAGGAGAGACGGCATTACACAAAGCAGCATTTCAGAAACATCGGCAGGTGTGCCAGGTTCTTCTGGATGCCGGGGCTTCATTATTAAAGAAAGATGCCAAGGTGATCTGCCCATCCTCCATTACTTACTGCTAACGCCTGGCCTTTATGTTGTTTTCAGTGCTGGCCACAGCAAAAATAGATTGTGCCGCATCCATACAATCTTACCAAAACATTGCATCCCAAACTGAACACTGTATTTCAAAAGAATTGGTACTTACCTGTTCCACATGGCCAGGCTCTCCTCTGGCAATTTCACTGTATGGAGAGCTGCCCATCCCTGTTATTCTCCACAATCTAGGCCATCCGGCCGCCCACCCAATGAGACACACAGCAGGTTGTGGCATTGGCTAATTTTTATTCTATTTGCATAACTTACTTAGCAAGATTTTGGTAAGATTGTACAATTGTTTGGTATATAGTCAGTATGTTGTATTATAAATTATTAGATTGTATATCTAAAGAAGTGTATAGCATTGATATGTTCTTTTTAATAAGTTAAAGCAAACCTAAACTCTCCTGACAACTCTTTGCTAGGTAGGGTCCAGAAGTTTCCTAACCCCCCAACTCCCCTATTCCAGAAATAGTTACCCTTTTCTCGTAGAGCTCTGTATGATGTTGGTCCCCAACAAATGGAGCTCAGTTAGGATAAGGTGAGTATCTCTGTAATGCAGGGCTTACTGATGGCATGATGGGGTAAGTTGGGTTAGTTTAGTGTCACTGATTTCCCTGTCTTACCTAAAAAGAGAAACATACCCACCTCTTCTCTGCTGCAGCTTTGCAGCTCTCTAAATCTCATCCAATGCAAAGATCAGGGTCTCCCAGTGTCCACGCACTCCCCCGAGTCTCATACTCCTCGTAACGGCACATTTCAGTCACTGAAATAGAGCATATTAGGTAATGCCTCACCCCCCCCCCCTCCCCAATTGCAGGGTATAGAGTTGGCAGTGATCAGCCATAGTAGGAGCAGCACACCAACTTGCCTTCAGACACCAACTTCACCTTTAAATAAAACACGCCGCCCAAAAAATCCCAGGGATGTGTGCATGCTGAGGGACCTGATCTCAGGATAAGAGTTATAGAGGTATCATGCATCTATTAGTAATCCATTCTCGACTGTTCCTTAGACCCTAAGGAGGGGGGGGGGGTCATTGACTGTGACCCAACTTTGGAAATCTATCTTTACTTCCTTCCTGCAATATAGCCATTAGTATCCCAGGGATGAGAGACGACGTGCTGCTCAACAACACCTTTTGGTTATGAGGATACCCATAGTTTTGCCGTTAACCAAGTTTCTTCTCATCTCCAACACCTAAAGCAAACTCTAACATCGAAGTGAAAGCTTGCAACGTATCCCTTGCAGCCGCACCCAACCCTTTTAATCTACCCTGAAATCTTAACCTAACCTTTGGATTGAATTCTATTAAAAAAACTGTACAGTAACCCCTTGTATTTTACTAAATGCAATACTATTGTATGTCTTCCTGTGTACTGAGTCATGTTGTTCAGTGTAATATTGTAGATTAGCCTACGGCATGGAGACAACACTGTGACTGCCATTTCTCTTGTGAGACATTAAAACAGACCAAACGTAAAAAAAAAACAAGTTCAGTAAATTGTACCCTTAAAGCCCCACTCTGGTAATCAGTGACATAAACTATTTGAGAGGGCTTAAATCCTTGCAGGTGTTATGGAATAGCAGGCAGATTCTATACTGCATAACTGATGGGATCATTGTCACATACATGAGTTCAGCCTATATAAAAACCCAATCCCACAGTCAGAATTGCCTCACATATCAGTGCAATCCTCCTTTATTTCTAGTAGAAAGCCATTAGCTGTGATGATTCATTGCTCTGCTGCACAGCTGAAAGAATCGTAACATTTTAGAAGATACACTGACTGAATGGTGTGCAGTAAATCCAGAGTCCAGTGAACAGTGATAAAGAAACATTGTTGCAGCTTTCCCCTCACACACACACATTCTCTCTAGCAGCTTGCTATTCAGTGTGTGCGTTTAAATAACATAATACACAAGCTGTCCTTGTCTCTGAGGCATTTATCTCAGTTTGGTGTGGGCTGTTGTTGGCACAGCTCTCCCCTCAGGCTTATGTGTGAGAACATGGCACTCCCTTACAGTCCTGCAGCAAAGAATAGTCCTGTTATTCCAAAACATCTGCATGGAGTTAAGCCCTCTCAAATAGTTTTTGCCAGAGGGAGGCTTTAGGGGATCAATTTACTAAACTATTTTTTTTTTCTTTTGGTCCGCTTTAGGTGACATTGTGTTTTACCTTTCTCATTAACGGGTCCTTCTTGCCATTCTTTGCAGGGGCTTACTCCCACTGACAAGGCCCAGGAGGCAGGGGATGAAGAACTCACATCCTACTTAGAGTCTTGTCAAGCTAAGCAATTTCTTTCCAATGACGACCTGGAGACAGCAGTATGAAGAGGGCAGCAGGTTGTAGAAACCAATCAGAAGAGGAGGAAATGAGAGTAGGGAGGTTCCAGAAGAAGGTCACACCAGGAGAAGACAACTTGTTGGAAGAGGCACCTTTTCTTCAAGCAAGAAAAGCAGTGGCGGGTGTATTGTCCAGTTTCTAAGGGCTAACGTAACCTGCCATGGAACTGCTGCACCGCTGAAGTGTGAAGGGATGACGAGGTGGGGTGAGGGACGATGGAGGTTTGGAGCTTCCCCCCTGCTCCGCGTGGACCCCTTCTTTCTGTTCTCCAACAAAACGCATGACCATCCCTCTTGTCTATCTCCTTGCGTTGGTCTTATCTCATTCACTCAACTTCGGAAGGAAGGAAGAACATAAAGGCCTGCACAGTGTTATAAACCTCACCTATATTTTGAGTATTTGCAGTGCCGATGCATTAAACAGAGACTGGGTTCTCCTAGGAATCAGCGTGGTTACAAATTGGGGGAAAAATAATTTTCTTAGTTGTTCACATAACATCCTGTGAGAAGACCACCAAACCTACAATACAATATCCAAGTATGAGGAGACATATTGTAATATTCACAACTGTATATGTAAATGTCCTGTTAACATGACAATAACCTGTGACGTCTGATGTGTCGTTTTTTTGGTTCGGGTTACAAAAAAATGATCGGCCAACAGACAGTATATACCTAAAAAGATCATAGAACGTGCTTCCTGATCATATGTGTGCTTTTAGCAAAGCCATCTGCATTAAACCGGACCTTCACCATGATTTATTGAAAAGCCCAAACCCTTAAAAAACGATTCCCCAGCATCTAAAATTAATATATTTTAAGTTTTTAGTCACTTATTATTCTTTCCCCCACTGGGCTGCAACTCTGTTCAGGACTTTAGGATACAGACGCCGCCATCTTGACTCAGAAGCATCACACTTACTGAGGAGAGGAGAGTGGTATAAAGTACAGAGGGGCGGGTTATAGCTGTGCTTTGCTCAGGCAGAGCAGAGCTGGGGTCAGGAAAAGGTCAGCAATCCCAGAATGCAGAGCAGCACAGTCAGAAGGCACTGCCTGATGTCCCATGAGCCGCCATCTTGAATGTTTAAAGGCTCATAACATGCAGTAGATGCAGGTAGGGTGATTTTTAATGTGAGCAACCTGTATGTACACGGTGGGGGAAACATATTAGAGAGACTCTTATTCAGAGTGAAGGACTGCTTTAAGTAAAGTCAAGAGATGACACTGATGCCAAAGTCTGCAGACAGAAGTGGATCCCCAAGATGCTGTGCCCAGGAGTCACCTTGTCCTCTACTGAGACTTTCATGGTGAGGATACAGATTTTAGGTTGCTCCATCATTGCCATGTAAGTCGTGCACCGGTAGGTCTCTCAAGGTACAGCAAAGCCACAGACAAGAAAGCGACAATGACACCAGCTTATGCAAAACACGTTTACTAAAACAGGCTTCTGAAAATACTTCAAATATATGCAGCAAACAGTGAAATAATAACAACAGTTTCCCTACCCCAAAGCTGACCCAAACTGCGTAGCAGGCACTGTTCCAGAGGGATGCACTGAGTAAAACTGCAGACAGCTCAGTGCACAACAGCCAATGTCTCCTGTAGCAAAGTTCCTGTGTAATCCGGAATCCAGAATCCAACAGCAAAGCAAAGCAAAGTCTTGGCCTGTGTAAAGTCTCTCTATCTAACTAACTAGCTAACAGGCAGTCTATAGCACGTGCATGTATTAATTAAAGTACTGACCCGGGCCTTTGGTAAACTCCAGCTGAACAGATCTCCTTCACAAAACGACCGGATGCACCACGCAGCTCTCAGGAGTCTTTCAGGCAAAAATCCACAGCCTCTGATTCAGATCCAGTTGTCAGTCTTTCTTTATCTGTTGCACGCCAGGCCACCACTTGCTCACATGGCCTTTTTCTCTCTCTTTCAAGATGGTGCCCAGTCTGCTTGCTCCTTGCTCTAGCACACACAGCACATGTCATCTCCTGCTCCTTAAGATCAACAAGTCTCTGCAGAGAGTTAGCTGTGTGAACAGGGGAACCAGTGGCCTCTTGTGGCCAAACAACAGGACGGCAGTTTTTATAGAATAGTCCTGGTTTCACCCTCTTACATGCCACCCCACTAGAGGTTGTCGTCCTCGGCAACCCTCCCCAAACAAACTCCTCCTGAGCATAGCGTTGCGGGGGCACACCAGCATTGGATCTCGTTGACCTTCTCAGCACAATGGTTTCAGGGGTATCTGGTGCATTAGGCAGCTCTGCCAAGGGAGGGGCCACCACTCTGTCAGCATTCTCGCGGGGTGGCAGACCCGATCCCCCTGGGGCAACAGCGGGTATCTGGGCAGGGGCGACCCACCAATCTTCCTCATCGGCTGAGAGGCTCTCCTCTGTTCTGGGAGCGTGAGGGGGCATCTCTTCCTCATGCACCGGCTCATCAAAGTTACATTGTCTTAGCATGTTACGGTGCAAGTTTCGTGAGGGTCCCCCAGTCCCCACTGGTTCTACCTCATAGACCGGAATGTCAGGGTCCACTCTCCTTTTCACCATATATGGAACCGCCTCCCACCGCCCATCCAACTTCCCAGATGGTCGCTTAGCTCGGACCATCACTCTATCACCCGGGGAATAACTATCTCTCTGCACAGGTCCTGGGGCAGGGTGCACCACTTGTTCCAGGCGTTCCCCTACAACTTTGTGGATCGCTCTTAGACGGCGGCGGTGTTCTTGCATCCATGCAGTAGCACTTCTCGGTTGTGGTTCCTTTGGGTCAGGCATGTGGAGATCTTCCACCTCTCGTCCGGCTCTTCCAAACATGAGCATATGGGGGGAGTAGCCAGTGGTATTGTGTACCCTATTGTTATAGGCCCACATCAGTTCAGGTAGATATTCGGGCCACCTAGCCTTTTGTCCATTCTCCAATGTCCGTAACATCTGAATCAAAGTCCTATTAAAGCGCTCACAGGCCCCATTTCCTTGGGGATGGTACGGAGTGGTGCGGGATCGTTCAATCCCATACAATTGATACAGTTCATTCATCATATTTCCTTGAAAACATGCTCCTTGATCTGAGTGTATTCTCTGGGGGCACCCGAAGACTTGGATAAAGTGTTTGCAGACAGCCTCTGCAGCTGACTCTGCCGTCTGGTCTCTGGTGGGTACAGCCACCGCATACTTGGTGAAATGGTCGGTCATTACCAGACAATACGAGTGTCCTGAGGCAGAGTACCCAATCTGCACATAGTCAATCATAAGCAGTTCCAACGGGGCTGAAGTCTTGATTGTCTGGACGGGGGCCCGCTGTTCGGTGCTTTTACTCAGTCCACAAGATCGACACTTAAGACAGGCTTCGGCCACCATGTCGGCCAGATCTGGACAATACACAAATCGTTGGAGCCACTTAAACGTTTTCTCACTTCCAAAATGAGCACCCCTCTCGTGGGCTTCCCGCGCAGCCTCTGGGCCCAATGACATAGGGATTACAATCTGTTGCCGATGCTGCAGCTCTGTCTGTAGGTATATGGTCCGACACAGGAGGCCCTGGGTAACAGTCAGCTTATCCCACTGTCTCAGCAACTTTTGGCCCTCTGGAGTCAAACGGGCCCTTTCTTCCGGCCGAGGCCAGGTCTTGGTCCGGACCCATTCTCTCACTCTCCACAGATCAGGACAGCTGTTCTGGACTCTCTCCCAGTCGGTCAATGTCTTCCCCAACACCATGGGCATTCCGGACGCCACCCCACTTGCATGTGCCACGTCCTGGAGCACGGGTAATCGACCAAGGTCAGGAGTTTCAATGTCCTCTAACTCCTCATCACCCCTCTGCGGCGGTGCCCCCACGGGGACTCGGGAAAGTGCATCTGCATTGCTGTTCTCTTTACCAGACCGGAACTTGATGCGATACTTAAATTTAGAAAGGCGAGCCAACCACCTCTGCTCCAGGGCACCAAGCTTGGCATTCTCCAGATGAGCTAGGGGGTTGTTGTCTGTCATCACGGTCACTTCCGCGCCTGTCAGGTATTCTGCAAACTTTTCAGTCATGGCCCACACCAGAGCCAACAGTTCCAGCTTGAAGGAGCTATAGTTGTCGGGGTTGCGCTCGGATTCCCTCAGAGACCGGCTCCCATAGGCAATGACTCTCTCGCGCCCATCCTGGACTTGGGATAGCACAGCTCCCAACCCATGCAGACTCCCATCAGTGTACAGCAGGAATGGTATATCAAACTGCGCGTAAGCCAGGATCGGGGCACTGGTTAGCGACTCCTTCACTGCCTCAAAGGCCTCTTGCTGCCGGGGCCCCCAACCAATGGGACGATTTTTCGGACCTCCTGCGGTGCCTCTCAGTAACTCGTTCAATGGGCCCACCAACTGAGCAAACTTGGGTATAAATCTCCTGTAGTAACTGGCCAGCCCCACGAATGCCCGTACTTCTCGTAATGTCACCGGCCGGGGCCACTGCTGGACGGCTTCCACCTTGCTGGGGGCGGGTTTTACACCCTCGGAGGTGACCACATGTCCCAAGTACTCTATCTGCTGTCGAAACAGTTGGCACTTCTTGGGCTTAATCTTGAGCCCATGATCTCGCAGTCGCCCAAGGACCTGTTTCAGCTTCTGAAGATGGTCCTCGAAGGAAGCTCCAAACACCACTATGTCGTCCAAGTATATCAACACTGACTCGAAGTTGAGGTCCCCCAGACAGTGCTCCATTAACCGCTGAAATGTCCCTGGGGCATTGGTGAGGCCGAATGGCATTCGGTTAAATTCGTAAAGTCCCATGGGTAAAATGAAAGCCGTCTTCGCTTTGTCTTTCTGGGCTACCGGTACTTGCCAATATCCACTGGCCAGGTCAAGGGTCGAGAAGAATTTCGCCTGGCCCAGGGCTGACAATGACTCTTCAATCCGCGGGAGAGGATATGCATCCCGGACGGTCTGGGCATTCAACTTCCGATAGTCCACGCAGAACCGGAGACTCCCATCTTTCTTCCGCACCAAGACTACTGGGGCAGCCCACGGACTCTGACTCTCTTGAATCACCCGATTTTCCAGCATGCTGGCTACCATGTCCTTCACCTCTTGGTACATTTTGGGAGGGATTTGTCGGTAACGTTCTCTAATCGGTGCAGCATCGCCCGTGGGGATTTCGTGTTCAATAGCAGAAGCACACCCAAAGTCCTCGTCATGTCTTGAGAACGCCTCCTGAAATTCCCAGAGAGTATCTTCCAGCAACTTCTGTTGTCCTGGGGTCAGGGTCTTACAGTCCACTCCCAACTGGGCCATGATCACTCTCCCATTCCACTTCTCTGTCGGGATCTCCTTCTGCTGGACTTCCACAGCATAAGTCCAGGCCGACCTTCTATCAGGCTGTAACGTGAAGTGGCTCTTTCGGGGTATACCCCCTTCGGACACATAAACGTCTGCCAGGACAGCATTGCCAGGAACGGTCAGCTCACAGTCTTCAACGTTCAAGCAACGTACCGGTACACACCCATTTGTCACAATGGCAAGGGCCCGAGCTATCAATGGGCGAGCCTGGGGTTCCTCTTGCTGGGCTGGCTCAATCAGGACCTCCAATCCATTAAGTCGTCGCCCAGCCCCCACCGGCAGCATCAATACTCGTTCTTGTCGCGGTGGGATCTTTACCGGGGTCCCCCCTGGCACCTTCGCTCTTCCGACAGGCCGACCAGAGAGGTTACTCTTTTGCAGACTACAGCTTCTCACCATCTGTTGAAGAACCTTCTGAGTTGGCCGGTGAGTGGTGGCCCGTTGCCAATACTTTGGCCCTTCTCTGGCATAGAGCTGATGGTCTAGGTCTCTCAGCACATTCATACCCAGCGTCACGTCCATCCCGCTCCGAGAAGAGTGGTCCACCAGCACGACCCCCTTCTTGCCCACATCTTGCCCAAGCACTCGGACCCGCATCCAGACTATCCCTCGGACATCCATCTCCTTATTGTCGGCAGCCGTCAACCTGATGACACTTCCATCTTCCGGCTCCATCATATGTCCAAAGTGTCTTTCAAAGAACTGTAAGGGCATAAGGGTGCACTCTGATCCTGTATCAACCAGGCAGCGTACCTTCTGACCTTCCAACTCGGCTTCCATGACGGGGCTGCTGGCATACAAGTCATGATCCTTTCGCACAGGGCATAGCTGTTGACATACCGCCGCAGGGCGCCCAGTTACTGCGGCGGTCGGCAGTTTAACGGTTGCTCAGATTCCATCCGTTCGGGGCATTCTCGGGCTATATGGCCGTACTGCCGACAACCCCAACAGAGGGGGCTTCTTCTGACAGGTCCCCGCACCTGACTTCTCATGCGTGGGGTGGTGTGGCGTGCTGGAGTCACTTTTGGGGGTTGGGAAGATTCTGTCTTCATCTGGGACACCTCCAACCGCAGTTCCCTTAATTCAGCTCGCAGGGCCTGGACCACTGTCTTTAGGGACTCGGATTCCTCAGATCCCGGGTGTTTCTTCATAGCATGAGAGCTGCTCACAACCCTCGCCTCCACAGGGACATGCTCCTCCTCCCTTTCCATGGCAGCTTGGTAGATACTATAAAATGACATGTCGGGTGCCACCCGGGTCATCTCTCGCAGCTTATCCTGCAGGAACTTGTTGGAGAGCCCCACTATGAACTGATCTCTCAGCAGTCGGTCCACTTCCCGGAAGGCTCCCATGCCACCTGGGTCTCGCCGCTGTATCTCATTGAGCATTTCTTGGAGGACATTGGAATACTGCATAAGAGTCTCATCTTCCTGCTGTGGGCGGTTAAAGAAGTGGCTCCTTAGCTGTACAACTTTAGCATGGCCCCCATGAGCTATCTCCAGAAGGGACAATATTTTCTCTAGAGTGTCTCTCTCAGATTCGGGCCTTACCATCACTGTCCGCCTGAAATCACCCTCTAGCGTTCCCAGTGCAACCTCTGCCTGCAGTTCGGGGGTCAGGTTACACATTCTGGCAGCACTCCGCACCCTCTCAGTCCAATCTTGCAAAGTCATGCTTTTCCCATCAAATTTTGGCAGATAGCGCAACAGCGCCCCCACCGGGATGTATGCTATTGGGGGAGACATGGTGCTACAGCCCGGCTGACCTTGGGCCGGCATACCCTGAGCTGGGTCCTGCTCCGGTGCCACTGGCGCCGGGGGAAGGTCTCCCGCCGCGTTCCCGTCCATAACGAATGCTGTACCCTGCCAGCTACGCCAAAATGTAAGTCGTGCACCGGTAGGTCTCTCAAGGTACAGCAAAGCCACAGACAAGAAAGCGACAATGACACCAGCTTATGCAAAACACGTTTACTAAAACAGGCTTCTGAAAATACTTCAAATATATGCAGCAAACAGTGAAATAATAACAACAGTTTCCCTACCCCAAAGCTGACCCAAACTGCGTAGCAGGCACTGTTCCAGAGGGATGCACTGAGTAAAACTGCAGACAGCTCAGTGCACAACAGCCAATGTCTCCTGTAGCAAAGTTCCTGTGTAATCCGGAATCCAGAATCCAACAGCAAAGCAAAGCAAAGTCTTGGCCTGTGTAAAGTCTCTCTATCTAACTAACTAGCTAACAGGCAGTCTATAGCACGTGCATGTATTAATTAAAGTACTGACCCGGGCCTTTGGTAAACTCCAGCTGAACAGATCTCCTTCACAAAACGACCGGATGCACCACGCAGCTCTCAGGAGTCTTTCAGGCAAAAATCCACAGCCTCTGATTCAGATCCAGTTGTCAGTCTTTCTTTATCTGTTGCACGCCAGGCCACCACTTGCTCACATGGCCTTTTTCTCTCTCTTTCAAGATGGTGCCCAGTCTGCTTGCTCCTTGCTCTAGCACACACAGCACATGTCATCTCCTGCTCCTTAAGATCAACAAGTCTCTGCAGAGAGTTAGCTGTGTGAACAGGGGAACCAGTGGCCTCTTGTGGCCAAACAACAGGACGGCAGTTTTTATAGAATAGTCCTGGTTTCACCCTCTTACAGCCAACAGACGGACAAAGAACAGGCTTCAGGCACATGGTCCAGGAATGAGTTTTTAGGAGCACAGACAAGGAGCATAAACCAAGAGAAGGTTTAAGGAAATAGGCCGAGAGCAAGTACCAGGAGTACATTACAAGAAACAAGGGACAGAAACAGGTTTTAGAAGCACGAGTCAGGAATTTAGAGGCATGGACCAAAACAGATCCAGAAAGAAGTCACAGGAACACAATGCAAAAACGAATACGAATACTTTATTGCTCGCCAAGTAGGTACAGAATACATACAAGGAATATTTTCTGGAAGGGGGGTTCTCCATAGAGGTTGAACATTTGCTAGACGCACATACTATATAAATCGGGGGGTTCAAACATTTGCTAGATATACATATTACACAACACATAGTATACAACTAGATATACATATTATACAAGGGGCTTTAGATACATACGACAATTCGTTTGCTACTGGTTATGCGCTGGGGACCGAAAGTTCTTGCAGGATTCTTAAAGTTGGTAATTTAGTGCTTTAACAGCTAGTGGGTAGAAACTGTTTTTGTACCGGGTGGTCCTGGACGAGATAGCTCGGTACCTCCGTCCAGAGGGTAGGAGATTGAAGAAGGGGTGTGGTGGGGTCTCCAACTATTCTTTTTGCCCTTGAGCGGATCCTTTCCTTGAATTGTTCATCTAGGTCAGGTAGGGGACATCCTGTGATCCGCTCAGCAGTCCTGGTGATCCTCTTCAGCCTGTTCTTGTCCTTGGCAGTGGTCCCACAATACCAGGCAGTGAAGGAGGAGGTCAGGAGTGAGCCTACTGCACCGATGTAGAAGGTCTTCAGGATCTTTTTAGACATATCCAGTTCATAAAAATCAGGAACAGGAGAGGATCTAGGTTCAGCAATGTAGCTAAGGTAGGTGGAAACACAAGTGTATCTTGAGTAAGTAGGTATCTAGGCACGGAAGTGTTATTTAGCAGAGGTAGGTGGCAATCCAGGCCCAGCAGTGTATTTCATTTAGTATTTACAAAGGTCTCAAATGTTCAAAGCTGGTAAAGACCTAACAGCTGGTGGGATTGTGCTAATGTATATTTGATTAGATTCGGCTCAAGTTATATATTCATAACGTTCTAAAAATACAGAAAGTTCAGCTGCTTTGACTTGACACTACTGATAAACATAGAACTACAGTGGTAGAAGCATCTGCATTGGGACATATATGGACACGGGGCCCCATTATGACTGCTGCACCTCCCTATTGAACAGTGTTATACTCAGAATACATAACATTTCTGCTAGTTTATCCTCTTAGTAGACTAAAAAGACAATACAAAATAAAATGCTGAAACACAGCAGCTAAATAGAACACACTAGTCTTCTTTTATGACCTACAATGGGGCTCCAGTGATATACCAGTGCCTATACCATGGGCAAGATGAATGCAAACCATCACAGATATCCCTATGGAAAATTCCAACCCCCCAATGCAGTGACTATGGAATCAATGGGGTCAATTCAGAGCCAGGTGAGAATTCTCACTCCTTTTTAGGAGAGAAAACAGGAGAGAATTTAATTGTTTCCTGGGTGTAAATTTTCACCTGACTCTGAATCAGCCCCAAGGTAGACAATGAAAGTCAATGGCAGTTTTCTCTCCTAAAAATGGAAGAAAGAATTCTCACCTGGCTCTGAATCAACCCCTACGTCTAACAAACTAATGGCAAGATCGAGAGAAGATTGACGGAGCTAATCAGAGCTGTTCACTGAGGGGTCTATATACAATATGCTTCACATACAGGAAATACGGTAGAATCCAACCTAAGTTTTGAGTCTCTAAGAAGGTGGAAACATACAGGCTGGAGCCTTTGCTCCCTGGTTGTGATTTAATCCGCTCTGAGGCCTGCTTTACAGGAAGGTGATGGTGTAGCACACCTTCAGAACCTGTATGGGGGAGATTTAGAGGCCGATTCATTAATAGCGGCAGGTAGCCACAGTTGAGCGACTGTAGCGGCATTTTCAGAGCGCCCGCTAGTAGTCGCTGTGCTTGGCCGTTGTTCTGTAGTTGATAGCGACTCAGTCGGTTTGCCGTAATGTTGAATATTGGGTGAGGAGTCGCTATTTGACAGGTTCCGCGTTGTATGGGAGCGCATGACAGCGAATGGCCATAGCGACCGGCTCCCAGCATATTCATTAACAAATCACGCTCAAAAAATTCTCGCGCAGTGAAATGCTTGTTTAAACCCCAGAGCACTGGCGGCGATGGGTTAAAAGTAGTTTTTTAACCCTCAAACAACCATATTATTGGATTAAAAAAAAAAACAAGTTTTTCAAAACATTTTGTAATATGAATACATTAATATCAGACCTGTAATATCAATTCTGCACAAATTTTTTTTTTTTTTTTTACCTTAAAAAAAAATATCTAACATGGCAGAAGTGGTCACAGAATTTTTGACATAAAAAAAAAAAAAAAATAGCAATTAATTAAGAATATTTAAAGATTGTTCCATTGAAATGCATTGGAGAGCGCCAGGTAGCGAGAGGTCATACCTGTCGCTGTTCAAGGTCGCTCGTTGGCGCTGTGGGGGGAGGCTGGAATAATGATGAATGATTCGCTATCTGGCGCTCTGTCAGTCGCTAAGCAGGATCGGCTTGATAAATGTGTGATTGCGGAGGGGAGCCGGCGTTCTCGTGGCGGTGAGCGTCCCTACCGTTCGCTCACCATTCGCTACCTGGCGCTATCCCTTGTTAAATAAAGGCCTTAGTCCTCAGCTGTTTGCTATGTAGTAGAAATTTGGATCAAGTCTGCCTACCCCTGGCCAAGAAATTGAGGACTTGGCACTACTAGTCTTTCTCTCTAAAGTAGTCTCTCTTCACCTACTTCTGCCAGGGGCTGAAACTTCATGCACGCTGAATAGTTTGCTTACTGGATAACCGTTGTACATTTCCTTACCACACCACATCATGTTTAGCTCTCCCAGAAGAAGAAGACAGTGTTGCCCTTTGGTGGCCTAATACTAATCTGTGACACCACCTTAGGGACAAAGCCTGGAGGGAAACAGAACACAGCTGTGTCCTTGTTTAGGATCAAATAGGGGCGAGCAAATTAATGATAAAGCTGCTTACTCCAAACCCATCAAGCCAAATTAATGGCCACTAATAAGGCAACTTTATTGGACAACAAGGATATAGGCTCAAAGGGGAAAAGTCTTCCGTGGTCAAACTTACCAGGTTATGATCCTAAGTAAGAGGCATGAGCAGCTTCAAGAAGAAATGCCAGAAAAAGGGATAAACAATGCTTGGACGTGTTACTAAGCTGCTCAGTGCTAATCCAGAATCCAGCCCAGACTGAAGGAAACTTGAAATCCTAGTAGTAAATTCTAGAGTAAAAACCAACCTATTTTTTATGAAATAACTGAAATGGGTTTTCCAGAGGAATCCTTTTGTGCCATGAACAGGGAAAACTGTCATTGTTGAGCCCCTTCCCTGGGAAGAACACCCAAAATGGACTATGGAAAAATAACATTCTGCTCTCTTTTCCTCGAGCTTTGCAGAATTCCTAGGCACCTGATGGCTTCAGCCTGAGGTTGTTCAGATAGGGGTAACTTTCTTTGCAGGTGACAAGGGAGGTGGATGACTCCCTACTGGGACTGATCCTGCCATGAAAAGGTTCTCCTTGCATGTATAGATCTTTTGTGGATATGGAGACGCACCATTTTCCCCAAAACAGGAAGGGGATGTCAGTGCGTCTTATCGGGCAAATGTAAAAAAATGGGAATGGGAGGGGAAATGCCACACTGTCCATATGGGGAATGCCACATTGCCTATGGGAAATGGGAAGCGGGGAATGCTGCACTGCCTATGGGGAATGGGAGGGTGAATGCCATACTGCCTATATGGGAGGGGCTGAATACCACCCTGACAATATGGGGAATGGGTGGGGGAATGCCACATCGCCTATGGGGAATGCCACGTTGCTTATGGGGAATGGGTGGGGGGAATGCCACACTGCCTATGGAGAATGGGAGAGGGGATACCACACTATCTATATGGAGAATGGGAGGGGAAACACCACCCTGACAATATGGGGAATGGGTGGGGGAATGCCACATTGCCTATGGGGAATGGGAGGGGGAATGCCACAATGCCTATAAGGGAGGAGCTGAATACCACCCTGACAATATGGGGAATGGGTGGGGGAAGGCCACACTGCCTAAATGGGGAATGGGAGGGGTGAATGCCACATCACCTATGGGGAATGCCATGTTGCTTATGGGGAATGGGAGGGAGAATGCCACACTGCCTATGGGGAATGGGAGGGGGATACCAAACTATCTATATGGGTAATGGGAGGGGCAATGCCACACTGCCTATGGGGAATGGGAGGGGGGATGCCACACTGTCTATATGGGGAATGGGAGGGGGGATGCCACACTGCCTATATGGGGAATGGGAGGGGGGATGCCACACTGCCTATATGGGGAATGGGAGGGGGGAAATACCACACTGCCTATGGGGATGGGAGAGGGGAATATCACACTGCCCATGGGGGGGGGGGTGCCACACTGCGTATATGGGGAATGGGAGAGAGAATACCACACTGCTTATAATGGGGACAAAATATTTTTTTTCTTTCCTCCTACAAATCCTAGGTGCCTCTTATGGGTACCTTTTGTGTGTATTATAGGGGGGAAAATACAAGTTGTTTCACCCTTCTTTGGGACATCCAAAAGGTCAAGAACATCCATTGAAATCTACTTCTTCCTCCGTCTGTTACTCCCAGAAAACATTTCCTTACTCACTGGCAATATATGCTAATACACAAAAGATCTCCTTAACCCGCCACATAGCATTTCCTCTGTGACAAGTGCTATGTCCCTATTTACAGGAGATACCTGATCTTTCTTACTTACCTGTGGCATTTCCTAACTGATATATTGGTACTTATCACAGGAGATTCAAATTAATAGGCACATTTTTTCTTACACCTCTGACTCCTGGAAATATCTTCTGTTAGTAGGTCAATATTTCATTTGAGTTTTCAACAACTGTTAATGAATCAAGCCCTTGCTGTCCAAAAACATTTAATTTCCTGGGGTTGTAATTATTCAAGCATACAGGAAATCAACAGGTGATTTAAAAACCTGGTGGAACGAAAATATTCATTTGGTGTTGTGCTGAATTTTAAAGTGAGCCTGAAGTAGCTTAATTTACCATGAGATTTTGTGCACAGCATGCCGTGGGTTACCAGAGATGAGTTACTGTGAGACTAACCTGACATACCAGTTTCTGTGGGTCAGGCTCACTTTAAGGCCTTTTGTCCCACTGTCATTGATTCCCTCCCCCGGGCATCCAGAATCAGGATGCCCCGCTGTGTGAAACCCCACAGGTCGCCCATATACTCACCTTCTCGCTGGTCCAATGGCGCATGCTGGCGTGCTCCCTGTTAGATGCTGCCATCGGATCCACTTATTAGACAAGCTCCTGGACGAGGGGGCTAGAGCGGATGATTGAACGAGTGGCATCGTAGAAGAGGTGAGTTTGTTCGTGCAACCTGGGGGGGTTCACACACCCGATCATGGTGCCTCAGGGGCAATGACCAAAACCCAGGATAGTCAAAATACTGGGTTTTGGTCCACTTTAAAACTTTGGGAATGCTTAACTGTTGCATTTTGCTGACATTATGGGGAAGACTGTACCTCTGAAATCAGGCCATTGCATCATTGTAGCTCCGGCTCATTGGCTGAATAGCAGTAGTGGAATGTATGCTTTGGATCGGCTTTAGGTCAATCTCTAACGTGATTTTGGTGGCTCTGCTCCTACTTATACATAGAGAAGTAGCATAGAATGCTGTGGATATTTATTCCCCAAAAGCCTGAAAATAAGCCACACCTCGGTCACGCCTATCACCCTGTAAACTGGTCTTTGTCCCAATTTAAGGCTCCCAAAAAATGGTCAGTTGAAGTGAGACGCACTGCAGGCCTGGACGGATTTTGAGGGGGGCACGCAGCAAAGGGGGCCTCCACCAACCTTTGGGTTATGGTCTGGTCCAGGAGGATTTTGAGTCTTTGATCTGACGGACCGTGGGGCAAGCAACAAAGCTATCGGTGGCAGTGGGAGCCTTCCGCACCTGGGCAGCCAAAGCCATCACAGGGCAGGACAGAGAGTCTAGAGCAGCAAAGCCACCGTCAGCAACGTTATGGAGATAGGTGGGTGCAGAGCTGTCAATAGGCGTCACCCGCACAAGGGTGGCACAAGAGACTCAATCTGACGTTCCAGTAAGTAGGCAGGTGCCAGACAACCACAAATCAGTTACTTACCTGGACTATTATTTTAAAGAACAAAGAAAATACTCTATCTGGGCCTCCACCAGATTTTGTCCCCAGAGTCCTCCACCACACTTAATCCGTCCCTGACTGCAGGCATCTTCCAATACATGATTTCATCTCTTAGGCGCTCTTCTGAACGGACCCTGGTCCATTTTTAGGCTTTCATGTGGTGCACATTGGCACACATCAAGAAAAATAACCAATCAATGATTGTTTCACAAGTACAGATGCAAATTTCTGCTCTATAGCAGTCATCCAAGCTCTTAGAGGGAGAGGAAAGATCTAATCTGTAATAATCTGGGCCAAGCTGCCCACCCAACTACTGAAGGGTCAATTCACAACCAAGAGAGAAATATTTAGTTCCATAGGAAATCATTCCAGCATGTGGAAATCTCTTGCATGACTGATGGGATCAGTGTGCATGAATCATCTGTGGGAGTATATTTTGCATGAGAGTTTTTCATTTGACTCTTGGAATTAGCGAGGGGGAGGCCGATTCATTAATAGCGCCAGGTAGCGACAGATGAGCAACAGTAGCGGCATTTTCAGAGCGCCCGCTAGTAGTCACTGTGCTTGCCCGTTGTTCGGTTGTTGATAGCGACTCAGTCGGTTTGCCGTAATGTTGAATATTGGGTGAGGAGTCGCTATTTGACAGGTCCCGCGCTGTATGGGAGCGCATGACAGCGAATGGCCATAGCGAACGGCTCCCACCATATTCATTAACAAATCACGCTCCAAAAATTCTCGCGCTGTGAAATGCTTGTTTAAACCCTAGAGCGCTGGCGGCGATGGGTTAAAAGTCGTTGTTTAACCCCCAAACAACCATATTTTTAGGAAAAAAAAAAGTTTTTCAAAACGGGTTGTAATATGAATACATTAATATCAGACCTGTAATATCAATTCTGCACAATTTTTTTTTTTTTTTTTTTAACCTTAAAAAAAAAAAAAGCTAACATTGCAGAGGTGGTCACAGAATTTTTGACATTTAAAAAAAAAAAGAAAAAAAATGATTAGCAATTAATTATTAATATTTAAAGATAGTTCCATTGAAATGCATTGGAGAGCGCCAGGTAGTGAGAGGCCATACCTGTCGCTGTTCAAGGTCGCTCGCTGGCGCTGTGGGGTGAGGCTGGAATAATGATGAATGATTCGCTATCTGGCGCTCTGTCAGTCGCTAAGCAGGATCGGCTTCATAAATGTGTGATTGCGGAGGGGAGCCGGCGTACTCGTGGCGGTGACCGTCATTACCGTTCGCTCACCATTCGCTACCTGGCGCTATCCCTTGTTAAATAAGGGCCACAGTATGCAAGTTGTGGCTTTTTTCATCAAAAAAAGCCATGCTGCAAATGCCGGCATGTTTTTCTTTCAAATGCAAAAGATACAATGTGTCTTTTCTGATTCATGTTATTCTTTTAAAATGTAAAAAAAAGGAAAATTGTGTCCTCCCTCTCTGAGCCAACAAAGGGGCTGGTAACCTAGTGTTTTAACAGTCCCTATGCCCTGTGGTATGGGTGTACTGATGATGGGAATTAGGCTCTTTTTCACCCTGGTGCACCAAGAAACGGTGTGGGTAATTGAGCGCTGGTACCGACATATAATATTGGAAAAATAGTGAACAATGGGTTTCAGCAGGACCAGCACCAGCGGGCCTCTGGCATCTTCAGGGGCCCACTTAGGCTCACACTTGGCAATGGAATTATTTTACAGTGGGCCCGAGCCATCGAATGCTGGGTGCTGTGTGTAGACCTACTCATGGCTGGCCTCAGTAACAGGAGATGGTCAGCAACACTGGAGAAGGTGGCCTGGAATGGAGGGCAACTGATGGAAACTCAGAAGGTGGCGAGAACCAGGTGACATCTGACAAGGATCAGAGGGTGATCAGCAGCAGAAGATGACAAATTTGTGGCAGTGGAGCTGAAAGGTGACATCATGTGGCTCACTAATTTGGGGCCCACCAAGACTCTCCTGCCCAAGGGCCCCCACAAACCTGGAGCCGGCCCTGGGTTTCAGAGATGAGTGGACCAGTGAAGAGTCAGGAAATTTGCATTGCCACTGATAAACCACAAAAATCCCCCCACCTTTCCCCTGCCTTACTCATCTCTTCTGAAAAGGGTCTGGGGTGGGTGGGGGTTAAAGGGGCACATTGCTGCCACCTAATTTGCAGGAATCCACCACCACTATGTTGCCACACTGATCTCTACAAACAATAAGAGAAAGATACAAAGGGTAACCCGAGTGCCTCAAGTAGAAAATGGGATCAATAAAGGCGAAGAGACGTAAGGTCTCTTTCTGGCTCCTGCTCAGCTGTTCAATGTACCATCTTGGATGGCCTTGCATATAAAGGTGGACCTACACCCAAAACAAAGCCTGGCCCTATAGCACATGTCTCCCCTCTGAGCACATTAACCCCCTTGGCGGCGATCCCGAGCGTGACTCGGGGTTAATTTGCGCTGTAAGTGGCGGTAACCCCGAGTCACGCTCGGGATCGATTTGGGAGCAAGAGCGGGCGGCACAGCCTCCTTACCTTCTCCCTGCGATCCAGCGATGTCTCCGACGCGACCGCAGGTGAGAGCCGCGGCTGCGGCGTCCGTCTCCGCTTCCGGGTTCCGTCTCTGTGAGCCGCAGAGGCTCATGGGGGCGGAGCCGTGTGTCAGAGACAAATGCAATGGTAACGCTTTCGTTACCATTGCATTTGTCTTTTTCACAACGCCAGGGAGGTTATAACCCTCTTTTTGCATCTTTGACCAAACTATCTCTCTCCTCTGTAGGAGCTGGGTCTCCATATACTGGGGGTTCTGATGTTTTTTGCTTTAAAGGAGCACTATCGAGAAAAAATGGCCCAATGATAAAAATCCATATAAATCTGCTGGATAGCAGGGGGAGGAGTCACTTATACACCCGACATTAAGACATATCCAGCCAAACTTGCCTTTCATTCTTTTAATGGAAGGAAGAGGACATCCTGGGTGACAGGCTCTGTCACCCCTGATAGACGGGGAGGCCGATTCATTTATAGCGGCAGGTAACGACAGTTGAGCGACTGTAGCAGTATTTTCACAGCGCCCGCTAGTAGTCGCTGTGCTTGGCCATTGTTCGGTTGTTGATAGCCACTGAGTCGGTTTGCCGTAATGTTGAATACGGGGTGACGAGTCGCTATTTGACAGGTTCCGCAATGTATGGGTGCGCATGATAGCGACTGGTCAGAGCGACCGGCTCCCACCATATTCATCAAAAAATCACGCTCAAAAAATTCAAGCGCTGTGAAATGCATTGTGACAGACGCTCTGTCTTTTGGATGTCATCACTATTCAGTTGCCCACCGGGTCATTCACTGGCCTTTTCTTAATTAGGTCATTGTATTTTGATACTGTTACAGGCAATGTCATTGTATTTTGACTGCCATTGTGTATTGTTGATTACGTCACAGTCAATGGCATTGTCCTGATTGATTATAATTATATTACAGCCTGCTATTGTTCTACTGATTGCGTCACCGGCAGAGTTGAGGGATTGTTTGCCCTGCTGCTATTGGTCGGTGTGTGTGTCATGCAATAGAGACTTGTGTATATAAGGCCCAGTGTGGCACTAATAAAGACACTTCACCTTCACCCTCAATACTGAGTTCTGTCTCTTATTGGGGGAAACGCTATATTACAATTCACTAGCCCTTGTAAGGGCTGTTCCTGTTTCCTCACGGACGACTCTGGAATTCCAGCAGCACCTCTTACGATTGGGAAAGGACGTCTCGGGCGGTGAAGCCCTCCGGCGATAAGGGTTATCGCTACAATTGGTGGCAAGCGTTCGGATGGTCCTTTGTACCCAGAGAGAGTGCTACCCTGATGGAGAGTCAGTATGACAAGTTGAAAAGGCTGACCCTGGAGGATCTACTCGAGAGCCGGGGAAGGTCAGCTAGCAACCGCCCACGTCAGGAACTGATAGCCGAGCTAATCAAAATGGATCGTGCAGCAGTGAGGACCGAAACCAATATAGAGATCGATGAAGACGCTGCTCTCGTTCAAGCGGTTTGGAACAGATTGTCGGTCTATGGCCGAATCCATCACAAGAACTGATCGACCAAGTCTTCGCCGCAGCGGAGGCAGAGGCCAGTAAGCGAAGGGAAGATCGACGACTCGCAACCCAGCAGCCTCTCAGCGCCCCTGTGTCTCTGAGCCTCAGTTACACTGGGGGGAGAAAGATTCCATTTGCAGCATTTAAGTCCTTCCAGGAAAGTGACAATGAGATTGATGGATTTTTGGCCGATTTTGAACGGCAGTGCGCTTTACACCGGGTACCCACGGAGGAATGGGTCACCATATTATCAGGGAAACTATCGGGGAAAGCTTCCGATGCTTTCCGGGCCATCCCTGATGCGGACATACCACACTACCATCTGGTAAAGGAGGCTTTGTTAGCCCGGCACGCTGTCACCCCGGAAGCCTACAGTTGTTTTTACTAGAACATTTTCTCAATGCCTTGCAACCAGAGCTAAGAGAGTGTGTGTACAAGACCAGCACCCTGTGAGTACATGTGTGTGTACAAGGCCAGCACCCTGTGAGTACAACTGTATGTGTGTGTGTGTGTGTGTATCATCTTCACCCTCAATACTGAGTTCTGTCTCTTATTGGGGGGAAATGACAAGACCAGCACCCTGTGAGTACAACTGTGTGTGTACCAGACCAGCACCCTGTGAGTACAACTGTATGTGTGTACAAGACCAGCACCCTGTGAGTACAACTGCATGTGTGTGTGGGTATAATCTTCACCCTCAATACTGAGTTCTGTCTCTTATTGGGGGGAAAAGACAAGACCAGCACCCTGTGAGTACAACTGTATGTGTGTGTGTGTATACAGGCCCGGTAGACAAAACGGTAATGCAGATGGATTATCCCGGCAAACAGAACTCTGTCCCTAACAAGAGTCCGGACAGCCCCACGTTAACCCGAACAGGGTCAATCCGGGTCTGCCGGGTGTTCCACAAAAAGGGGGCATTGTGACAGACGCTCTGTCTTTTGGATGTCATCACTATTCAGTTGCCCACCGGGACATTCACTGGCCTTTTCTTAATTAGGTCATTGTATTTTGATACTGTTACAGGCAATGTCATTGTATTTTGACTGCCATTGTGTATTGTTGATTACGTCACAGTCAATAGCATTGTCCTGATTGATTATAATTATATTACAGCCTGCTATTGTTCTACTGATTGCGTCACCGGCAGAGTTGAGGGATTGTTTGCCCTGCTGCTATTGGTCGGTGTGTCTGTCATGCAATAGAGACTTGTGTATATAAGGCCCAGTGTGGCACTAATAAAGGACACTCCACCTTCACCCTCAATACTGAGTTCTGTCTCTTATTGGGGGAAACGCTATATTACAATTCACTAGCCCTTGTAAGGGCTGTTCCTGTTTCCTCACGGACGACTCTGGAATTCCAGCAGCACCTCTTACGATTGGGAAAAGGACGTCTCGGGCGGTGAAGCCCTCCGGCGATAAGGGTTATCGCTACATGCATGTTTAAACCTCAGAGCGCTGGTGGCGATGTGTTAAAAGTATTTTTTTAACCCCCAAACAACCATATTTTTGGAAACCAAAAAAAAAAAATTTTTAAAGAATTTATTAATATGAATACAATAATATCAGACCTGTAATATCAATTCTGCACATTTTTTTTTTTTTACCTTAAAAAAATTATCTAACATTGCAGAAGTGGTCACAGAATTTTTCACATTTTTTGGAGAATTGCATTGAAGAGCGCCAGGTAGCGAGAGGTCATACCTGTCGCTGTTCAAGGTCGGACGCTGGCGCTGTGGGCTGAGGCTGGAATAATGATGAATGAGTGGCTATCTGGCGCTATCTCAGTCGCTAAGCAGGATTGGCTTGATAAATGTGTGATTGTGGTGGGGAGCCGGCGTTCTCGTGGCGGTGACCGTCATTACCGGCCGCTCACCAGTCGCTACCTGTCGCTATTCCTTCATAAATAAGGGCCTAAACCTGTCACCCCTGGATTTTATTTTATTATGAGAAAATAAACCTTGGTGGGAGTTTTATTCAATTCAGGTGTATAAGTGACCTCTCCTCTCATTAGCCAACTTGTTTATAGGGATTTTTAATATTAGACAATTTCGTGATAGTGCTCCTTTAAAGCTACTGTAAGCCCAAGGCAGTAATGATGCAGGAAGCAGCACTCCTGATGTCTGTCCCATGTGCCTCTCCTCCATTTCCTGCGGTGCTGGGTAGAAGCTGTAGCAGGGCTCCAATATTTGCCCTCCTTTAGTTCCATTCCTCTAGGAACACACAAAAAAGTGTTCTACCACTGTGTCCCTTGGTGCTCTGAGCGTGAGCAAGCATGACAAGTCCCAGTAGTCCCACAGCTACCTCTGACCAAGGAAGAACATGATCAAGGCTCATAAAGCTGCCCCATGACACGACCTTTGCAGCTCAGCCACCACCCAGAAAATGAAGTGAAGAAAATGGCTTCACTTAGAACACGTAGGGTATTTACATATAATCAGATATTTTCAGATACTTGACTCAATGTATACTGTACCCATTGACGGACTGGGGCCAAAAATTAACCCTGGGTTTAACCAGCCCCTGGCCCGCCCAAGACGTCCTTGCTGAGGCCCCCAACCATGATGGCGGGGCTATAGCATTGGGGGCTGGGGTACTCTGGCTTGTGGGTACAGTGGGGCTGGGTACAAGGGGCTGAGAGGGAGACTAAGGCGGCAGGGATTGAATGTGGGTGTTAAAAGCAGCAGCCCAACTGGCCCCAAAGCAGAGTGGCCCACCGGGCATTGTCCCAGGTCTCCCTATGGCCAGTCCACCCCTGACTGTACCTAAGGGGGATAAGGTTGGGAAAAAGTTAGTTTGTGCTTGGACGGGAACTTTATTTTATACCAATGTTCCATTTGGCTGCTTTAGTTGCTTTCCAACAACCCAAAACACATCCTGAGTTTTCCCTTGATACATACAGATGAGACCGAACTACCCACAGCTTAGTCACAGCCACCAACAAAGACGTTACAGCTCCAATAGCATCTGTATCAGTATCAGTATAAATCCTAGGCTGAACCCTACGTGCCTCGCAGTTCTTTTGCTGCTTCAAGAGGGATATATTATGATTGATTTTTATAGGGTGTGTATAGATTGTTCTTTTAACATCGGGGCATTTTTGATAGGACAAACATACTATAGAGGATCTAACCTTTCTGCACCAAATGATTTGGCTTTGATATCAATAGAAGAGTTTGGGAAGCTCTATAGAAGGTTGCTGTCATATTAATATTGCACCAAAACCCAGCGCGATCTATAAGATTCCGGGGCCGATCAATTCCCGCTGTGTGAAACCACCCAGGTCGCCCTGTTCACTTACTTTGCTTCCCAGTCCAACGGCACATGCGCGAGCTGTGGGCATCCCCGCTATCCCTCTAGCAGGGCACATGCCCACGACAGGCATTTGTGAATGGCCGGCGTGGGAATGCTCCCTGTTAGAGGGAAGCGGGAGATGCGACCGCCAGCACTTTCTGAGCCGCTGGTCTTAGACGCTGGCTTAGGCAGCGTGACATCAGCGGCTCTGAGCGAGCTGATTGGACGAGCCGCCGTGCATGCGCCATAGGACTGGGAAAAGGTGAGTTGCGCCTCAGCGATCTGGAGGGTTTCAAACTGCGGGGAAACCCCAATCGGGATGCCCCGGGGGAAAGGACCAAAACCCAGGATAGTCAAAATCCTGGGTTTTGGTCCACTGTAAAAGCATACCTTCCAACGTTTCAGGGTGGGAAGAAGGCCAATCATTAAATTAAGCCACACGATGATGAATGAGGTTGTAACAGTTACACTTTAAATTGGCAAATGAATCATCTAATGATGCTGCTCTGAATGTTAAAAAATAACAACAACAAAAACAAGGGACTCAAAAGAGGGACAGTTGCAGGTATGAAGAAAGCATTGTTCTGCACCCTTTTTAAAGGAAACATTTTTGAGTTTCCCTTACATTTTATTAAAGCCTCATTTGATCATTTATAGATGCTATAAGGGTTAATGATTGTCACCTGGCGGCCCCAGGGAGGCTTGTCCTCCCCTGTGCAGCGGGCCTGACATGCAACATGGAAATATCCAGTCTAGAATTGCAGCAAGTGGGTCCCGGCGGAGCCTTTTATATTTCATGCAGGAGAGTGCTGGGGAATGGAGATAAGCTAGGCTGATGTATAATGCATGGCGGGGACGGATGGGATGTCAGAGGCGGTTGTAAGTCCAGCTGATGGAGCAGCCAGGGGTGACATGATCCATCTTAGGGGACCTCCCTGAGCTCCCCTCTAGCTTCTCTCCATCCCTAACAAAGGGCACAAAAGCAGAACACGGGCAGGACGCGCACTGACATCTGCGGATGAGATAAGATTAAGAAATGGAGGCAGGAGGTGGTGGGGGGTAACAGGATACTTATGTTGGTGGCGGGAGGGGAGTGTAGCGTTGGAGGGGCAATCAAAGGTATAACATCTAATGAACAATAGGCCACGTACACCCCGCCTCGCTGCTGGGGGCAGACGTGTGCAAATGTTTAGATTGCCTAGTTTACTTGCCCTCGTTTTTAAAGCAGATCTAAAGTCTCACATATCAATCTGCATGATATGAACAGATCACATGAACAACAACATTTATTAGAAACTTTATAAATGTAACTTGTGCTTCCTAACACACGCCGATTGGCCCGGGAATCTATAAGATTCCTGGCACAATCGATTCCCTCCCCCCATGGGGCATCCAAAATCGGGATGCCCCGCTGTGTGAAACCCTTCAGTTCGCCCCATACACTTACCTTGTTTCCCAGTCCAATGGCGCATGTGTGAGCTGGAGCCGTATCCCCTGCTACCCCTCTAGCCCTCCCTCCCATCCCTCCTGTGCCAGCGCCAGGCATTTGTGAATGACCAATGTGGGCACACTCCCTGTTAGAGGGAAGCGGGGAATGTGGCCGCCAGCACACTCGGAGCTGCCGCCTTAGACGAAGCACGCTGATTGGACGAGTGGCCACATGTGCCCCGTATGACCGGGAAGAGGTGAGTTGGCATTGCCAGTCTGGGGGGTTTCACACAGCGGGGCACCCTCGATCGGGGTGTCCCAGGGGAAAGGACCAAAGCCCAGGATAGACAAATGGTCCACTTTAAAACAAACCTAAAACCTGAAATTGAAGCTGGGAGCTTCCTTGTGATCAACCTATCCAGCTAGAGAGATATTTTATCTGTTTCCACACAGAATGTTAGAAGGAGATAACATCTTTCTACATCTGGCTTCATTGATCACAAAAAGGTCCCAGCTGGGCTGCAGTGTGTCTGTGTGATTCATTCTGTCCACACAAGGCTGTGATTGTGAAGGCAGCAGCAGAGCTTGGAGCTTTCCTGCATACAGCCCATACTAAGCAAAGAGATATATATGTCCCAGAAAAATGGACAGCATCTCTGTCATGCTGCACACACAACACTAATCAACAGCTGATCATGTGTGAGGCGAAGAGGGCATGTCCAGGAATGCCAGGCAGAATAATGATCTCTGCACACTGGGAATTAGGAGCTCCCTCTCAACCTGCCATTTTTATGCACTCGGCTTCTCAAGGCTAAATACAAATAAATAAAGACCAGGGACAGGCACAGCTGTCTGTCTGTACACTCACATTTAAGATGCCATCTGTCTTGAGGGGAGCACAGGAGGGGAGGAATGATGAGCATATGTAGAGGGAACTCTGTAAAGGTGGCTGCTACACAAAATTGAAACAGTTGTTACAAAGTCTCTAGGAGCTTCCTGAGCAAGAAAGGTAAGTCATTACAATTGATGGCTAACCACTTCCGGCTAATGATAAGAGATGACTGCAGAGAGAAAGCGGCACTATGCTCAATAACCACTTCCTCATTCATGGTGTATGGCAGCAAATGGCAGTTAATCAGGTGACCAACAGAAACCATTCAGGTTTGATTTGCAACCCCAGCATAATTTAATGAAAAGCCCAAAGCCTTAGAAAATATATTTTATGTTTTAGTCATTTATTTATTATTCTTATTCAACTCTAGGATACGGGCTATCTTGCCTCAGAAGCATCACAACTGAGGAGAGAAGGAGAGGGGGGGGGGGTGCAGGGGGTGGGGTATAGCTGTGCTTTGCTCAGACAGGGCAGAGCTGGAGTGAGGAAAAGGACAGCTATCCCAGAAAGCAGAGTGGCACAGTCAGAAGACACTTCCTGTTTGCAGACAGCCTGAGACTCCATGGGCCACCATCTTGGATATTGAACGGCTCAGAAAATGCAGTAGATGCAGGTAGGATGATTTTTAATGTGAATGTACAGGGTGGAGGAAACGTATAGGAACGTATAGGATAGGCTCTTATTCAGGCTCTTATTCATGGTGAAGTAAAGTCAGTGAATGGTTCATTGTTGGGGTTCAGGCCATTGTTGTGGCCAGGCACAAAGGTGCAAAGTCAAGGTTGTGGACATGGTTGTAAACAGGCAGCAAATGTTTGATGTAAAGGCTCAGGCTTTGGTTGTTCACAGACAGGAAAAGATTTGTAGCTGAGATTTTGGCAGGCAGATAAGATTTGTAGTTGATGTTCTGGCCGTGGGCATGTACAGTATAATATATCCTTATTGAAAGTTCTGGTCATGGGATGTCAGCCAAGGTTTGTAGTCAGGTCATGGCTGTGGGCTACAGTAAGCTAGCTCATGCCAAAAGATCTGACAACACATCTGAAGATCGGACAACACACCTGAAGATCGGACAACGCACCTGAGGATTCAACGACACACCTGAAGATTGAACAACACATTTTAAGATCGGACAACACACTTGAAGATCAGACAACACACCTGAAGGTTGGATAACACACCTGAAGGTTGGACAACACATCTGAAGACCGGACAACACACCTGAAGATTGAACAACACATTTTAAGATCGGACAACACACTTGAAGATCAGACAACACACCTGAAGGTTGGATAACACACCTGAAGGTTGGACAACACATCTGAAGACCGGACAACACACCTGAAGATCGGACAACACACCTGAAGATCGGACAACACACCTGAAGATCGGACAACACACCTGAAGATCGGACAACACACCTGAAGATCGAACAACACATCTAAAGATCTGAAAACACATCTGTAGATTGGACAACACACCTGAAGATCGGACATCACATCTGAAGATCGGACAACACACCTGAAGATCGGACAACACACCTAAAGATATGAAAACACATCTGTAGATTGGACAACACATCTAAAGATCTGAAAACACATCTGTAGATTGGACAACACATCTGAACACCGGACAACACACCTGAAGATCGGACAACACACCTGAAAATTGGACAGCACACCTAAAGATCTGAAAACACATCTGTAGATTGGACAACACACCTGAAGATCGGACATCACATCTGAAGATTGGACAACACACCGGAAGATTGGACAACACACCTAAAGAAGGGCACATGCACGAAAGCTTGTGGGTTCGCATTTTCTTGTTTTTTTTCTCTAGTTGTCCGAAAGTAAGGGGCCTGGATGGACCCTCCCATAACACTGCTGAGTGGTATTTACCTTTTTGATTTTGTTGTCCATACATGCCAAAACATCACCTGAGGTTAAGCCAATAAAAAAGCCAAGGCCAATAAAGACACATGTATCACCAAACAGATCATCCAGGAACTAGCTGATACATCAGTACCTCGCTTTTAAAGGGGACTGTTATGGCACATGCACACAAATGTCTTTTCATGGTTGGGTTAGAGGGTCCTCCGGAGATGGCCTTTAGAGCAGGACCAGAATTGTGGATAGGAGGAGGTTAAATTTGCTTCTACTAGAAAAGCAACAGCATGCTGGTCTGAAAAGCTCTCACATGCTGTCTGTAATTTCCAGACTGTGCCAAAGGGGCAAAATGCCAACTGATTTCTGTCTGTGATGGAGGCTGCGGCCATGATGCTGCCTGACAAGACACAGAGGAGAAGCTGTCACTAGGGGACATTTCCTGCTGCTCCTTTTTTACCTTTTTTTGGAGGGGAGCTAGATGGCCATTGTATGCTTGCACACACATAGAAAGTAATACTCTGCATTTAACCCATCCGTGCAGTGAGTGTTCACATGCGCAGAGCAGCAGGCTGCCCTAATCATGGTGCCCGGGGAGAAGTTGGAGGGTTAGATGCCTTGTCCAAGATCACGTCAATCACAGCCCATTGTCGGGAATCAAACCTGCGTCTGGGGATGCTTGCAATTCTGGTTGCTGAGTGCAGAACCTTTGGCTGAGCATTATTATGCTCTGCAAACAGCTCTGATTGCAGGAGAGTCTTTGCATGCACCACAGGGTCAGGAAAAGGTGAGTTTTATTCGGTGATCTGGGGGTTTTCACATAGCTGGGCATCCCAAATCGGGATACTCCCAAGGCAAGGAACCAAACCCAGTATAGTCTTTAAGGAGCTTGGAGCTATTTAGACTTTCGTATCACCTTATTAAACAGACCTTCCCCTGCTCTTGCTTTTCTTTTATATGGGACCCTGCTGTGGCAAGGATTTCATATTCTTAATAATAAAATGACCATTGCCAAAGCATCATTATTTTTACTACAAAAATACTTTAAATAATTTAAAACTTGTTTCACAAAATGTTATTTGTTGTGAGGCTTCTAAAGCATCCTCCACCTTCCAACATGTTTCGCCTCTATGGCTTCATCAGAGAAGGTTATGCAATGCTTCACTTTTTTGTTTTCTGTAAATACTGCTGGCAACATCTTTTTATTTAGATGTTGTATTTGGCTGTTGCTGCTGTTTGCTGCCTCCTCCTGTGCAGCACTGTCAGTGGATGGCCATTCCAGTCTCCTCTCCTCACCACCCGGGCACAAAGCATGCTTACTTACCCTTAGGTTTAGTTGCGTATTACGTTTGTTAGCATTGTTCTTTCTCATCGTGGAAAGTACAAACGTCCAACACAGAGGCCATGCCTTCCTGTCTGAGCAGACTCTGTGTTGTTAGAAGAAGTCCTCATAAAATATTTTTAAACGCTTTGATCTGTTATGTAATTGTAATTTTATTTTAGTATCTTTCTGTGACATGTTTGGTGACTATCCAGAGACTCAGAGCATCCTCATCAGTAGGCAGCAATGGTTCATGTGTGAGGTTCAGGCTTGGTTGCGGGCAGGCACCAAGGTTTCATAGTCAATGTTCAGGTGGTGGTCATAGACAGGGCTCCAAGGGTTCAAAGTCAAAGTGTTGCCCGTGGTGGTGGGAAGGTTCATAGTAGAGGTTCTGGCCTTGGTCATGGGCCGGCAGCAGAAGATTCTAGCTGAGGCCATGGCTGTGGACAGGCAGCAAAGGTTTGTAGTCGAGGTTTTGACTGTGGTCCACGGGCAGGTAGCATTGGTTCATTGTCAAGGTTCGGGCTATGGTTGTGAGCTGGAAGCAACAATTTAAAGGGTCAACCAAAAGATCAGCTCAAGTCCAAACCATTAGAAAAATCCAGGTAAATTCAAAATAGCAGGTCATCAAAGGATGGTAACACCTAACTCTTCCTCCCACCACATGGAAACCAAGCGGTAGCTGTAACCAATGACCGACCGCACTTCTTGGACCTGGAGAGTTGAGAGGGTGGAAAGCACACCTTGTGCTTCCAGGGAATCACCAGGTCAGATGACTATGTCCCGCCCTCTTGCCAAGCAAGCGCCACACATCACATGTAGGTGCTTGCTCATAGTCAGGACTTGGAGGGAAGGAGAGGGATGCCCTGACCATACTTCTTACTAAGCATTAACAGGCGCCGCCCGGCCCCCACTCGCACCTCGCGACCCACCCCGGGCATGTCACACGATGGCGTAGGAACTGAAATGGGTCAGGGTGAGCATTCGACCAGGCCCCACACATGACCATCTGTCACCAGGCCAACCGCGACCCCTGTGACAGTGATTGTTACGTCACTGCTTATAGGCTTACTCTCTGGTGATCAAACAGACAATCCCAAAGAGGTTACAGAGAGCAAGAAGGTTATAACAAAGGTTTCAACCTTTAAAAAAAGGATATGGAAACCCTAGTTAAAAAAAAAGGTACTCACCTATTCTCCCATGCAACCTTCCAATCCAAGGGGTTTACAACCCTTTAAAATTAAAATAAGAGATGAATTTACACTTAAATAGAGAACATGGCAAGAGATGAGAAAAGGTGTGATTCAAAGAAGACAGAACATTACAAATGTTAAAGCAGACCAAACCCCCCAGTGATGAAAAAACTAATTTGTCAGTCTCTCAGCTGATAGTCCTGTCTCTGGGAGCAGAAAAATAAATCCTTATTTTTGCTTGCCCTGCTATACAGCGTAACCCCCTTTCTTTTGGGTTTCATTCTTGGGTTGCTACATAATCAGATCGGGACCTTGGGGGTGGGCATTACATACAAAACAAAAATGTGAACAACAACATGGTCAAATCCTGGGCACTAGGTCACTAGGTCAATGCAATCCGGCAATCCCTGGTCCCGCCACTCAAACCCCTAGCAATGTGGGATTTTGGGAGAAGAAGACAGGATGGTGAAACCACCCAAAGGTGCTGCCCTAGTTACAGTTTTAGATGCAGTGGTGTAACTAAATGTGACGGGGCCCTGGTGCAAACATTAAAGTGGACCAAAACCAACGGGGATCTTCGATTTCTCCTGCTCCGGGGCATCCAAATAGCTGTGTCAAACTCCCCAGGTCGCCCCATGCACTTACCTCATTTTCCGGTCCCACGGTGCATCTAAGAGTGACGGCCGCATCCTGCTATCCCTCTAGCAGGGCGTGTACCCACGCCAGACATTTGTGAATGCCCGGTGCGGGCACATTAGAGGAAAGCTGAGGATGCAGCCACCAGGGCGCTCAGAGCCGCTGCTCTTAGACACGCTGTAGGACCAGGAAGAGGTGAGCTGGTCTGGGCATCCTGGGGGGTTTCATGCAGCGGGGCACCCCCGATCGCGGTGCCCTGGGGAAAGGACCAAAACCCAGGATAGTCAAAATCCTGGGTTTTGGTCCACTTTAAATGGGTCCCTGTCAAGGTTCATACAGTAAACTTTTTTTTTCTTTTAACTCACTTGGATGCAAACAGAAATCATTTGTAGCTTCCCCCACCTGATGAAGGTTACATAAACCGAAACATTGAGGGTGTTAGGGCAAGCGCTGCACGCCCGTCTCACAGCATTTCACCTACCTCCATGGCTGCATGCAGCCGTCATCCATCTTCCCTCAGGGCTGCTTCCAGCTGCCGCCCTTCCCCCAATGCTTCCTCCTTGCATGGTCAGGTGCGCACACGTCTCCGTCCACTAGAGGGCGAGCGCACAGGATCCCTGAGATTTAAAGGGCCTTTACAGCACTGATTGGTGTTTATGTCATCCAATCCTGCATCATCTTCCCCTATTTAAACAGGCACTTCCTTTCCTTCCTTCAGTGCCGGATCTTGGTCTCTCCATGCTTGTTGAAAGTCAGACATTCTTGGATTGCTCACCCGTGTACCGACCTCTGCCTGTCCCCGACTCTGAACCTTTGCTGCCTGCCCCGACCTCGGCTACTCACCTTTACCGCGAACCTGTGCTGCCAGCCCCGATCTCTGCCTGTACTTACTTCGCCTTTTTGCCTACCACTTGTGTACCTCACTGAACCTCGGCTGACTGTGGGACTGGGCCGCTGTTAGGGGGTAGCGACCTGGGGGTCACTCGCCGCACAAGACCAACCTGCCTTGCGGTGGGCTCTGGTGAATACCGGTGGCCTCTTAGACTCCGCTCCCCTGACACGGTACCCGCCATCGGTTCCACAGTTAAAGCGGATCCACACCCGAGTCCGCTCCACCCGGTCCGTGACAGAGGGTATAGGTTGTCATCCAACTAAGGTATACTGCCAACAGATCCGTCAGTTGTGCTTGTTACTACTTCATTTCTCTATGTTCACATATATCCATTGATGTCTGTATATACAGTGTGGGTTATGCGCTGTTTTCTGATACGTACATTGTCTATCTGAATGCAATGTACAGTACTTAGGCCCTTATTTATGAAGGAATAGCGACAGGTAGCGACTGGTGAGCGGCCGGTAATGACGGGCACCGCCACGAGAACGCCGGCTCCCCACCACAATCACACATTTATCAAGCCAATCCTGCTTAGCGACTGAGATAGCGCCATATAGCCACTCATTCATCATTATTCCAGCCTCAGCCCACAGCGCCAGCGTCTGACCTTGAACAGCGACAGGTATGACCTCTCGCTACCTGGCGCTCTCCAATGCATTTCAATGGAACAATCTTTAAATATTCATAATTAATTGTTATTAATTGTTTTTTTTTGTTTTTTTTTAAATGTGAAAAATTCTGTGACCACTTCTGCCATTTTAAATAATTTTTTTTAAGGTAAAAAAATAAAAAATGTACAGAATTGATATTACAGGTCTGATATTAATGTATTCATATTACAAAATTATTTTAAAAACTTGTTTCCAAAATTATGGTGGTTTGGGGGTTAAAAAACTACTTTTAACCCATCGCCGCCAGCGCTCTGGGGTTTAAACATGCATTTCACAGCGCGAGAATTTTTTGAGCGTGATTTGTTAATGAATATGGTGGAAGCCGGTCGCTCTAACCAGTCGCTATCATGCGCTCCCATACAGCGCGGAACCTGTCAAATAGCGACTCCTCACCCAATATTCAACATTACGGCAAACCGACTGAGTCGCTATCAACTACCGAACAATGGCCAAGCACAGCGACTACTAGCGGGCGCTCTGAAAATGCCGCTACAGTCGCTCAACTGTCGCTACCTGCCGCTGTTAATGAATCGGCCTCCCATTGGGGATACCCCCCCCTTCTCTTCCTTTTTTGACATAACCCCAGATGTATTTATTAATGATAACAATTGAGCTCTTTCATTGTTACATATTATGTCACTGTAACTATTCCTTATCTACTGTGTATCTTGTACAACTTTGTAAATATTTGATTACACTATTAAATCAGTCACCTTTTGCATTATATTGTGGTTGGGTGTTCACTATATATACAGAAACCCTATATTTGAGGAGATATTTTACAGAAAGTTTATTTTAAGTTTTTTGCTTTCCAGCTGTTTCTTGTATGGTGTTCCAATTCTTTTTATGCTTTGCACAATTGTATTGTTTCTTTTGTTGCGCCACAAATCTGTTCAGCATGACATCACACTCCCCATTCATTGTCATCTTTTATTACACAGCGGTCACTGCCATGAGACGGGTGTAAGAGGATAGTGAGAAATAAAGGCGGTGCGCCTTGTGCGTCCTGGGTGTCACACTCATCCTCCGCCCCAGAGCAAGCTCAGAGCGAGCACACTCGCCAGGAGAGAGAGAACGAGAGAGAACGAGAGAGAGAAAGAGAGCGAGAGAGAGAGAGAGAAAGAGAGCGAGAGAGTCTCCATCACACAACCAGAAGTTTGCATGCGAGAGAGCGCACGGCTCTGGATAATCCCGACAGAACCTTGTCCCCAGAAGAGACCACCTTTTAAAGAGAGGAGCGCAGACGAGACGCGGGGGGCTGTGCAGAGCTCTCGCACCTAGATTTGGGATTAATAAGAATCCGGGTGAGAGGAGAGAAAAAGGGAAAGAGGATCGCAGTCGGGTGACCAAGGCGTTAAAGTAAGTGTCGCACTCGCGTGTTAACTTCTTCAGCACCAGAGACAGAGCCTTTCTCCCCCGACAATTCGTAACACATGTATCACTAGTTTTATTTGGTTTGTATTTATTGTTTTTGTTGTTATTGCTCCTATTGATTTAGTTTAGATTAAGTTATTATTATTAATGTAACATGTAAAGCTGTAGTTCACCAGGATGATGCTGTACAAAGTAACAAACAAGGAGAGTACAGACAATGGGGAAGATGATGTATCACCAGTTTTATTTTATTTGTATTTATTATTTATGTTGTTTTGCTCCTATTGGTTTAGTTTAGATTAAGTTATTATTAATGTAACATGTAAAGCTGTAGTTCACCAGGATGTTGCTGTACAAAGTAACAAACAAGGAGAATAAAGACAATGTGGGCGAATCAGAGCCTGGTGCGAATTCTCACTCCTTTTTAAGAGAGAAAACTGCCATTCACTTCCATTGTCTATCTTGGGGCTGATTCGGAGCCAGGTGTAAATTTAGATCAATGAAAGTTAATTGCAGTTTTCTCACCTGGCTCTGAATCGACCCCAATGTGACTACAAGAGACATACAAGTGTACAGAACAAACTGATCCAGCAGCTACTGATACAACAGAAGAGGGCTTTGCACAGAAGAGCTTACACTCTAAACCAGTTAGGATTATTATAACCAGCAAGTTACAGTAAAGATTGTTGTTGTATTTTATTATTATTTTTAGTATTAGTGTTATTATTAGTAGTAGTATAACATTCATACTGTAGTTCCTCAGCACCATGTTGTACGGAGTAACAAACAAGGAGAGTACAGACAATGGGGGCAATTCAGAGCCTTGTGAGAATTCTCACTCCTTTTTTAGGAGAGAAAACTGCCATTCATTGTCTACCTTTGGGCTAATTGAGAGCCAGATGAAAATTTAGACAAGGTAGACAATGAAAGTCAATGGTAGTTTTCTCTCCTAAAAAAATAAATCAACCCTTTAGACTGTAAGCTCGCAACGGCAGGGCTCTCCTCCCTATTGTCTCCTGTGCTCACAACTATTGGTTTTAACCTGTGGCATCTCATTTTGTATTGTTCTCTGTGCTATATGTTTTACCTTGTCTGTATTCTTACCTTGTAAAGCGCTACGGAAGTTGATGGCGCTATATAAATAAACATTAATAATAATAATAACAATAACCCCAATGTGAATACAAGAGACTAAAAAGTGTACAGAACAAAATGATCCAGCAGCTACTGATACAACAGAAGAGCTTACACTCTAAACCAGTTTTGATTATTAGCCATCAAGTTACAGTAAGGTTTGTTATTGTTGTTATTATTTTATCATTATTAGTATTGTTATTAGTGTTATTATTATTATTAGTAGTATAACATTCATACTATAGTTCACCAGCACCATGTTGTACAGAGTAACACACAAGGAGAGTACAGACAATATGAATACAAGAGACAAACACGTGTCCAGAACAAACCGAGGGCTTTGCACACAGGAGCTTACAATCGGGCAGCCTGATTCATCACTAGCGGCAGGTAGCGACAGATGAGCGTCTGTAGCAGGCATTTTCAGAGCGCCCGCTAGTAGTCGCAGTGCTCGGCCGTGAGTCGCTACTTTATAACGACTCAGTCGCTGTTCAGTAATGTTGAATACATTGTGAGGAGTCGCTATTTGACCAGTACAGCGCTGTATGGGAGCGCATGTTAGCAACTGCTCATAGCGACCGACTCACACCATATTCAGCAAAAAAACAGCCTCACAAATCTCTGGCGCTGAAAAATAGTTGTTTGAAGCCCAGAGCGCAGGAGGCGGTGTGTTTAAAGTCTGTTTTCCAGCATCTTTCCACTAGTAACAAAGCGAAAACATATGGAATTACATTGTAGCAACATTGTAACATGAACACTTTAATGCCAGAGCTGTAATGTCATTTCTGAGGAAATATATAAAAATTGAAAAAATTAAAAAAAAAACTGCTATTTCAATGCCAGAAGAGGTCACAGAATTATTAGTGATTTTTTGGAAAACAACAACAAAAAAAAAAACCCGTTTAAAGAGAAGAAAAGTATCGTCCATTGAAATGTATGGGAGAGCGACAGGTAGCGAGAGATCATACCTGGCGCTGTGCAAGGCTGAACGCCGGCGCTGTTCGCTGAGGCTGTGAAAATGATGAATCGGACGCTACATGGCGCTATCCCAGTCGCTAAACAGATTCTGCTTGATAAATGTGTAATTGCGTGCCGTGTCCGGCGTTGACCAGTCGCTACCTGTCGCTACCTCTCATTAACCAGCCACTACCTGACGCTATCCCTTCTTAAATAAGGGCCTAAATCAGTCTAGATTTTTGGGTACAACCAGCAAGTTATATGGTGTATAGAGACACTTGTCCGGCCTTTGGGATGTGTGAGCTGTGTGCACTCTGAACGCCCTGTAATGGGCGCAAGGAGACTTCACTCAGGCGTCTCTTTCTCTTCTGATTACCTTTTCTTGCTTTTTCCTTTCGTATTTCATTTGCGTAATCCCTCTTATCTTTCTCTCTTTCGTAATCCCTTATTTTTTGTCTTGTGTTCACAGTCCCTCCACATTCCTTCCTCACGTTCTTCTTTCTATATTTGCTCCTACTTTTCAAAATTCCCCTCTTCTGCTTTTACTTCCATCTATCTCCCATCTCCCTTCCATTTTCTTTCCATCTCTTTCTTTTGTTACTTTCTTTCCATCCTCCTTCTTTCACCTTCTCGTTTTCTTTTTTTTTTAATTCCCCTTTCTCAGATTTTTTACATTTTCCCTTTTTCTTTATCTCTCTTTTCACATTCCTTCCACCTCTTTCTGTTGTCACCTTCCTTCCATCTCCTTATTCTTTCAACATCTCTGTCTTCATCTCTTTTTTTTACATTTCCCCCATTTTCTTCATCTCTCTTTTCACATTCATTCCACCTCTTTCTGTTCCATCTCCCTATTCTTTCACCTTCTCCGGCTTTTTTCTGCATTCACTGTCCCTTCATCTTTCCTTTCCACATTCCCACCTCTTTCTATTGTCTCCTTCATTACATCTCTCTCTTTTCTCCTCTTCTCTGTTTTCCTCTTTTTTTCCTCATTCACTCCTTCTATCTCTCTTTTCTGCATTCACAAGACCGTTCCTTTATCTTTATTCCACATTACTTAAATCTCTTTCTGTATATCTCTTCTATATTTCTCTTCTTTCAGATTCTCTGTCACTCTCTATCTTTTTACATTCCTTACTTCTTTCTCTTTTAATCCCTTTTTCTCCTTCTCTTATTACACTGTCTCTTCATCTTTCTTTTCTACATTCTTTCCATTTTTGGATAAACAGGAAACGCCAGCCTTAATTCAGTTGAAAGGATAAAATATCCACGTTTATTGTTCCATACAAAACTTCACAAACGGCCAGCGCGGGAGCGCGCCCTGCTAGAGGGACGCGCGGGAGGTGGCGGCGGCGGACGCGCATGCGCCGCTGGAACGTGGTAAAGGTAGGATTGTGGGCGTCCTGGGGGGGTTTCACCCCGATTTCGGATGCCCCGCGGGGAGGAATCTTATAGATTCCCGGGCCGATCCCCCCCCTGGGTGTTGGTCCACTTTAAACAGGGTTTTTATTTTAGTTAAATAATTGTGTGACCTCTCCTGGCCTAGAAAGAGTCATTTTTGAAAACTTTTTTGATTTTCTTTTTTCGTTTTTTTTATGCAGAATTCCCATTACAGGTCTGGCATTAAAGTGTTAATGTCACAGTGTTACAACAATGTCATTCCAGGTGTTTTCGCTTTGTTACTGGTGGATATGTGTTCAAAATCAGACTTTAATCACACAGCATCTGCCGCTCTATGCTATAGCGACTTTTTTGCTATAGCGACTTTAGAGCGCCGACGCTGTGTGTGTGACCTTTTTTGAATGAAACTTTCTCACTAGCTTCGTAGGGGCTTATTCGATTTAAGGAGTCTGCAATGTGTTTCCTGCCCTGCTGTGACAGGTTCCCTTTATGCATGCCAGTAATTAAATCATGCCAGTTTATTAGTGGACATGCAGAGATCCTAACTAACCCAAATTTTTCAGGTGTCTCCCAAAATTCCCCCCCCCAACCCGATCACCCGGTGATCCACAGATATCACCTGGAATTTTAGGGCCCCCCCCCATTTAATGTTTTGCCCTGTGCGGTGACATCACTTCCTGTCTTGGTTGGCTTGGCAGGTGATGCCACCTGGGGAGATGTGGACCGGAAGTGCCTGGCCAGCAATGGTGTGACACACGTGGTGATGGCCGTCAGCGGAGCATCGGAAGGTGAGTTCGGCCAGGAGTTCAGAGCGACCAGCAGGTGGTGGCAGTGTTAGCGGCGAACTGGCGTGTGGCGCAAGCAGAGGGTGCAGGAGCGCCACCTTTTCCCTGGTGGTTATTTTCTTCACAAACCACCATGAATAGGCCACACCCCAAACCACACCCATGCCACGCCCATCACTTTATAAACTGGTCTCTGAGGTTGGCCTCTCTGGGCCAGGTGATGTCTCTGCATAGGATCAGGGACACAGTAAATGGAGGAAAAGTGCTTAGCGGGGAGATTCTGGGACGAGGGATGATAAGATGAGACGCGTCGGGCACTTGGTGTGCGCTTTAATAGGATTGTGTGGATATTAATAGCCGGCTTGTACCTGTGTTCTCCTCACCAGCTGGGCGCAGTAGCTTAGGGCTGATGATCCCCCGCCGCCATGTCGCCATTTGGCTTCAGCAGATGTCCTCTGCCTCCACCTTGACAATGAGCTGGGATAGTTGCTGACCTATAATATCGCTTCCTAATACTGCGCTGCAGAGATCCCCCGACTGTCCACCAACACATTGTAGAAGCCCTGGAACTGCTTAAAGCTGACCTAAAACTTAGAAACATAGAAATTTGACGGCAGAAGGAGACCATACGGTCCATCTAGTCTGCCCTTATGTGTATGCTGTATGTTCTCTTTATCTTAGGATAGATGGAGGCTTATCCCAGGCATGTTTAAATTCTATGACTTTTGATTTTTCAACTTTACCTCTGCTGGAAGTTTGTTCCAAGCATCTACTACTCTTTCTGTAAAATAATATTTTCTAACATTGCTCCTGATCTTCCCCCGACTAGCTTCAGGTTGTGCTCCCTTGTTCTATCATTAAGTTTCCTCCTAAAAACACTTCCCTCCTGAACCTTATTCAATCCTTTCACATATTTAAAGGTCTCCATCATGTCCCCCCTCTCCCTTCTTTCCTCCAGACTGTACAAATTAAGTTCCTTAAGTTTTTGCCGGCCTTTGGACAAGTTTTATTTGAATGATGTCCTTTTGCAGGTGAGGTCCCTTGCAAATCTGTGCTGGGGAGGGTCTTGGGCTACAGGGACACTATACTAACATAATTCACCCATTCATCCCTTCAGTGATCCCTACATTACAAAGATACTCACCTTTTGCTAACAGAGCACTCTTCAGGGACCAGGAAACATCTTCACACACATATGCCAACTGGCAGGGGCGTAGCTGGGGGGGGGGGGGCAGGGGCGTAGCTGGGGGGGGGGGCAGGGGCGTAGCTAGGGGGGGAAGCAGGGGGGGGGGGCACCTGCACTGGCTGCAGCAGGTCAGGGGGGCGCCAAAGGGAGGGCTGAGAACAGGTGGGGGACAGTATTAAGGTGTGCATTTTTTCTATATATTGTTAGTATGAGTTTGTCGATCCCAATGGGGAAGGGATCTTTGTTTTGAAATTTTGCACCCTATTGGGTCCCTTTTGGTGTGCGGGTTTGCTGAACTAACATTTTCTCACAACAGGTGGGGGGCGCCATTTCGAATCTTTGCCCCAGATGCCAGAAAGCCTAGCTACTCTTCTGCCAACTGGACCTTCCAATAGGAGTCATGCAGCACTGCAGTGTGCACCTGTTTCCGGGTTCACGTCATACATAGCATCTATAGAAAGACCCGGACAGGCCTCTAGCATGCGATGCATTCTGGCAAGCTTAGGTTTCCTAAAAGAAGCAGGCGAGGCAATGGTAATAATAAGACAGCAGAAGCCTGCCCCTTGTACCCATTTCCTGCAGTGTGCTGTAGATGCTGTAGCAGGTCTTCAAACATTTCCTTTCCATTTTACTATGGTCACACTCCAACTGTTGATACCGAAATGTCTTCCTATTTAAAGTGATCCTATATCCAGATAGGAAGTTTATGTTGTCACCTGCTATCCCCAGCCCAGTGCCCCAAACAGCCTGTGTTACTTTTTTTGTTGTTGCAATATTCATAACAACACTGACTGGATGAAGCCAGCCATATGGCTCCCAACAGCCCTGCCCCCTGGTGCTTTCCAGCAATGATACATTCAGTTACAGTACACACAGCTCAGCATTGGGGAACACTTCAACCTGCCAGTATGTGACAGTTTAGTTGTAACTGAATTAATTAGCATATGGCTGTCATTCGGGCATCATACTGCATCCAGTTTGTGTTGTTATGACTATTGGGCAAAGGCCTTAGTATAAAAAGAAAAACAGGCTGTTTTGGGGCACTGAGCTGAGGATAGAAGACATAACCTTCCTTTCTGGGTATAGGACCACTTAAATATGCAGCAGAGTGGCAGCCCACATTGGCGCCGCTAAACTACAGAACGGGGCACATTACTGTGCAGCCACTGGGCGTGCAAGCTGATAGGCTGCTCCACGGCTGCCACACAGGGACCCCGGAAGAGGTGAGTATCCGGGTGGGGATGCCTGATGCATGCTGCCCCACTGCTACATATTAAAGAGGAAGTCTGGGCATTTCTGACTGAATTTTCTCTTTAAGGAATAACATCCGGAGGAGTTAAAAACCTCCCCCAAACCTCAACGATCTGCTGCCCCCTTTTACCTTTGGCAGTATTTACTCACCTTGCCAGGGCATCCATCTTCTGGGTCCCTCGGATTCTGGACGACCTTCTGACGGGCGGCGCCTGGTGCCATATCAGGTACTGCGCACGACCCCCGATCTCTCGCCTGCGCAGTGCCCATGAATGAGATGCAATGGAGCCAGCTGAAATCCCGCAAGACAAGTAGCTCCCTAGCTGACGGTTGGGGACCTCTGCTGTATAGGGTTATTCTTAAATAGAGGAGTAAACAATCAGATATCAGGGGCAGGAGGTAAGGGGCACCTGTAGGTATTTGTTGGGGAGTAGGATTTGTTTATTAGGCCACCGTTAGAGATTTTCTTGGGTAATGGATACATTTGGCTTTTTAATGGGCTAAGCAGGCTTGGTTTGGGCCCAGGGCAGATAGTGATCTAGTATGTGACCCTCTTTGACCTTTATCATAGCAGATGGCAGTGCCCCCCGCAATATATCTGCAGAAAAAAAGATGGCTGGGATAAAGGTGCCCCTAATGGCCTTGGCGCCCAGGATGATCGCCCTACTCACCCTCCCCCAGAAACTGATCTGTTTGGGTCACAGGAGAACAGAGGGAATCCCCTGGTGGACCCTGTACTCAGATTCCATGTTGGCGAGCCCCACTCGTCAGGTGGGACCGCATGTTCACAGGGTGCTAATAGCTCAGGAACTATTTTTGTTGAGCATTGGGAAACAATATGTCCTTGTTTGAGCCCTGTGTACAGCCCCAGTGCTCTATTAAAACTGCACTAGAGGGACTCAAGCTCCCCTCTGGTGGTACCACTGGGAGTAATAATGGGTGGACAAGAAGCACTGCAGACATGCTGCTGCTCCAATGTACCAGGTAGTCAAGTCAACAAGCTGCAGGAGTGAATAGCTGTCAGAGGAACTTGCATTGCTGGGCCAGTATAGGACCTCCACCCTCCCAAGGAAGCCTGTATTAGTGATGGTAGGGGTGGTAGTTGAGATAATTGAAAAAATTGAGGTGGTACTCCATGAAAAAAAGTTAACATAGATAGATGGTAATGAGCAAACCATTTATTTCTCTATAATAAGAGCAGCAGTAAAGCTGGATGTGGGCCCTTATAGTCAGTTCTACTGATGGCCCAAAGACATCTCTGGAGGTTAGGGTGTGGTCTATGGGGATAAGTAGGTGCCTGTGCCATTTTTCTAGGAGTGAGGCACAATTTCTTATTTGTATATGGGGAGAGAAGCATATGTGGTTGACAACTGATGGGTGAAGGCCAAACATTTAGGCTCGAAATCCCCTATAGACAGTGGTGGACTTGGGCCAGAAATCGGTCCAGGAATTTACCAGCCTTGGTCCAGCCTGTGACATTTCCACTGAGGCCTCCCAATGTATTTCCCGGACTGTTAACAAGTTAGCACAAGGCTGAGGCTCATTGGCATGGATTAAATATGGCCACTTTTTATCCAGCTGTACTGAATCTCTAGTATTGTAGAGGCAGAAAACATGGCCCCTTTCAGCCATGATGATGAGTCCTTAAGCAATGGTGCAGAGCATAGGCTGGCTATGAAGGTCCAGTGAGGTCAGACACATGCGGCTAGGGGACTAGTAAGGTAGAAAGGAAATAGGGGTTTTAGAATTAGCAGCCCCATCAGCCCCAAAGCAGTGCGGCCCTCTAGAAATTCTCCCATGTCTCCCTATGGCCAGTCCTCCCCTGCTTCTAGGCAGGCAGGTCTTAAGTGACTGGGGCCCAGATATGGTTGTAAGAGGCCCACAAAATGCAAATGCCGTTTGGAGCCCTTTTGAATGCCGCTCGATAAATGTATTTTTCACAGACTAAATCATTGGTATTGAATAGAGTCTGGTGGTCCTGGCTTGTAATGTTGGCCAATGCCTCCCCGGGGGTCCTGCAGAGAGGAGGTGGCAGGAGAGCAGAGCACAGTCCCAGTTCATCTTCCTCTCTCGGTTTCTTGCCTCCATTCGCTCAGTGATGAATGAGACTCATTCAGTGGCTCTCTTGAGGGCCCGGGAGACTTGACCTGCCCCCATTTTTCTGGCTTTGTTAGGTGCGTCCATGGAGATGGGAGGGAGGGACGGGAAATGAATTTTTACTTTCTCGCTTTAGGAGGAAAGAATGAAGCTGCAGAGGACTGTGGCCACCTCCAGATTTTCCTTAGACTCCCAATTTAGATGTTGTGTTACTGACGGATGTATTCTGTGCTGGTGTCCGAGCTGCATGCTCAACTGAAGTTTTCTTATATCACTTCTCAAGTAATTGTGCTTAGGGGGGTTTATAGTCAATTAAAGTGATTGTCCAGGCAAAAAAAAAAACAGCTATATTCACCTTTTGTCCAGTGCTGCAGGCTTCCTCTGGTCCTGCTTCTGGGGCTGCAGGCTTCCTCTGGTCCTGCTTCTGGGGCTGCAGGCTTCCTCTGGTCCTGCTTCTGGGGCTGCAGGCTTCCTCTGGTCCTGCTTCTGGGGCTGCAGGCTTCCTCCGGTCCTGCTTCTGGGGCTGCAGGCTTCCTCCGGTCCTGCTTCTGGGGCTGCAGGCTTCCTCCGGTCCTGCTTCTGGGGCTGCAGGCTTCCTCTGGTCCTGCTTCTGGGGCTGCAGGCTTCCTCCGGTCCTGCTTCTGGGGCTGCAGGCTTCCTCTGGTCCTGCTTCTGGGGCTGCAGGCTTCCTCTGGTCCTGCTTCTGGGGCTGCAGGCTTCCTCCGGTCCTGCTTCTGGGGCTGCAGGCTTCCTCCGCTCCTGCTTCTGGGGCTGCAGGCTTCCTCCGGTCCTGCTTCTGGGGCTGCAGGCTTCCTCTGGTCCTGCTTCTGGGGCTGCAGGCTTCCTCCGGTCCTGCTTCTGGGGCTGCAGGCTTCCTCTGGTCCTGCTTCTGGTGCTGTAGGCTTCCTCCGGTCCTGCTTCTGGGGCTGCAGGCTTCCTCCGGTCCTGCTTCTGGGGCTGCAGGCTTCCTCTGGTCCTGCTTCTGGGGCTGCAGGCTTCCTCTGGTCCTGCTTCTGGGGCTGCAGGCTTCCTCTGCTCTTGCTTCTGGGGCTGCAGGCTTCCTCTGGTCCTGCTTCTGGGGCTGCAGGCTTCCTATGCTCCTGCTTCTGGGGCTGCAGGCTTCCTCTGGTCCTGCTTCTGGGGCTGCAGGCTTCCTCCGGTCCTGCTTCTGGGGCTGCAGGCTTCCTCCGGTCCTGCTTCTGGGGCTGCAGGCTTCCTCCGGTCCTGCTTCTGGGGCTGCAGGCTTCCTCTGGTCCTGCTTCTGGGGCTGCAGGCTTCCCCTGGTCCTGCTTCTGGGGCTGCAGGCTTCCTCTAGTCCTGCTTCTGGGGCTGCAGGCTTCCTCTGGTCCTGCCTCTGGGGCTGCAGGCTTCCTCTGGTCCTGCTTCTGGGGCTGCAGGCTTCCTCTAGTCCTGCTTCTGGGGCTGCAGGCTTCCTCTGGTCCTGCCTCTGGGGCTGCAGGCTTCCTCCGGTCCTGCTTCTGGGGCTGCAGGCTTCCTCTGGTCCTGCTTATGGGGCTGCAGGCTTCCTCTGGTCCTGCTTCTGGTGCTGTAGGCTTCCTCTGGTCCTGCTTCTGGTGCTGTAGGCTTCCTCCGGTCCTGCTTCTGGGGCTGCAGGCTTCCTCCGGTCCTGCTTCTGGGGCTGCAGGCTTCCTCCGGTCCTGCTTCTGGGGCTGCAGGCTTCCTCTGGTCCTGCTTCTGGGGCTGCAGGCTTCCTCCGGTCCTGCTTCTGGGGCTGCAGGCTTCCTCTGGTCCTGCTTCTGGGGCTGCAGGCTTCCTCTGGTCCTGCTTCTGGGGCTGCAGGCTTCCTCTGGTCCTGCTTCTGGTGCTGTAGGCTTCCTCCGGTCCTGCTTCTGGGGCTGCAGGCTTCCTCTGGTCCTGCTTCTGGGGCTGCAGGCTTCCTCTGGCATACCTCCCAACTTTTGTATATGTGAAAGCGGGACAAGCCCCGCCACCGACCACGCCCCCGACCCCACCCCCACCACGCCCCCGACCCCACCCCCACCACGCCCTGACCACACCTCCTGTCACGCCCTCCAGCAATGTCGGCTGCCTTCACCCCTGCATGGAAGCCTGCGTAAGTCTTTTTAATCCCCAACCCAGCCCCCCGCGCCCGCCCCCTGTGCGCACACCCGCTCGCCGGCCGATGTTAATTTAGAAGGAGCCGGCGTCATTGCGGCCCTGGACACACCGCAACGGCGCAGGCTGTCCCGGGACATTTCTTAATGGTCCGGGACCGCGGGATTTCCTGCAAAAATCGGGACAATCCCGGGAAAATCGGGACAGTTGGGAGGCATGCTCTGGTCCTGCTTCTGGGGCTGCAGGCTTCCTCTGGTCCTGCTTCTGGTGCTGTAGGCTTCCTCCGGTCCTGCTTCTGGGGCTGCAGGCTTCCTCTGGTCCTGCTTCTGGGGCTGCAGGCTTCCTCCGGTCCTGCTTCTGGTGCTGCAGGCTTCCTCCGGTCCTGCTTCTGGGGCTGCAGGCTTCCTCCGGTCCTGCTTCTGGGGCTGCAGGCTTCCTCTGGTCCTGCTTCTGGTGCTGTAGGCTTCCTCCGGTCCTGCTTCTGGGGCTGCAGGCTTCCTCCGGTCCTGCTTCTGGGGCTGCAGGCTTCCTCCGGTCCTGCTTCTGGGGCTGCAGGCTTCCTCTGGTCCTGCCTCTGGGGCTGCAGGCTTCCTCTGATCCTGCTTCTGGGGCTGCAGGCTTCCTCTGGCTGATGGCAGGGGGGAGCAGGGGATGCCTGCCACGCTGTCAGCTGTGCAGGCTGGCTTCTGCCCCCCACATCCAGACCAGAGGGATGGGATAGCTGGCCTGGATCACTCCAGCACTAACGATCAGAGGGGGAGGAGGTAAGTATCAGTTACTTACCTGCACCCTGGCTCCTCCGTCATTCTGGTCCGGTGGCTGGCTTTGGATGCTGTGGGCAACGAAAGTCAGCTTCCCTCCCAATACACACAGCGGCTGGGGGAAGCCAAGGTGCAGGTATGAGGCAGTAAATGTCAGGGAAAGTTTGGTTAGAACAAACCCACAACAAATCTGATTCATGCTGAATCGAATTTTTGCTGAAATTCAGAGAGAGCCCCGGTTCTAGTGAGTATAGCTGTTTTTTTTAGCCTGGATAAAGCTTTTAAAGTGGACCAACACCCAGGATTTTGACTAGCCTGGGTTTTGGTCCACTTCCCCGGGGGTGCCCCGCTATGTGAAACCCCCCCAGATCAGCCAGTTCAACTCACCTCACCCCGCTCCTACGGCTCAAGCGCGGCAGCTCGTCGAATCAGCGCACTTGGAGTCGCTGTGGTGTGTGCGTCAATGAGACGTCTTACCGCAGCGGCTCCGAGCATGCTGGCGGCCGCATCTCGCGCTTGCCTCTAATGGAGCGCACCCACGGCAGCCATTCACAAATGGCCGGTACAGGCACGCTCCCTGCTAGAGAGAAGCGCGAGATGCGGCCCGCGCATGCGCCGTTTGATCGGGATGCAGGTAAGGTGAATGGGGCGTCCTGGGGGGTTTCACACAGTGGGGAATCCCGATGTTGGACGCCCTGCGGGGAGGGATCGGATCGATTCCCGGGCTGATCGTGCAGGGGGTGTTGGTCCACTTTAAAGTGGACACCCTGCACTCTGGGATTGAGGATCACGGTGAGTGTACAGGGAAACCAGGGGGTTTCACACTGCGCTCATCCCAAATCAGGATACTCCTAAGGGGAGGATTGAACCTTGTAGACCTTAGTTCGGGTTTTGGTTTACTTTAGAAAGTGAATGGAAATAGCCAGCTCTACCTGTGATTAACAAAGCCAAAGACCTTGTAACATGCTTCCAAACGACTGCGGCTGCGAGCGCTCTCCTCGTATAAAGGCCTGTACCTGTGACGGCACATTTTTACAGTTTAGGTACATTATTTCTTTAGAGATGAACGAATAGATTTTTAAAGTTTGGAAATAACAGCAGCCTATGGGCTATGCTAAAGATTTCACCATTTCTTTCTGCATAGCTCATAGAGTTCTGTTATCAAACTTGAAGTGGACCAACAGTTAAAAATGACTTAAACCGGACCTTCAGCGTGATTTAATGAAAGGCCCAAACTCTTAAAAAACGGTTCCCCAGCATCTAAAATTAATATATTTTACGTTTTTAGTCACTAACTTATTATTCTTTCCCCCACTGGGCTGCAACTCTGTTCAGGAATTTAGGATACGGGCGCCGCCATCTTGAATCAGAAGCATTACACTTACTGAGGAGAGGAAAGTGGGATAAGGTACAGGGGGGCGGGTTATAGCTGTGCTTTGCTCAGACAGAGCAGAGCTGGGGTCAGGTAAAGGTCAGCAGTCCCAGAATGCAGAGCAGCACAGTCAAGAGGCACTTCCTGTTTGCAGGCTGCCTGATAAGATGGCGGCTTCCATAAGGCTCATAACATGCAGTAGACGCAGGTAGGATGATTTTTAATGTCGCCAATCTGTATGTACAGGGTGTGGGGAACATATAAGATATACTCTTATTCAGAGTGAAGGACCGCTTTAAACCGGACCAACACAACAAACAGTTCTCACATGCATCCCTCCCCAGGGCAATTTAAATTGCTGCACATAAAAATCATTTGCCTTTTCTAACTCCTGCTGTGGTAAATTTTAGAAACAAAATGGCAGCTCGTGCATTTGCAGGCCACCTGCAAACAGGAAGTATTGCTGGGCTTCCTGTTACTGTGCATCGTCAGTTATGTCAGTTGAATCCGAGATGCTGGGAGAGGAAGCTGTAAAATTGCCGCTACCTTTCTTTTCCAACTGTGCCAGGCTGATGGTCCGGTTTAAAAACAATCATCCTTACCTCTTGGAAAAATGATGTGCCTAACCTGAAAAATTCCCCATCACAGGTACAGGTCAAATTGGGGGAAACACTGTCCAAAAACTAAAAAGCTCACGGGATGCAGGCTGCAATCCACACCGCAAGTCACACTGTCTTCACCAAATATTTAGCATGATCCCCCTATAGACTCTTGTATTGCATGTGCGCTCCTCCCCTCCCGCTTACCCAGAATGCCTACACTGCGCCAAAAGCTAAGAGCATTCAGCATTGTCAGTGTGAACCTCCGATCAGCAAGGTGGCTTGCTTCCTAGAGAATGGAAGCAGGAGCAGGCCCTCCCTGTCAAGAACGGGGTAGAATGACAATGACTTTCTTTAAAGTGGACCAAGAGTGACTCTCTCCAGTTTGGGATGCCTCTATAGATCCTTAGGAAACCAAAACCGGGTATTAATGTGGACCCACTTTAACTATCCCAGGCTTTGGTCCTTGCCCCAGGGCCCCCCGATGCGGGACGCCCAGCTGTTTGAAACCCCCAGATCAGCCCCTCCAAATCACCTCTCCCTGGTCCTATGGTGCATGCGCGTCCTCCTGTCCAATCAGCATGTTTGACTGCGCTGATGCGAGCTTGTCTAGGTTTGTCTGAGGCCCTTATTTAACAAGGGATAGCACCAGGTAGCGAATGGTGAGCGAACGGTAATGACGCTCACCGCCACGAGAACGCCGGCTCCCCTCCGCAATCACACATTTATCAAGCCGATCCTGCTTAGCGACTGACAGAGCGCCAGATAGCGAATCATTCATCATTATTCCAGCCTCACCCCACAGCGCCAGCGAGCAACCTTGAACAGCGACAGGTATGACCTCTCGCTACCTGGCGCTCTCCAATGCATTTCAATGGAGCAATCTTTAAATAAATATTTTTTTTTTTTTTTTTTTAAATGTCAAAAATTCTGTGACCACTTCTGCAATGTTATATTTTTTTTAAGGTAAAAAAAAAAAAAACAATTTGTGCAGAATTGATATTACAGGTCTGATATTAATGTATTCATATTACAAAATCTTTTGAAAAACATGTTTGTTTTTTTTACAAAAAATATGGTTGTTTGGGGGTTAAAAAACTACTTTTAACCCATCGCCGCCAGCGCTCTGGGGTTTAAACAAGCATTTCACAGCGCGAGAATTTTTTGGAGCGTGATTTGTTAATGAATATGCTGGGAGCCGTTCGCTATGGCCATTCGCTGTCATGCGCTCCCATACAGCGCGGAACCTGTCAAACAGCGACTCCTAACCCCGTATTCAACATTACCGCACACCGACGGGGTCGCTGTCAACAGCCGGACAACGGCCAAGCACAGCGAATACTAGCGTGCGCTGTGAAAATAACGCTACTGTCGCTCATTTGTCGCTACCTGGCGCTATTAATGAATCGGCCTCTAAGAATCTACTCGAGCTGCACCAAACATGACTACATGACAACAGGGAGTGTGCACGCGGCGGTCATCCAGGCGGGCCTGTGTCTTGCTAAAGGGCTAGCGGGGATGTGGCCACACTGTGGGACCGTGGGAGAAGGTGAGAATGCCTTGTGGCTCGGGGAGTCTCACACAGCAGGGCATCCCAATTCTGGATGCCACTGGGGGAAGGCCCTGGAATCTTATAGAGTGGGTTTAAGTATTTTATGATGGGGGGGGGGCAGGAAGTAGCTGTACACTTCAGTGAAGCATTGATATTGTGAGGGGGGGGGGGGGGGTTAGGTTAGTTTAAGGACCCTGAGAACCAGAACCCACCCTGGCACATAGTTTGCAAGGGAGGGTGTAGGTCCGTGTGTTTGTCCGCTTTAAAGACTAAACTATTTAGGGCCAGCTCCAGGTTTATGTCATACCTTTTCAGGGTGGGAAAAAAGGGACAATTGATAAATTAAGCAACGCCCCCTCATTGAGGGATGGATAGGGAATATGGTGTAACAGTTACAACAATAGAAACACTTTGAATAGGCAAATGAATCATTTATTGATGCAGATCTGCATGTTACACCTCAAAGAGGGACAAATGAGAACAAGGGACAGGGGGACATGAACTCAAAAGAGGGACAGTTCCTCTAAATCGTGGACATTTAGGAGGTATGTTATGTGGACCGTTGATCAAAGGAGTCTCAGTAGACCTCAGATGCTCCCATGGAATCTGCAGAGAGAGGGGACACAGGTCCCCCCCCCCTTATTCTTTGGGGTCCCAGCAAGTTAATCTTGGCCCGCCAGAATAAAGAGAGGAGAATCTGTTGGACCTGGCAGGTGGAGCGATGAAGGAAGAAACAGCAACCGTGAGTTATTTTTTTTTTTTTATTTAAAAAAAGTATTTTCTTTTTTAACTGTTTGTGAACTGTAAAGGGGTCCAAGAGACATATATATCTGCTGTACTCCCTCCAATGCTTCTTCATTCCTAAACGGTGGATCTCTTCAGCCTATTCCCCAGAGAGGCCATGGGGACAGCGACAAGTGGCAGTTCTGGGTTGTTGCTGGCAGTTAGTGTCAGAGCCCTGATTGCGCGGTTAATGGCGGGTCTCTGCGTTACGGCGGCAGGCAGATCGCTGGACAGATGGAGCAGGTTGTCGGAGGTGGAGAGATGGCAGTGAGCCGAGATTGTCTGCAGGAACAGATGGCGCTCCAATCTGTGCCTGTAATAGATAGCGCTAATAGGTGATAGTGATCCTGGATAATGAGGCTGATCGCTGACGCCTGATTGGGGGGGGCTCTTCAACCCCTCGGCGCCCCGTCCCAGCGATGCCAGATTTTTTACTGCATGACTGCTGTTACTTGTCAGAAAATGAGCAGCACGTGAAACGTAGACTCTAAGGCGACCGTTAAAGCGGACCGAAACATAACTTTTTGACTAATACCCCTGGCACCCATCACCCCACAGGCAGCATCTTTTGGATTGTTTTGCTGCTCTGTCTCCTTTCCTTTCCCAGCAATAGATCCATCATGTGTGCTTTAGGGAAAGCGACCCTCGGATAGGCAGGGCTGTATTTCCCATTAGGCAACCCTAGGCACGTGCCTAGGGTGTAAACCTGTAGGGAGGGGCGCTGTCCTTACTACTGTAGTAAAGAAAAGAAATGAAAACTCCCATAGCCAGAACATTAATGCCTCCTAACAAGCACCCCCCCCCCCCCCAGAGACAGAAGGATGCAGAGTGTATTTGTGTGAGGGGGGGTGAGGGTGCAATGGGTTGGACTGCTGTGGTCATGTGACTCCTGTATGTCATGCTTCTCAGCATTTCCCAATTTGTGCCCCCTCCCTCCTCCACACATATACTCTGCATCTAGCCCATTGCACCCTCTTCCCCTCTTTTTATATGGACCGTTTTTAGGCCCTTATTTATGAAGGAATAGCGACAGGTAGCGACTGGTGAGCGGCCGGTAATGACGGGCCCCGCCACGAGAACGCCGGCTCCCCACCACAATCACACATTTATCAAGCCAATCCTGCTTAGCGACTGAGATAGCGCCATATAGCCACTCATTCATCATTATTCCAGCCTCACCCCACAGCGCCAGCGTCCGACCTTGAACAGCGACAGGTATGACCTCTCGCTACCTGGCGCTCTCCAATGCATTTCAATGGAACAATCTTTAAATATTCATAATTAATTGTTATTAATGTTTTTTTTTTTTTTTAAATGTGAAAAATTCTGTGACCACTTCTGCAATGTTAGATATTTTTTTTAAGGTAAAAAAAAAAAAAAAAATTGTACAGAATTGATATTACAGGTCTGATATTAATGTATTCATATTACTAAATTATTTTAAAAACTTGTTTTTTTTGGTTTCCAAAATTATGGTTGTTTGGGGGTTAAAAAACTACTTTTAACCCATCGCCGCCAGCGCTCTGGGGTTTAAACATGCATTTCACAGCGCGAGAATTTTTTGAGCGTGATTTTTTAATGAATATGGTGGGAGCCGGTCGCTAGGGCCAGTCGCTATCATGCGCTCCCATACAGCGCGGAACCTGTCAAATAGCGACTCCTCACCCAATATTCAACATTACGGCAAACCGACTGAGTCGCTATCAACTACCGAACAACGGCCAAGCACAGCGACTACTAGCGGGTGCTCTGAAAATGCCGCTACAGTCGCTCAACTGTCGCTACCTGCCTCTATTAATGAATCGGCCTCTTAGAATCCAACTTAAAAAAGGGGGGACGTAAGCACTTAAAGTGCCTAGGGCACCATGAACACCAAATATGGCCTTACAGATAGGCCTAGGCTTGTAAAGGGGACTCTTCCTGGGTGAGGGGAAGGGCTGGCACATTACGCACTCCTGGGGAGGGGGAAGCCAGCAACAGGCCCCCATCCCATGACGTCAGGTCCTTAAAGTGGACCAACACCCAGGATTTTGACTATCCTGGGTTTTGGTCCACTTCGGCGGGGCACCCCGATCGGCAAAAAACGCACCTCTCCCCGCTCCCACGTGAACGCCGCAGCCAATCCCCGCCAACGTCCAGGCGGGGGACAGGAACGTCCAAGCCGCTTCCGCCGCCACCGCCTCCCGCGCGTCACTCTCGGCACGCGCGCGCCCCCATTCACAGAGGGCCGGCGCGGGCACGTCTGGAGGGGCGCGCGGGAGGCGGCGGCGGCGGCGGATCAGGTAAGATCTTTTTGGGGTTTCTGGGGGGTTTCACCACGCAGGACATCCCGATCTCGGATGTCCCGCGGGGTGGGAGGTGATCGGCCCGGGAATTTATAGATTTCCGGGCCGATCACCCCTGGGTGTTGGTCCACTTTAAAATCAAGGTGTTTATTTAGTGGCACGGTCATTTACACAGCAATGCACAATGGGCACTGCTGGCACTCAGGGTCTCCCTTCCTCCAGTTACTCCCAGCTTGGTTGTGATAAGGAAATACAGGTCTAAAACGTGACCAATTCGATTCCAATCCAATATCAATCTAATGAAATCCAGTCCAATCTATATTCATTTATAGTATTATAAGCAAAGTTTTCATCTAAGCTTTAACGCGGACCTTCAGCATCATTTAATGAAAAGCCCAAACCCTTAAAAAACTATTCCCCAGCATCTAAAATGAATATATATAATGTTTTTAGTCACTTTTTATTATTTCCCTCACTGGCCTGCAACTCTGTTCAGCACTCTAGGATACGGGCGCCGCCATCTTGGCTTAGTAGCATCACATACTGAGGAGAGGAGAGTGGTCAGAAGTGCAGGGGAGTGGGGTTATAGCTGTGCTTTGAACAAACAGAGCAGAGCTGGGGTCAGGAAAAGGTCATCAACCCCACAATGCTGAGCGGAACAGTCAGAAGACACTTCCTGTTTGCATGAAGCCTGCACCTCCATGGGCCACCATCTTGGATGTTTAAAGTCTCAGGAAATGCACTAGGTGCAGGTAGGTTAATTTTTAATGTGGGAATCTGTATGTACAGGATGGGGGGAAACATACAAGATAGGCTCTTATTTAGGAGGAAGGTCCAGTTTAAATTCTAAGGTTATCCTTGAAGCTAAATGTATATAAAGGGGTTTATTCATCAAGCGATAGCGGCAGGTAGCGCCTCGTAGCGGCAGGCAGCGTCTGGTGAACGTGGGGCGCTGTAGGCAATACCACATTTATGAAGGCGAGTCTGGTGAGTGACTCTAACAGAGCCATGTAGCGTCCGATTCATCATTACAGGCGGCTCAGCGTATAGTGCCGGCACTCTGGCTTTCAGAGCGCCTGGTATTACCTGCCGCTCTCCCATACATTTCAATGGACGTTCCTTTTCTTCTGTTTAAACAGGGTTTTATTTTGTTTTTGTTTTACTCTTAAATAATTGTGTGACCTCTGCTGGCCTAGAAAGAGTCATTTTTGAAAACATTTTGGATTTTTTATATTTTTATTTAGAGCGCCAAACGCTTTGTGTTTGTCATTTTTTTGATAAGTACGGTGTGGCGCGCCGATTGCTAGACGCACTAAGCAGGCGCTGCAGGGCTGTGCTGGTGTTAGAGCGCCCAACATACATCACATTCATCAATGCCGGCCAGGTTACTGCAGCGACTGAGGCACTCAGTTACAGCGTCCGATACATGTTTACAGCGTCTACTAGCAGTCGCTCTAAGGGCCGCTATACAGACGCTCATCTGCCAATACCTGGCGTCAGTGGGTTCGGCTGCTGCTGAGTTGTTTACAATGTTGTTACAACCTTTTAAGAGCTTTCTGAGCAGTGTTGAGTCTGAGCTTTTTGCTTCTGGTCAGAGAAGAAGCATTATTTAAAGGAGCTTTAGGGTAATTTGGACTGTAGGACTGGGTTTTTCACAAGCAGGCCTGTCAGAATTGTGGCAAGATGGCTGCCCCCATGCGGTTCAGTAGCAAAGAATCTTCCTGCTATCCCACATCATCTTAATGGATCTGAACCCTCTCAATATTATTACATCACTGATTGCAAAAGATGGGGCTTAGTGGAGCAATTTACTAAGCTTCAAATACACGTTGCATTTTAATTGTGGAATGAAAACAGGCTCGGACTGGGCAACAAGGAAGCAGGGGAAAGCCCTATTGGCACTGTAGAAGAGAGCCACCCAGCTGCTCTTATAATAAACAGGTTGTTCCCAACCAACTTAATGCGGACCAAAACCCACTGAACTTGTGAATTACATTTGGCCAAAGCCCCTGCTGATACTCCAACTAGAAATGGATATTTTCGCTTTTCAGATTGTCCTGGATCACTGTTTTTTTGGCTGTCCCTCTCTGTGAGATGGCAGGTGATCAGTCATGACATCATTGCCACACTCAACAATGGCAATGAATGGAGGAGGCGGAGCTTAACAGCTAAAACAGGCGCCATTATCTGGGATTAGAGTGAAGTAGAGGCAGTGAAAATTGGCAAAATGTTCTATTCAAGGGGGGAGCAATTTAGGGGATGCTAGTTAAAAATGTGGGTTTTGGTCCACTTTAATAGACAGACCAACAGGGATGTTAGTGTGCAAACCAGGGTGCACAGGGTATTGGGCCCCTTTGGAAAGGGGAGCCCCAAAAACTCAAAATAAGGCCATGGACAAAATTAGCCTCTACCCCTATGAGCATGTCTGTGTCTGATACTTTACCCATAGGTGCACCTGCAATGAGGCCGCATGAGGCAGCCGTCTCAGATGGTGCTGGGTGTGTGTGTAGGGGGGAAGCTAAAGCAGGGGTTCAGTGGAGATCAGGGGCCCCACTGCACGTTTTTACAGTATATCAGCGGCTGCAGCCCGTGCTCCCTACCTCCACAGCAAGTCGGCACCGCTTCCATCATAGGAAGGAGCCGGGGGGGGGGGGGGGTTGGACCCCTGATCTATATGTCCACAGTTTAGGCTACATATTGCATCCAGTAACAGATGCTGAGGGACCTAAAGCTGCTGCACACATTGCTACATTTTGTACCCCCCTTTTGGTATTCATGCTTAGAGTCAGGTCACATTCTGCTAGCATGAAAAAAATGGCTGCCCCCTCAGCACGCACATAGACCACCCCCATACAGTGGTAGACTGGGGTGAAAAATCACCCCAGTATTTTACCAGCACCTGACCCTCCCATGACTAGCCAGTGGCATCTCTGCTGCTTCCTGGCCAGTCAACCAGTGTGCTCCAAGGCTGAGGCTATACCATTAGGGCAAGGGCATGAGCTGGGATTGCTTGGGTGAGGGGATAGAGTGGGGAAGGGGCTGGGATTGGATGGGAGTGTTAGTAAAGGTAGCAGCCCAGACAGCCCCATACATAGGTTTGCAGTGTACTTGCACCCAGTACTCGAAAACAATCTGCCCCCTCAGTCTGCACAGATCACCCTTTATCATCCCAAAAATAATAGGCATATTGTGTTTTTTAATACTATAGAAATAATGCCTGCCCCTTCTACAAGTGGCCGCCCTAGGCACAGCTCTAGGGTTGTCTGTTGGAGGAGTTCTGGTGGCTAGAAAAACAATCACTGGAAAGCCATTGGTCACAGGATCTGTGCTAGAAAAAAGCTCCTAGAGGGCGGCACACCCTTGTTCCTGTATAGAAGTATGAGTATTATAGATAATGTACTGATAAGTTATCTATAAGCTGTGCTGCCAAGCCTGACATCTGTGCTATGTTTACCCAGTATAAACATAGAACCCTATATAGCATCCCACACCCCTGTGAGGCCGCACAGGGTAACATCTGCTCAGGATATGGGCACAGGAGGCCACTTTGTTATATATTAATCTTAGATCACATGATCACAACCGCCCCCCCCCCCCCCCCCGCTCTGATGCTTAGTGTGAACATCAACGGGGAGGCTGATTCATTAATAGCGGCAGGTAGCGACAGATGAGCGTCTGTAGCAGGCATTCAGAGCGCCCGCTAGTAGTCGCTTTGCTCAGCCGTGGGTCGCTACTTCATAGCGACTCAGTCGCTGTTCAGTAATGTTGAATACATTGTGAGGAGTCGCTATTTGTCCAGTACAGCTGTATGGGAGCGCATGTTAGCGACTGCTCATAGCGACCGACTCACACCATATTCAGCAAAAAAACAGCCTCACAAATCTCTGGCGCTGAAATTTCTTGTTTGAAGCCCAGAGCGCAGGAGGCGGTGTGTTTAAAGTCTGTTTTCAAGCATCTATCCACTAGTAACAAAGCGAAAACATATGGAATTACATTGTAGCAACATTGTAACATGAACACTTTAATGCCAGACCTGTAATGTCATTTCTGAAGAAATTTTAAAAAAATCATAAAAATGTGAAAAAACAGCTTATTCAATGTCAGAAGAGGTCACGGAATTATTTGTGATTTTTTGGCAAAAAAACAAAAAAAAACAAAAACCCAGTTTAAAGAGAAGAAAAGGTTCGTCCATTGAAATGTATTGGAGAGCGACAGGTAGCGAGAGGTCATACCTGGCGCTGTGCAAGGCTGAACGCTGGCGCTGTTCACTGAGGCTGTGAAAATGATGAATCAGACGCTACATGGCGCTATCCCAGTCGCTAAACAGATTCTGCTTGATAAATGTGTGATTGCGTGCCGTGTCCGGCGTTCACCAGTCGCTATCTGTCGCTACCTCACATTAACCAGGCGCTACCTGACACTATCCTTTCTTAAATATGGGCCTATGGCTATAGTCACATATGGCTTAAAGAACAACTATCATTAAAGATCATGTGAAAATGAAATGCTAATATATGATAAGCTATAGAAAAAGAAAAATTTGACTTATAAACATTATTTGTACTTCTTTCCCACTTGAAGTTTGAAAAAACAGTCAGAAGAGAGTGACAGGGCTGGGCAGCCTGGTAAAATGGGGAGACAGCATCTCTACTCACAGGGCTTTCATGTACAGGGCTGCATCTTCAGACACACAAATCACAAGCCCTTACTAATCATAAATTTCGATTTGGTGACAGGCCCCAGGGCTTGTGATTTGTGTGTCTTAAAGTGGACCAACACCCAGGGGGGGATCAGCCCGGGAATCTCTAAGATTCCCGGGCCGATCAGGTCCCTCCCTGCGAAATCGGGATGCCCCGCTGTGTGAAACCCCGCAGGACGCCCAGAAACTTTACCTTATCCCCGTTCCAACGGCGCATGCTTGAGCCGTGGCCGCATCTCGCGCTTCTCTCTAGCAGGGCGCGCACCCGCGCTGGCCGTTTGTAAATGGCGGGCGCGCTCCCTGTTAGAGGGAAGCGCGAGATGTGGCCTCCAGCGTGCTCAGAGCCGCTGTGGTTGTCCATCGCTTGTCCGTACATACCACAGCGGCTCCGATCGGGGTGCCCTGCGGAAGTGGACCAAAACCCAGGATAGTGAAAATCCTGGGTGTTGGTCCACTTTAAAGAAGAATTGGGTTTTGTTGCTCTCTGTATCTCGATTTGGGACGCCCCTCTGTGTGTATCCCCCAGTGCTATTCCAGCAATCAGCAACTGACCTGATCGCCGGATCCCAGCCTGTGCAGCAACTTAAATCACCAGCAGTTACAGGGCGCAACCACATCCGCTCTATTCACTGCAATGGAAGGGGTATGTCAGGCCTCGGCACACCCCCTTCGTTGCAATGAATGGAAAAGGATATGGCAGGTCCCGAACCCGACACACCATCAATTAGGACCCCTTTTTGGCCCCAGGGCGACATGAGAAATGCGGGCTAGAGTGCACTGGGATCTAGTGATCAGGTGAATTACTAATTTCTGAACTAGCACCAATCAGCGGCAGGGGGAGAAACTTTTCAATCACTTTATAGCGGAACAAAACCCAGGAGGATATTGGCGTTTCCGGGTTTTGTTCTGTTCCCCCCGGTGCATCCTGATTTGGGATGGCCATTGTCTGAAACCTCCCAGTTCGCCCACTAAAACTCACCCATCCTCGCTCCAGCGGCCCATGAACAGGCTCTCATCCAATCAGAGGCCTTTTCAGCATCTACTTTCTTTGGCAAAGGGCTCTGATTGAATTGGGAGCCCTTCGACGAATGACGTATACAAGGTAAAGGAGTCTCATTGGACAAGAGAGTGCACATGGGCCATTGGAGTCAGGAAAGGTTAATTTTTTGGGGCACCCTGGGGGGGAGGGGGTTTAAACAGGGGAAAAGCCAGTGACCGGCCTTGGAATCTTTTAGATTCCAGGCCGGCTGCTGGTTAAAGCTTACCTGTTCCTGGTCCAACAGGGGATGCACAGACTCTCCTCCAACCAGGGCGGTTTGCCATGACGGGGAGGCCGATTCATTAATAGCGCCAGGTAGCGACAGATGAGCGACTGTAGCGTGATTTTTTCAGCGCCAGCCAGTATTCGCTGTGCTTGGCCGGCATTAGCTTGATGACAGCGACTCAGTCGGTGTGCGGTAATGTTGAATACGGGCTGGGGGGTCGCTGTTTCACAGGTCCAGCGTTGTATGTGAGCGCCTGACAACGAATGGCCAGAGCGAACGGCTAGCTTCATATTCATCAACAAATCACGCTCCGAATGTGCTGTCGCTGTCCATTCCTTGTTTAAACCCCAGAGCGCTTGCCGCGATGTGTATTAACTAGTTTTTAACCCCTAAACAACCATATTTTTTGAATGTAACATTATATATGTTTTTAGAATCATTTTGTAATATGAATACATTAATCTCAGACCTGTTAGATCAATTCTGCACATATTTTTTTAATTTTTTTTTTTTACTTAAAAATAAATCCTAACATTGCAGAAGTGGTCTCCGATTTTTTGACATTAAAAAAATATAAAAAAAAAAAAACAACAATTAATTATGATTAATTATAGATTGCTCCATTGAAATGCATTGGACATCGCCAGGGAGCGACAGCTCATACCTGGCGCTGTGAGGGAATTTGCAGCGGCGCTGTTCGGTCCAGGCGGCTTCATGATGAATGCCGCGCTAGCCGTCGCTCTCGCCGGCGCTAGCCTCATTTTGCTTGATGAATGCGTCATTGTGACCGCCACCGGGCGTACTTGAGTCGGTAGTCGCCGTTAGCTGCTGCTACCTGGCGCTCATCAGACACTACCTGGCGCTATCGCTTGATGAATAAGGGCCTAAGTAATTCAGCATACAGCTCTGATTGTTTACAATGTGGTCGCATCCCCTGCATCTTCAGGCTGTGTGCACGGTCCCGTACCATTTATATAAAAGATTCCAGGGCTGGCTATTGGCCTTTCCTGGGGTATCCTGAATCTGGATACCCTGCTGTGTGAAACTCCCCTGGGTCACCGCAAAACTCACCTTCTTCTTGACTCCTTCGGCGATGTAAAGATCAGCAGCTGCACCCCCAGCATCTTTGAGCTGTTGCGTGCTCCTGCCTGCATCTGGGGTGGCGGCTGCTCTCGTTCACCATTGCCACAGGCCCTGGCACTTTACCAGCCCCTATGCCCTTTGGCACAGGTCCGGTGCACCCCTGATTAAAGACATGGCCCATGCCAATGGGCATCAGGCTCTGCTGCGCCCCCCTGAGTACTTCCCGTTTCTCGCCTTCCTCCCCTGTTTTTGTGTGTTGTGTTATTTTTACTACTTGGGGGACCCCTTTACCAGTTCAAAGGATAGGGGGGTAAGCCCCTTGCCCGACATACAGATGGGTTGCTTGAGATACCCCCTCCCCCCTGTCCCTCTTTTGAGTACATGTCCCTGCATCCCTCGTTGTCCTTCTCTGTCCCACTTTGAGGTTTAATATGCAGATCTGCATCAGTTATTGATTTTTTTGCCTATTCAAAGTGTTTATATTGGGTTTAACTGTTGCACTCTATCTTCTATTCATTCCTCAATGAGGGGCATGGCTGAATTTAAAATTGTCCCTCTTTCCCACCCTGAAAAGTTGGATATGCATAAAGGGACTCTGTATTATTTGGAGATGTGGGGCAAGTCAGGGCAACACAGACAGTTCTTGCTGCAGACACTTCTGTATAAGACTGTACAAGTTTTTTCAGTATCTAAATGAATGCCTACAGGTTGTCCATGTACAATGTTTATATGGGTAAAGCTTGTACAGTATCCCATAGCCAGGATTTAATTAATTAAAATCTCAACTGAAAGATGAAATGTGTCTTGTTGCCATAGAAACATACAGACTCTGGACCACTGCATACAATAGCCCCCCCCCCCTTTCATAGCTCATAAGACAGTGTTCAAAGCTTCCTATACCCAGGATTCATATATATCTTTCAGATATACATGCAGGAGGGCAGTGACACCTGGCTGTACAATAGGGCCCATCTGGCAGTTAGCTCATTTGCTAGTCTGTGCCCCCAGGTTTGCCCTATATTAATTCTGCCGTCCCTTTTTAAGAATCTGTGGCCCAGGGACACTCCTTTTGGTTGAAATGAGCCTCATGCCTCAGCGAAACTCTGTTGGGTTCTCTTGATTTGCGCCATAATTTGTTCCCCCCTATGCTGCCCATCTGCTGATCTCTGCCCTCAAATTTAATAGATCTGTTCCCTAAAGTTGTCGCTTTGTTGCCCTTCAGTTAATCTCTGCCCCCAGGTTTCCTTTCAGTTAATTTGTTGCCCCAGGTTGTTTCCTATGTGCCCCAAAGGACCAAATGGGAATTTACTCAGCCATTTAACTCAACTCTGGCGCCAGGATAACATTTAATCTGTTCTCCTACGCTGCCCTTCTAATAGTATCTGCCCACAGCTTGCCTCTGTTGCCAATGGTTGTCATTAGTTTTGGCGAACCCAGACCACAAAGTTTGGGTTCATTCTGAACTTTGCAAGTTTAGGTTCCCAAACCCGAACAGCGAATTGAGCCAAAGCATCAGTATGATCCGGTCTGCGGTCAGCTTTCTTTTCTTTGTCGAAATGTCCTCGACTGGGGCTTCAAAAGATGGCCACTCCCATGAGTGAGGACACTGGCAACAGCTAGCAGCACTTCTAATGTCAACTGCCAGTGTCCTCACTCATGGGGGCGGCCATCTTTTTAGAGTCCCAGTCGAGGACATTTCGACAAAGGAAAGAAAGCTGACCGCAGACCGGATTGTACTGTTGCTTCCTGCTGCTACACATTCTGCATTAGGTTAAGATGGACTTTTGGCTCAAGTCGCTGTTCGGGTTTGGAAACCTAAACTTGCAAAGTTCAGAATGAACCCAAACTTTGCGGTTTAAGTTGTACGGCCCCTTCATGCTCCTGCACACTTTGCATGGGGCCATTTTAGGGTCCCAAGGTTCCAGTACCCTGGTTTGGTTCAAGTTCGGTACCCAAACTGAACTTTTGTTCAAAGTTCAGCCAGACTTATTGGGGTTTCCCCAACACTTGTTGTCGCTTTGCATATCTGTGTCACCAGGTTGCATTTCAGGTAACGGGTGTCCCAGTGTATGGTTCACTTTCCTGTATGCCCTTCACACTGGGGTCAAAGCCTGGTGATCACAGTTTGCTTACGATTGCCCAAAATCACCTGTGGGATGTCCATATAAATCTATGGCTGCTTTCACATAGCAGCATGGCGATTGCAGGGCAATTCCACTTGTCCCCAAAAAGTCCTGCATACAGCGTTTTAGTCATAGCAAACCAGTGATCATGGAAGTGATAGCGATTATCTCTAACGCGTTGCCCCACCCCAATGTGAAAGTAGCCTTAGGGGTTTATTCATCAAGGGATAGCAGCAGGTAGCGGCGGTCGGGTCAGGTAGGGAATGGTGACCGCCGGGCGCTGTACGCAATACCACATTTATCAAAGCGATTCCGGTGAGCAACTCTAACAGCGTCATGTAGCATCCGATTTATCATCACAGGCGGCTCAGCGTATACCACCGGTGCTCTAGCTTCCAGAGCTCTTGGTATTACCTGTTGCTACCTGTCGCTCTCCCATACATTTCAATGGACGTTACTTTTCTTCTCTTTAAACATGGATTTCTTTTAATTTTTTTAATTTTTTTTTTATGAAATCATTGTGTGACCTCTCCTGGCCTATTAAGTCATTTTTGAAAACTTTATTTTTTATATTTTTATGCACAATTGTCATTACAGGTCTGTCATTAAAGTGTTAATGTCACAATGTTATAACAATGTCATTCCATATGTTTTCGCTTGTTTTTTAATCACACAGCACCTGGCGCTATGGGCTACAGCGACCCAATCTTGAGCGCTGGCGTTCTGTGACATACATCTCATTCATCAATGCCGGCCAGGTTACTACAGCGACTGAGGCGCTCTGTTACAGCGCCCGATAGCCGATCACAGCGTCTACTAGCGGTCGCTCTAAGCGCCTCTGTACAGACGCTCATCTGCCGATACCTGGCGCTAGTAATGAATCAGCCTGTTTGTGTATTTGTTCCCTCAAGTTTGTCTCTAAATTAACCTGGTTGTCCCTTTTAGTAATTTTTGGTTCAGGATTGCCTCTTTTGATTAATATGATTATAAGTGGGACGAGGTGTATCTATACCCTGTGCCCAGGTTGCCATTCAGATTATCTGTGCCCCATGTTGCTCCTCAGATAGTCTGAGCCCCTAGACTACCCCTCAGTTTATCTGTGCTCACAGGTTGCCCTTCATATAATCTGTGTCCCTAGGGTGCCTCTAAAATCATCTGTGCCCCCAGGTTGCCTCTTAGTTAATTTCTGTCCCAAGGGTACCCCTCAGATAATCTGTGTCTCCAGGTTTCCCCTTAGTAATTTGTGCCCCTATATTGCCCCTCAGTCTGTGCCTTCGGTTTAACCCTCAAATAATCCACATAGTACAATAATGTCCACAGGTTGCTCCCTAGATAATTTGTGCCCCCAGGTTGCCCCTCAGATAATCTGTGCCCCCAGGTTGCCCCTCAGATAATCTGTGCCCCAGGTTGCCCCTCAGATAATCTGTGCCCCCAGGTTGCCCCTCAGATAATTTGTACCCCCAGGTTGCCCCTCAGTTAATATGTGGTCCCAGACTGCCCCCTTGCTCATTTATGCCCCAGGTTGGCCACAGTAATTTCCCTAGGACCACACCCTTAATTTATGCCCCTGGGAGGGAGAGATAGATGGGAGGCATTGATCCCGCCTCCATTTTCCTATTGGTAGCGGCCGTCGCATCACAACAGTGACACACACACTCTGTAAACACAGGTTGCGTCTGTGCTGTCTCCTCTTCAAACCCTTCATACCGCAACTGCACAATCAGCACTGGGCGCCAAACAGCAGACATAATGATGATGAATTATTTTCCTGTCTGCCATCATCTGGGCAGTTCAAAAAAAGGGGCGGCCTTACCTGGTGAAGTTTTGTTTCTAATTTATTATCGTCAGAAAGTGTTTTTGTGCCACAGTTGGCGCTTGTTTGGACTCATCCATATACAGTCTTCCTACATCTAAATCTTAGATATAAAAGAAATGCTATTTTCTGAAGTGTATTCTGGCACCCTTCTTTTTACACAGAAAGAGAAAATTTAACATTGCATATGCCTCAACCTCATTTAAAGTGATGTTCCAGGCAACGGTAACTGTTGCACCATTGTGTCGGGCTACATTTGGCGCTGTCCTAAACTGTTTTCCATTTTTAAATTGAAGCAGAAATGGCTGAGATATCAGGGTTTACAGGTTCAGCCAATGACATTTTCTTTTTCATCCCGTCCCCCAATCAGCTCAGCAGAGCGGGACAGGATTGCTGGTCCCTCCCCTTACTCTGCCTCCTCCTCCAGATTTACATTGCACAGCCAGGGTGTCTTATACTAAGGGCCTTATTCATCAAGTGATAGCGTCAGCTAGTGTCTCAGTAGCGCCAGGTATCGCCAGCTATCGGCGGCTACCGACTCCAGAACGCCAGGCTGCGAACCCATTTATCACGCTAAATGAGGCTAGCGCCGGCGAAAGCGTCAGCTAGCGCTGGATTCATCATGTAGCGGACTTTAACGAACAGCGCCGCTGCTAATCCCATCACAGCGCCAGGTATGACCTCTCGCTACCTGGCGCTCTCCAATGCATTTCAATGGAGCAATCTTTAAATATTCATAATTAATTGATATTAATGTTTTTATGTTTTTTTTTTTTGTTTTTTTTTTTAAATGTCAAAAATTCTGTGACCACTTCTGCAATGTTAGATATATATTCTTGGTGTGCCACACACCCCGCTTCACTTCTTAAATATTCATTACTTCATGGGTTAATCACCTGCAGGTGACGTAGTGCAGAGAGGAAGTCTTGTAACGAGCCCCACCTTCCGGCCTATATATACCTGGTACCTCCCTTCAATCACCAGTATTTTTCTCTCTGCGTGACAAGCAGAGGTTGGAAGTTTCCTGCTTACAGGTAGGTCGGGGCTTACCCCGCCACCCCCCTTTTGGTCTATTTCTGCCCGGTTTGAGTTGTATACCTCTATGGTGGATAGGAAGCCTCCCAGCTTAGGCTGCTCACCGGGTAATTGGTAGATGGCACTATTGGTGCCTAGGAGCTTATCTCCTCCGCTCATCCCCCTCTTTTGGGGGCAATGCGGCAATCCGGCATGGTGATCCGGAAATGGGATGCCCCTGTCCCGAGGGTCCCCGTAGCCCTTTCTCCCCCGCTCCGGTCCTTTCTCCCTTCACTTGGGGGGGGGGGGTATAGAGGGTTGTGTATCTTGTATGATGTTTTCACTCTGTGTTATTTCTGTGTGTTCACTTTTACATAGTAACTGTTTTTTGACCGGGGCTCCGGGCAGATGCTTTAGGCATGGCCAGTGTATTTGGTCTGCTTTATGGGGGTGGGGCAGCGGACCGCGCTCAGCTGGCCTCAGTTGGTTCCCTCCCGCCTCCCTTCCTTCCCCGCTGCTCCGTGCGGCAGCCTGTGTGGCTGCGCTTGTGTCTCTTTTTCCCCTCCTCCTCCTCCGCCGGCTCGGTGTCAGCCAGCGCAGCTGGTGGCATTCCCCCGTTGATTAGAGCAGGGCGGCTCCCTGTGACGCGGGGGGGGCGTGGCGCCGGCGGAAGCGGCGCCGGCGGAAGCGGCGCTCGGCGGCCTCAGCCTCACTTCCTTCATGTTGCGGTGAAAAGAGGTCACGTGGGGGGGGCGCGCGCTGCAGCAACACATGAGTTTGTGTGCTGCGGCTGCTACATGTCCCTCCGGTCTGGCTCCTGGCGTCGGTAACAGGTAAGCGGCCTCGCTTTTTGTGGGGCCAGAATGAGTTTTACTCATGGGGCTGACTTTTAAGGAGGCACTCTCTTTGTTGTACTATTGTGAACATGCTGCTTTGTTACTCTCACAAGGGATCTGATGGTTTGTTTTTTCTTTCCTTTCAGATCCTGGGATCCCTCTTTTACTGCGGCCTCCGGCTCTATATTGCCTGGCTAGTCTTTCTTGATATGAAATTGCACATTTTGGATATATATATACATATATATATGTATATATATTTATTTTGAGACTGTTAAGGGGGACCTTTTTCTCTTAAAAAAAAAAAAAAAAAAAAATATATATAAAAATAAAAACCCTCCCTTCCGGGACATTCTTATAAAGGGGCATCCCGGGTTGGCTTATGCCTTAAAAGTCCCAGTATTTGCGATACCATAAATCACCAATATGGAGGCTTCTGTTACTACCGGAAACGACTCGTCAGAGCCGTCCAGGGGGTGTGTAAAATGTGGGGCTGCGCTCCCTGCTGATGATATCTTTATTTGCATTTCTTGTGCAAGGCAGATTGTTGCGCGTCAGTCTGTTGATCCGGCGGCTGACCCGTCGCAACCTCTATCATCTCCTGCCTCTCCCTCCCTGTTCCGGACCCCGCATGACATTGTCAAGGGTGGGGATTCGCAATCCGAGGTGGTGGTAAAATCAGCCAATCTTCGGGAAGTATTGCCCGTTAAAGCGGGGCTAAAGGCCTCTGCAAAACGGAAGCGCCTGACTCCGGTTTCTTCGGCTCCTCAGGACGAATTATGTGAGCCTGTGGAATGGTCCGATGGCTCCCCTGATGAGGGTGAATTCCTCTTGGAGTCAGATGAGCCGGCAGGTCAGCTTAAGGCTGATGCGATTGGCGATTGGTCGGCGGGGGTTGCCCTTGACACCCCCTCCATTCTGGCACAAATGTTTGAAATTTTGAATTTAGATCCGCCTGAGGCTGTCACCCTGCCAAAGGGTCAGTTGTTTGAAGAGCCTCAGCCGCGTTTGGTTTTTCCCAGACAGCACCACTTTGAGAGGGTGGTCCTGAAAGAATGGGAACATCCCACACGGTTATCTGGAATCCCTCCCAGTTGGGAAAAGCGTTATCCTTTTCCGCCAGAATTGCTGAAGCTTTGGTCCGTCCCTCCTGAAGTCGATACCCCTGTGCTAGGGTTATCTAGCTCCGCTATGGTACAGTCTGCTGAGACCTCTGTCCCTAAAGATGGGGAGGATCGTAGGATTGACCAGTATGCTCGCTATGGCTTTGTTTATGCTGGGTCAACAATGCGCCCCTTGTGCGCTTCGGCCCTTCTTCTTTTAGCGGTAAGATCTGTTATCCAGGGGCTATGCGAGGATCTCAATCCCGCCTGTGATGAGTTCGCTGCGCTTAAGCAGTGCGATTCTTTTGTGTCTTACGTTCTATCCGCTCAGGACGATGCGCTGGCTATGAGTAGCAGGACAGCGGCAATGCTGGTCGCTATTCGTCGGTCAGTATGGCTGCGACAGTGGTCGGCGGACTCAGCTTCTAAAAGGGTGCTCACAGCTCTCCCCTTTTTGGGGCTGCGGCTGTTCGGGGAGAAAATTGATTCAGTCGCAAAGGGTGGCAAGATGCCACAACGCAGGAGGCCTCGACGCCCCTTTAGAGGGGCTGTTTCTGGTAGGCCGTCCTTTCGAGGATACAGAGCGGGTAGGGGGACTTCCCTTCCCTCTACCAGTCGTACAGGTTGGACGCGGGGGAGGGGCCGTGGCCGTCCCGCCCAGTCCTGGGGCTCCAAGCCCAAACCTGCGGGTAAGCCCACTCAGCAATGAGGGGCCGCCCTCACCCGTGCGGGTGGGGGGACGATTGCGACACTTCTCCCAGGTTTGGAACCGGGAGGTTCCGGACAGGTGGATTCAGGAGATAGTGTCGTCCGGTTACAAACTGGAGTTCGAGTCTCGCCCTCCTTCACGTTTCTTTCGGTCTCGGGTGCCCATCGATCCTTCGGCCGCACAGGGGCTCCTGGCGTCGGTAGAGAATCTGTTAGAGATGGCGGTCATCCGGCCGGTACCGCGTTTAGAGATGGGCCTCGGTTTCTACTCCAATCTGTTCGCTGTCCCCAAGAGGGATGGGTCGGTTCGTCCCGTCCTGGACCTGAAGTTGCTCAACAGGTTCATCCGTTTTCGGAAGTTTCACATGGAAACCTTGCGCACTGCCGTCGGCTCTCTTCGGCAAGGGGACTTCATGACGTCTATAGACATCAAGGATGCTTATCTGCATGTTCCCATCTGCCTCCCTCATCAACGCTTTCCTCGATTCATGATGAAGGATCGGCATTATCAGTTCGTGGCACTTCCGTTTGGCCTTACCTCAGCTCCAAGAGTGTTCACCAAGGTGCTGGCAGGGGTCATGGCCATTTTCAGAGCTCGGGGCATTCGTGTCGTACCTTATTTGGACGACCTTCTTATCATGGCTCCGTCACCCGATCAATCGGAGAAAGACACCAGGGTGGTGCTCTCCACGCTGGAAAGTTTCGGTTGGGTGATCAACCTCTCCAAGTCCTCCCTCGCTCCGGCCAGGGTGGTGTCCTTTCTGGGGATGCGGTTAGACTCTCATCAACACAGAGTGTTTCTCCCTCAGTCCAAAATTCTTCTGATTCAGGAGTTGGCTCGGGTCCTACTCTCCAATCCTCGGCCGTCCATCCGTCTGGGGATGAGGCTGGTAGGGTTGATGGTTGCCTCCTTCGAGGCAGTTCCTTTTGCTCAATTCCACACGAGGACGCTTCAGCTTTATCTGTTGGCGTCTTGGGACCGGCAGCCTCGGTCGCTGGATCAGCCCTTCCAGTTGTCCTCCCGGGTCCGGCAGTCCCTCCAGTGGTGGTTGGTCTCGACCAATCTCGTGAAGGGCAGGTCTTTCCTGGCCCCCCTTTGGGAAATTGTCACCACGGACGCCAGTCTGTCGGGATGGGGCGGATTCTGGAAGGAGCTGCAGTTCCAGGGGCAGTGGGGACCTCGGGAGGCCCTCTTACCCATCAATATTCTGGAACTGAGAGCCATCCGTCGGGTGCTTACTCTCCTGACTCAGCACGTTCTGGGCCTTCCGGTCCAGGTGCGTTCAGACAATCGAACAGCGGTTGCTTACATCAATCATCAGGGAGGGACTCGCAGCCTGAGTGCTCTCAGGGAGGTGTCCCTGATCCTGACCTGGGCAGAAGCCCATGTTCCTCGTCTCTCGGCGGTATACATCCCAGGAGTGGAGAACCTGAAAGCGGACCGCTTGAGCAGGGGCTCTCCCCGTCGGGGAGAATGGGCCCTCCATCCTCGGGTATTTCGCTCACTGTGTCGCCAATGGGGGACTCCAGAGGTGGACCTGTTTGCCTCTCGTCACAATCACAGGCTCCCGAACTTCGTATCGCTCTCCCAGGATCCTCTGGCTCTGGCAGTGGACGCCATGTCCCTGAGCTGGGGGGATCTGGGGTTTCTGTACCTGTTTCCTCCGACACCCATGCTAGGCAGAGTGCTTCGGAAGTTGGCTCTGGAAGGGGTGTCCGCCGTCCTCGTGGCCCCAAGGTGGCCGAGGCGAGTGTGGTTCGCGGACATCGTTCGGCTGGCAGTGGACCAGGTCGTTCTGCCCCTTCGGCCCGATTTGCTCACTCAGGGTCAATTGTGTTACCCCAATTTACCAGCGCTAGCTTTGACGGCCTGGCTGCTGAGACCTCCATCCTAAAGGAAGAGGGTCTTTCTGATTCTGTCGTTAAGACTTTGATCAGTGCCCGAAAGAGGTCTTCTTCTGTCACCTACTATAGGACCTGGAAAGCCTATATCGCTTGGTGCGAGATGAGATCTTTTCCTTGTAGGGTATTTTCGGTCCCCAGGGTTCTGGAGTTTTTACAATCTGGGCTGGACTCTGGTCTTCAGCTAAGTACGTTGAAAGGGCAAGTTTCTGCCTTATCTATCTTTTTTCAGAAGCGTGTTGCGCTTAAGTCTTTAGTTAAAACCTTTTTCCAGGGGGTTACGCATGTGCGGCCTCCCAGGAAACCATTACTCCCGGTTTGGGATTTGAATTTGGTTCTTTCTGCTCTTCAGGCTCCTCCTTTTGAGCCTTTGCAAGGGATTGCTTTATCTACCCTGACTCAGAAGATTGTCTTCTTGGTAGCGATCACTTCGATCCGGCGTGTCTCGGAATTGGCGGCCTTGTCTATTCAGGCGCCCTACTTCGAGAAGCATCGGGATAAGGTGGTCTTTCGATTCAAGCCAGACTTTCTTCCTAAGGTTGTTTCTGCTTTTCATTTGAACCAAGATATTGTTCTTCCCTCCTTGTGTCCTAATCCTAAGAATGACAAAGAGAGGGGTTTGCATTGTTTGGATGTAGTACGCTGTGTTAAGTGCTACTTGGTTATCACGTCTCCTTTCCGTAGGACGGATTCCTTTTTTGTTGTGCCCCATGGGCCTAGGAAGGGTTTGGCACCAGCCAAATCTGCCATTAGCAAGTGGATACGTCAGGCCGTTACTGCGGCCTATTCTGCCAAGGGAAGAGTTCCCCCTTTTCGTATCACTGCTCATTCCACTCGCGCTGTTGGGGCGTCTTGGGCTTTTCAGCACCAAGCTTCGGTTGAACAGGTTTGTAAGGCCGCCACTTGGTCTTCTGTTCACACTTTTTCTAAATTTTACAAAGTTGATGTGCGGGCCTCAGCGGATGCTGTTTTCGGCCGCAAAGTTCTGCAGACTGCAGTCGTTTAAGTTATGCTTCACCTGGCCTTGAGTTGCCCAGCCCTTGTGGACACTGCTTTTGGATGTCCCATGAAGTAATGAATATTTAAGAAGTGAAGCGGGGTGTGTGGCACACCAAGAATAATACCATTTTGTGAGTACTCACCTGAAAAATGGATATTGTTGGTGTGCCACACACCCCGCTTCACACCCGCCCTTTTCGGTATTACCGAAGCCTTTATATGGTGAAGCCTTTTTTATATCAAATTTGATTTTGAGGTTACTGGTGGAATACTGGTACCTTGTATTACTGCTTTGTTGATTATACTGGTGATTGAAGGGAGGTACCAGGTATATATAGGCCGGAAGGTGGGGCTCGTTACAAGACTTCCTCTCTGCACTACGTCACCTGCAGGTGATTAACCCATGAAGTAATGAATATTTAAGAAGTGAAGCGGGGTGTGTGGCACACCAACAATATCCATTTTTCAGGTGAGTACTCACAAAATGGTATTTTTTTAAGGTAAAAAAAATAAAAAATAAAAATAAATTTGTGCAGAATTGATATTACAGGTCTGATATTAATGTATTCATATTACAAAATGTTTAGAAAAACTTGTTTATTTTTTTTTTTTTCTAAAAATATGGTTGTTTGGGGGTTAAAAAACTACTTTTAACCCATCGCCGCCAGCGCTCTGGGGTTTAAACAAGCATTTCACAGCGCGAGAATTTTTTGAGCGTGATTTGTTAATGAATATGCTGGGAGCCGTTCGCTATGGCCGTTCGCTGTCATGCGCTCCCATACAGCGCGGAACCTGTCAAACAGCGACTCCTAACGTCCTCCTCCGTATTCAACATTACCGCACACCGACTGAGTCGCTGTCAACAACTGAACAACGGCCAAGCACAGCGAATACTAGCGGGCGTTGTGAAAATAACGCTGCTGCCGCTCATCTGTCGCTACCTGGCGCTATTAATAAATCGGCCTCCCCGTCCCTGCTCATTATGCTGATTATTATGCAGCATCACAGATCCAAGGGCCACATCCAATGTTTAAAGAAAAGAAATCATGAGGGGAAACTGTGAACCCTGATATCCTCTGACTTTTCTTCTTCAATTTAAAAATGGAAACTAGTTTAGGACAGTGCCAAATGTAGCCTGACGCAATGGTCCAATGGCCTTTCCCTTTCTGTACTAAAACCGGACCTTCAGCATGATTTATTGAAAAGCCCAAACCCTTAAAAAACGATTCCCCAGCATCTAAAATTAATATATTTTACGTTTTTACTCGTTATTCTTTCCCCCACTGGGCTGCAACTCTGTTCAGGACTTTGGGATATGGGCGCCACCATCTTGACTCAGAAGCATCACACTTACTGAGGAGAGGAGAGTGGGATAAAGTACAGGGGGTGGGTTATAGCTGTGCTTTGCTCAGACTGAGCAGAGCTGGGGTCAGGAAGAGGTCAGCAATCCCAGAATGCAGAGCAGCACAGTCAGAGGCACTTCCTGCTTGCAGGCTGCCTGACATTCCATGAACTGCCATCTTGGATGTTTAAAGGCTCATAACATGCAGTAGATGCAGGTAGGATGATTTTTAATGTGAGCAATCTGTATGTACAGGGTGTGGGAAGCATAAAAGAGAGACTCTTATTCAGAGTGAAGGACCGCTTTAAAGTGATACAGCAGCCAAACATGTCATATGTATCACTGCATTGTTATACTACAGAATACAAACCACATCATTATAGTGAATCAGGAGAACATTTCTGTTCTGGAATAAATATTTGATACAGATAAAGCGGGTGGAGATACATATAGAAAAATAATACGATTAAGAATCATTTGTATATACAGCTAGAATTGTTATCATGAAACAAGATAGACATGTATACAGATAGTACAATGCTATATATATATATATATATATATATATATATATATATATATATTATAGTGAATGCTATGTTTTATTACTAAATATGACTTATTTGTAAGGTGAGGTGGGGGGGGGGTATTATCTTGTCTTTATTTACTTTATTTAGGCCTTGTTGTTGAATTCTCAATTTGTTTGGGGCTCATTAACAGGCAAATGTGACCCCAGGCGGATAGGAGACGCCGTTGGGCTCATTAGAGGATCGCGTCTATAAATAGGCGCCGGTGTAGCTACAGAGCATGAGAGAAGTGTTCCCTGGGGGACCTGGATCTTCCACGCACGCCTGGCACAGAAGAGGCCTCAGGGGGAGTGTAGGAAGAAGGCCGAGAAAGTTCCCCCTTACCTAAAGGTCTGCATGAAAACATTGTCATTATTATTGTACTTCCTGGAACAATTGCTATGGTGCCTAGAAGGTGCTTTTTTAGCTCCCTCCTGTGTTTGTCATCAATATATACAGGGCCGGGTTTATGAGAGGGGCGCAAGGGGCTTGCCTCCCGGAACCTCCACCAACGTTTGGGTTATGGTCTGGTACAGGAGGCTTTTCAGTCAGTGTTTGGTGTTGGTGGACGGGCCGTGGGGCCAGCAACAAAGCTATCAGTGGCATTGGGGGCCCCCTGCGCCTGGACAAGCCTTTTTTTGTAAACCTGCAGCCAAAGCCGCCACAGGGCAGGACGGGGAGTCTAGAGCAGCAAAGCTGCCGCCAGGAAACCTACAGTGATGGGTGCAGAGCTGTCACTGCACATAAGCCACCAAGCACAGCCACTGGCAGCTCAATGCAGGGAACTATTTTCTGTTGGACCAGCCGGGTGACTAAACTACCCCCCACCCAGAATGGCAAAGCAGAAGGTCCCGAGCAGCACGCACCCGCACAAGGGACGCAATCTGACAGTCCAGTAGGTAGGCAGGTGCCAGATAACTACTGATCAGTTACTTGGCTGGACTCCACCAGATTATATGCCCAGGGGCCTCCACCACACTTAATCCGACCCTGCATATATATATGGTCAGCTTTTGGGGTGTGGATGCACAGGTGGCCATTGAAAGGGGGTGGCAGGAGACATTGCTCTTTCATGGAAAAAGCTCTCTCTCTTTCCATCTTCCCTTCATCTCTCTTTTGCACTTGGTTTCTGTTATTCTCTTTCTCCGGCATTTTCTTGTCTTCCATCTTCCATGTTCTATCCTATTAGACTTGGAGCCCAATTTATTACTATCGCCTCGTAGCGCCACTTGAGCATCTGCTGTGAGGTGCTGTCAGCGCGCTGCAACTTCGGCCACAGGCAGATGGGGCTGCTGGTGTTTGGCGCTGAAGGCTATGTGGCGCTGTACCTTTTCTCCCCCATAGGAAGTGTGGCATTTCCCCCTCCCTTTCCCCATAGAAAAAAAAGTATAAACTGACATTTTCATTGCTCCTGTGCTGCTGGCCTGATGATGAAGGAGCGGCAGGCAGGTAGGCAAGCGATCCCTGCCCCATGTCTCCACCGTTTACACTTTCAAAGCTGCTGCAGGGATCGGTTGCTCTGCCCGTCTGCCTACCGCTCCTCCATCTTCTGGCCTCCAGTCGCTGTGGAGGCCTGGCCAACAGCGCAGGAGCGATGGAAATGTGAGTTTACATTTTTTTTAATATTCATGCAATAAGACGCACTGACCCCCCCCCCCCACACACACACACACACACACACACACACACACACACACACACACACACACACTTTTGGGGAAAATAAGTGCGTCTTAAAGGCCGAAAAATACGATATGTACACAAAATACATTCATAGAGATAATAACCCCAAATGGTGTCAACAAATGTGAATGTAAACTAATATAAAGACATAACTATGATATAACACAAATGAAAAAGAAAGAAAAGAAAAAAATATTATATATGTATTAAAAAAGTGACCTAAAGGGGCTACCACATAAAGTAGTGACCATACACATGTGCCGTATTCCAATCAATATTTTTAACAAGAATAATCCTAATAACCACTGCAATAATCACCTCTCTGTCTGCCACCTTTCAACAAGCCACGCGTTTCGTGGGTCACAGAGCCCACTTCATCAAGGCTCATCAAGCCTAGCATCGAGATCATAGGTAGGGTTTGATTGATTTGGTTACAATATTGTGATTTGATATAAATTTTTCTCCCCCACCCCTCCCGTGTCTACACCTCTCTTTATGTGGTTTTGTGTGTTGTGTGTGTATATGTTTCCTTAAGGTTTTAAAAAATTATCTAGTATTATGTGTAGTGATGAGCGAGTAGTATTCGACCGAGCCGGTATTCGATCGAATACTACGCTGTTCGTCATACTCGATTTCGATCGAGTACAGCGGCGATGGCGCACTCACAATTCGTTTCCCCTCCCACCTTCCCTGGCGCGTTTTTTACACCAATCACCATGCAGGGGGGGTGGGACAGGTCCTGGGAGGACGCTGGCATCGCGAAAACGGCGTCTACACGCATTGGCTGGAAAAACCATGTGACCTCGAATATACAAAACTCAGCACTTCCTCTTCGTCAGCATTAGCAGCTTGAACTTAGTGAGGGACAGACGCTCACAGCAGGGAAAGACAGGCTGTCGCTGGCAGGGCCCCAGAAGCTCGGAATATCGCTTTTACCACCATCTATACCAGCTACCAGAAGACAAGACAGTCCTTAAGAGCCCTTATTAGGGCTGCTACGCTGAACAGTATATAGCTCATATTCTATGTAGTCAGGCAGGGCCCCAGAAGCTCAGAATATACCTTTTACCACCATATATACCAGCTACCAGAAGACAAGACAGTCCTTAATAGCCCTTATTAGGGCTGCTACGCTGAACAGTATATAGCTCATTTTCTATTTAGTCAGGCAGGGCCCCAGAAGCTCAGAATATACCTTTTACCACCATATATACCAGCTACCAGAAGACAAGACAGTCCTTAATAGCCCTTATTAGGGCTGCTACGCTGAACAGTATATAGCTCATTTTCTATTTAGTCAGGCAGGGCCCCAGAAGCTCAGAATATACCTTTTACCACCATATATACCAGCTACCAGAAGACAAGACAGTCCTTAATAGCCCTTATTAGGGCTGCTACGCTGAACAGTATATAGCTCATTTTCTATGTAGTCAGGCAGGGCCCCAGAAGCTCAGAATATACCTTTTACCACCATATATACCAGCTACCAGAAGACAAGACAGTCCTTAATAGCCCTTATTAGGGCTGCTACGCTGAACAGTATATAGCTCATTTTCTATTTAGTCAGGCAGGGCCCCAGAAGCTCAGAATATACCTTTTACCACCATATATACCAGCTACCAGAAGACAAGACAGTCCTTAAGAGCCCTTATTAGGGCTGCTACTCTGAACAGTATATAGCTCATTTTCTATGTAGTCAGGCAGGGCCCCAGAAACTCAGAATATACCTTTTACCACCATATATACCAGCTACCAGAAGACAAGACAGTCCTTAATAGCCCTTATTAGGGCTGCTACGCTGAACAGTATATAGCTCATTTTCTATTTAGTCAGGCAGGGCCCCAGAAGCTCAGAATATACCTTTTACCACCATATATACCAGCTACCAGAAGACAAGACAGTCCTTAATAGCCCTTATTAGGGCTGCTACGCTGAACAGTATATAGCTCATTTTCTATTTAGTCAGGCAGGGCCCCAGAAGCTCAGAATATACCTTTTACCACCATATATACCAGCTACCAGAAGACAACACAGTCCTTAATAGCCCTTATTAGGGCTGCTACGCTGAACAGTATATAGCTCATTTTCTATTTAGTCAGGCAGGGCCCCAGAAGCTCAGAATATACCTTTTACCACCATATATACCAGCTACCAGAAGACAAGACAGTCCTTAATAGCCCTTATTAGGGCTGCTACGCTGAACAGTATATAGCTCATTTTCTATTTAGTCAGGCAGGGCCCCAGAAGCTCAGAATATACCTTTTACCACCATATATACCAGCTACCAGAAGACAAGACAGTCCTTAATAGCCCTTATTAGGGCTGCTACGCTGAACAGTATATAGCTCATTTTCTATGTAGTCAGGCAGGGCCCCAGAAGCTCAGAATATACCTTTTACCACCATATATACCAGCTACCAGAAGACAAGACAGTCCTTAAGAGCCCTTATTAGGGCTGCTACGCTGAACAGTATATAGCTCATATTCTATTTAGTCAGGCAGGGCCCCAGAAGCTCAGAATATACCTTTTACCACCATATATACCAGCTACCAGAAGACAAGACAGTCCTTAAGAGCCCTTATTAGGGCTGCTACGCTGAACAGTATATAGCTCATATTCTATGTAGTCAGGCAGGGCCCCAGAAGCTCAGAATATACCTTTTACCACCATATATACCAGCTACCAGAAGACAAGACAGTCCTTAAGAGCCCTTATTAGGGCTGCTACGCTGAACAGTATATAGCTCATATTCTATGTAGTCAGGCAGGGCCCCAGAAGCTCAGAATATACGTTTTACCACCATATATACCAGCTACCAGAAGACAAGACAGTCCTTAATAGCCCTTATTAGGGCTGCTACGCTGAACAGTATATAGCTCATTTTCTATTTAGTCAGGCAGGGCCCCAGAAGCTCAGAATATACCTTTTACCACCATATATACCAGCTACCAGAAGACAAGACAGTCCTTAATAGCCCTTATTAGGGCTGCTACGCTGAACAGTATATAGCTCATTTTCTATTTAGTCAGGCAGGGCCCCAGAAGCTCAGAATATACCTTTTACCACCATATATACCAGCTACCAGAAGACAAGACAGTCTTTAAGAGCCCTTATTAGGGCTGCTACGCTGAACAGTATATAGCTCATTTTCTATTTAGTCAGGCAGGGCCCCAGAAGCTCAGAATATACCTTTTACCACCATATATACCAGCTACCAGAAGACAAGACAGTCCTTAATAGCCCTTATTAGGGCTGCTACGCTGAACAGTATATAGCTCATTTTCTATGTAGTCAGGCAGGGCCCCAGAAGCTCAGAATATACCTTTTACCACCATATATACCAGCTACCAGAAGACAAGACAGTCCTTAAGAGCCCTTATTAGGGCTGCTACGCTGAACAGTATATAGCTCATATTCTATGTAGTCAGGCAGGGCCCCAGAAGCTCAGAATATACCTTTTACCACCATATATACCAGCTACCAGAAGACAAGACAGTCCTTAATAGCCCTTATTAGGGCTGCTACGCTGAACAGTATATAGCTCATTTTCTATTTAGTCAGGCAGGGCCCCAGAAGCTCAGAATATACCTTTTACCACCATATATACCAGCTACCAGAAGACAAGACAGTCCTTAATAGCCCTTATTAGGGCTGCTACGCTGAACAGTATATAGCTCATTTTCTATTTAGTCAGGCAGGGCCCCAAAAGCTCAGAATATACCTTTTACCACCATATATACCAGCTACCAGAAGACAAGACAGTCCTTAAGAGCCCTTATTAGGGCTGCTACGCTGAACAGTATATAGCTCATTTTCTATGTAGTCAGGCAGGGCCCCAGAAGCTCAGAATATACCTTTTACCACCATATATATCAGCTACCAGAAGACAAGACAGTCCTTAAGAGCCCTTATTAGGGCTGCTACGCTGAACAGTATATAGCTCATATTCTATGTAGTCAGGCAGGGCCCCAGAAGCTCAGAATATACCTTTTACCACCATATATACCAGCTACCAGAAGACAAGACAGTCCTTAAGAGCCCTTATTAGGGCTGCTACGCTGAACAGTATATAGCTCATATTCTATGTAGTCAGGCAGGGCCCCAGAAGCTCAGAATATACCTTTTACCACCATATATACCAGCTACCAGAAGACAAGACAGTCCTTAAGAGCCCTTATTAGGGCTGCTACGTTGAACAGTATATAGCTCATATTCTATGTAGTCAGGCAGGGCCCCAGAAGCTCAGAATATACCTTTTACCACCATATATACCAGCTACCAGAAGACAAGACAGTCCTTAAGAGCCCTTATTAGGGCTGCTACGCTGAACAGTATATAGCTCATATTCTATGTAGTCAGGCAGGGCCCCAGAAGCTCAGAATATACCTTTTACCACCATATATACCAGCTACCAGAAGACAAGAGAGTCCTTAAGAGCCCTTATTAGGGCTGCTACGTTGAACAGTATATAGCTCATATTCTATGTAGTCAGGCAGGGCCCCAGAAGCTCAGAATATACCTTTTACCACCATATATACCAGCTACCAGAAGACAAGACAGTCCTTAAGAGCCCTTATTAGGGCTGCTACGCTGAACAGTATATAGCTCATATTCTATGTAGTCAGGCAGGGCCCCAGAAGCTCAGAATATACCTTTTACCACCATATATACCAGCTACCAGAAGACAAGACAGTCCTTAATAGCCCTTATTAGGGCTGCTACGCTGAACAGTATATAGCTCATTTTCTATTTAGTCAGGCAGGGCCCCAGAAGCTCAGAATATACCTTTTACCACCATATATACCAGCTACCAGAAGACAAGACAGTCCTTAATAGCCCTTATTAGGGCTGCTACGCTGAACAGTATATAGCTCATTTTCTATTTAGTCAGGCAGGGCCCCAGAAGCTCAGAATATACCTTTTACCACCATATATACCAGCTACCAGAAGACAAGACAGTCCTTAATAGCCCTTATTAGGGCTGCTACGCTGAACAGTATATAGCTCATATTCTATGTAGTCAGGCAGGGCCCCAGAAGCTCAGAATATACCTTTTACCACCATATATACCAGCTACCAGAAGACAAGACAGTCCTTAAGAGCCCTTATTAGGGCTGCTACGCTGAACAGTATATAGCTCATATTCTATTTAGTCAGGCAGGGCCCCAGAAGCTCAGAATATACCTTTTACCACCATATATACCAGCTACCAGAAGACAAGACAGTCCTTAAGAGCCCTTATTAGGGCTGCTACGCTGAACAGTATATAGCTCATTTTCTATGTAGTCAGGCAGGGCCCCAGAAGCTCAGAATATACCTTTTACCACCATATATACCAGCTACCAGAAGACAAGACAGTCCTTAAGAGCCCTTATTAGGGCTGCTACGTTGAACAGTATATAGCTCATATTCTATGTAGTCAGGCAGGGCCCCAGAAGCTCAGAATATACCTTTTACCACCATATATACCAGCTACCAGAAGACAAGACAGTCCTTAATAGCCCTTATTAGGGCTGCTACGCTAAACAGTATATAGCTCATTTTCTATGTAGTCAGGCAGGGCCCCAGAAGCTCAGAATATACCTTTTACCACCATATATACCAGCTACCAGAAGACAAGACAGTCCTTAAGAGCCCTTATTAGGGCTGCTACGCTGAACAGTATATAGCTCATATTCTATGTAGTCAGGCAGGGCCCCAGAAGCTCAGAATATACCTTTTACCACCATATATACCAGCTACCAGAAGACAAGAGAGTCCTTAAGAGCCCTTATTAGGGCTGCTATGTTGTACAGTATATAGCTCATTTTCTATGTAGTCAGGCAGGGCCCCAGAAGCTCAGAATATACCTTTTACCACCATATATACCAGCTACCAGAAGACAAGAGAGTCCTTAAGAGCCCTTATTAGGGCTGCTACGCTGAACAGTATATAGCTCATATTCTATGTAGTCAGGCAGGGCCCCAGAAGCTCAGAATATACCTTTTACCACCATATATACCAGCTACCAGAAGACAAGACAGTCCTTAATAGCCCTTATTAGGGCTGCTACGCTGAACAGTATATAGCTCATTTTCTATTTAGTCAGGCAGGGCCCCAGAAGCTCAGAATATACCTTTTACCACCATATATACCAGCTACCAGAAGACAAGACAGTCCTTAATAGCCCTTATTAGGGCTGCTACGTTGAACAGTATATAGCTCATATTCTATGTAGTCAGGCAGGGCCCCAGAAGCTCAGAATATACCTTTTACCACCATATATACCAGCTACCAGAAGACAAGACAGTCCTTAAGAGCCCTTATTAGGGCTACTATGTTGAACAGTATATAGCTCATATCCTATGTAGTCAGGCAGGGCCCCAGAAGCTCAGAATATCGCATTTACCACCATATATACCAGCTACCAGAAGACAAGAGAGTCATTGAGAGCCCTTATTAGGGCTGCTATGTTTTAAAAATTGTGTGGAGGCCCAAGAGCTGAGACCTTTTAAAAATTGTGTGGAGGCCCAAGAGCTGAGACCTTTTAAAAATTGTGTGGAGGCCCACGAGCTGAGACCTCTTAAAAATTGTGTGGAGGCCCAAGAGCTGAGACCTTTTAAAAATTGTGTGGAGGCCCAAGAGCTGAGACCTCTCAAACATTGTGTGGAGGCCCAAGAGCTGAGACCTTTTAAAAATTGTGTGGAGGCCCACGAGCTGAGACCTCTTAAAAATGGTGTGGAGGCCCAAGAGCTGAGACCTTTTAAAAATTGTGTGGAGGCCCAAGAGTTGAGACCTCTTAAAAATTGATTGTATTAAGCCTAAGAGGTGAGCCATAATTTTTTTCATTAATACAGCAATTCTACGGCGGTTAAGGAGGAGGAGGAGGAGGAGGAAATGGCACTTCATACAGATGCCACTTCACTCTTGGCTGCTTTCCACTGTTGTACAAGCAAAGTCCGGGTCAATCCACTTGCTGTTCATTTTGATTAGCGTCAGCCTGTCGGCACTGTCGGTTGACAGGCGGCTGCGCTTATCGGTTATAATGCCCCCGGCTGCGCTGAACACACCCTTTCTGATAGCACGCTGGCGGCAGGGCAGGCAAGCACCTCCAAGGCGTACAGGGACAGTTCCAGCCACGTGTCCAACTTGGAGACCCAGTAAGTGTAGGTCGCCGAGGGATCGGGGAGGACAGGGGTGTGGTCTGCCAGGTAGTCCCGCAACATCCGCCGATACTTGTCCCTCCTGCTGATAGCGGGCCCCGCAGTGATGGAAGTTGCACGAGGGGGTGACATGAACGTGTCCCACACCTTGGAGAGTGTTCCCCTGGTGGCTGTGGGCCTGATCGATGTTGTCAGACTCTGGGAGACACTCTCCTCTCTGCCGCCAGCGATGCTGGGTGGGAAAATCTGCATCATGTTCTGCAAGAGTTCCCTCTGGTATTCCAGTAATCGATTCGTCCTCTCCTCTACCGGAATAAAAGAGGAGAAGTTATCTTTATACCGGGGGTCCAGGAGTGCGAAGACCCAGTATAGTTTGTTCTCCAATATCCGGACAACACGTATGTCCCGGGAAAAGCAGCCCAGCATGAAGTCAGCCATGTGTGCCAGACTCTGAGTAGGCATGACGTCACTGCCCCCACCAGAAGGATCATTTTCCATTTCCTCCTCTTCCTCCTCCTCTCCGCCCCATCCGCGCTGAACCAATGGGACGCACACAGCCTGACTGCTACCCTCGCCGCCAGCATCCTCTTCCACAGCCACCTCCACGTTGTCCTCCTCCTCCTCATCCTCCTCCTGCAACTGCCACCGAGCAGCAGACAAAAGTGTGGTCTGACTGTCTACCTGCGTTGCGTCTCCTCCTACCCCCATCTCCTCTGTGTGCAATGCGTTCTCCCTTATTGCGATGAGCGATTCTTTAAGGACGCCTAGGAGCGGGATGGTTACACTCACTATAGCGTCCTGACCTTCTTAGTGGACTCCTTAAAGATACGCAATACATCGCATATGTCTGCCATCCATGGCCACTCGTGGTTGGCAAACTGAGGGAGCTGAGTTGGAGGCACGCGTGGATGCATCATCTGGTACTCCATCAATGCTTTCTGCTGCTCACACACCCTGGCCAACATGCAATAGGTGGAATTCCAGCGAGTGGGCAGGTCGCACAACAGCCGATGTTGAGGCAAATGGAGGCGTTGCTGGATTTTTTTTTAAGCTAGCAGCAGCTACAGTTGACTTCCGAAAGTGAGCGCACAAGCGCCGCACTTTGACCAGTAGCTCTGCCAGGTTGGGGTAAGTCTTTAGAAACTTTTGTACTACCAAATTAAAAACGTGGGCCAGGCATGGTACGTGATTGAGTTCTGCAAGCTCCAGAGCTGCCACCAGGTTACGGCCGTTATCGCACACGACCATGCCTGGTCCTAGCTGCAGCGGCGACAGCCACATCTCTGTCTGCTGCAATATGGCGTGCCTCACCTCTGCGGCGCTGTGCTTCCTGTCGCCCAAGCTGATGAGCTTAAGCACCGCCTGCTGACGTCTCCCCGTGCCAGTGCTGCAACGCTTCCAGCTAGGGGCTGAGGGCGATGTTAAGGCAGAGGAGGAGGAGGAGGAGGAGGAAGAGGAGGGGGGTCTATCAGAACCTGTGCTGGCAATCTTGGGCGGGGGTGGTATGTAGGCCGTCCCTGTTTGCGACCCCGTCCCCGCTTCCACAACATTCACCCAGTGTGCCGTCAAAGAGATGTAGCGTCCTTGGCCGCAAGCGCTTGTCCACGAGTCGGTGGTCAAGTGGACCTTTGCGCTGACTGCGTACCTCAGGGTCCGCCTGATGTTACGCGACACATGCTGGTGCAGGGCGGGGACGCCACACCGGGAAAAATAGTGGCGGCTAGGGACGGAATAGCGAGGTGCGGCAGCCGCCATCAGGTCGCGGAAGGCCTGCGTCTCCACAAGCCAAAACGGCAACATCTCCAGGGCCAGCAGTTTGGAGATGAGGCAGGTTAAGGCTTGGGCTTGGGGGTGACTGGAGGCGTACTTCCGCCTGCGGTTGAACGCCTGCGAGATGGACAGTTGATGGGACGAGGAGATGGAAGGTGCAGACGAAGATGCGGGGGAAGGGGGGGCTGAAGGAGAAGGCCCCAAAGTAGCCGAGGCAGAGGCAGATGTGGAGGTGTCCTGGCTGGAGGTCTGGACCGCAGTGGCAGCACACAACAAAGGGGAAGAGGCAGTGGCAGCAAGACCGGGCGCAGGTTGTATTGCGTTTGCTCTCTCCCACTCAGCCCAGTGCTTGAATTCCAAGTGACGGCGCATGCCTGAGGTGGTCAGATTGCTCTTCTCAGAGCCCCTACTCAGTTTTGAGTGGCAGATTGCGCAAACCGCGCTCAGTTTGTCATCCGCGCAAACATTAAAAAATCTCCACACCACAGAAGTACGAGGCCTCGATGGGGGAGCTTCGCGCGACTGCCTGCTGCCGGGAAGAGCTTCGGCCCTGCTGGCTGTGGCCTGCCTTCTCTGTCTGGACTGTCCTCTGCCTCTAGACTGTCCTCTGCCTCTTGCTGCCTTATTCGGTGATGCGCAGACCGCATCTCCACTGCTTTCCCCGCTGGACATCACCCCTGTCCAAGTGGGGTCGGTCATTTCGTCGTCCACCACCTCCTCTTCCACTTCCTCTCTCTGCTCCTCCTCCTGCCCACTGGACATTCCAACAGCCTCCCTTGATGGCAACTGCGTCTCATCATCATCGCTCATGATAGCAGATGCTGGTTCCGGGTCCACATCACTAGCAGATGGCGGATACTCAAGTGTTTGGGCATCACTACAAACAAATTCCTCTGCTAGCTCCTGGGATTCTTGCAGCACATCTGGAAAAGGACCCGAAAAGAGGTCCTGGGAGGGGTCAAGGGTGGGCTGACTCTGTTGGCCAGGTTGGGAGGAAGGAGGGTCAGAGTGAGACTGTGTGGATGACTGGGTGGTGGACAAGTGACTGGAAGCGTTATCGGCCATCCATTGCACCACCTGTTCACGCTGCTCAGGCCTTAACAGAGGTGTACCCCGCCCCCCGCATAACTGTCCCATAAAGGCAGGGAAGCTGGATGAGCGTAATGCTGGCTGCCCCTCACCAGCACGCATTGTATCCCCACTGTCTTCAACGCGGTTTGTGCCCCCACCAGCATTTCCGCGCCCCCGTCCTCGTCCACGTCCCTTTGCGCTAGCCCTCCGCATTTCAGACGTTTTACTTTTTTGGCCACGCGTTATGCCAAATATAAAAATATTTTTAAGAAGAACACCTGGCTATACAGCCGTATACTGCCAGAAGGTGAAATGGTGCCTATACGCACCGGGTATATAACAAGGTTTTGTTGGTAAAGAGGACACAAAACAGTAGTGCCAAATATAAAAAATATTTTTAAGAAAAACACCTGGCTATACAGCCGTATACTGCCAGAAGGTGAAATGGTGCCTATACGCACCGTGTATAAAACAGTGTTTTGTTGGCACAGAAGACACAAAACAGTAGTGCAAAATATAGTTTTGTATATAGGTGCTAATACACCACTGAAGTCTTTCTGTCCCTATTCCAGCATCAGCAGCTACCCCTCACTAAAGCAGCCGTTTTGAGCAGAGTGTATATAGTTTTGTATATAGGTGGTAATACACCACTGAAGTCTTTCTGTCCCTATTCCAGCAGCAGCAGCTACCCCTCACTAAAGCAGCCGTAGCTGCAGCACTAATAAGTGCTCAGCTCTTGGGCCTCCACACAATGTTTGAGAGGTCTCAGCTCTTGGGCCTCCACACAATTTTTAAAAGGTCTCAGCTCTTGGGCCTCCACACAATGTTTGAGAGGTCTCAGCTCTTGGGCCTCCACACAATTTTTAAAAGGTCTCAGCTCTTGGGCCTCCACACAATGTTTGAGAGGTCTCAGCTCTTGGGCCTCCACACAATTTTTAAAAGGTCTCAGCTCTTGGGCCTCCACACAATGTTTGAGAGGTCTCAGCTCTTGGGCCTCCACACAATTTTTAAAAGGTCTCAGCTCTTGGGCCTCCACACAATGTTTGAGAGGTCTCAGCTCTTGGGCCTCCACACAATTTTTAAAAGGTCTCAGCTCTTGGGCCTCCACACAATGTTTGAGAGGTCTCAGCTCTTGGGCCTCCACACAATTTTTAAAAGGTCTCAGCTCTTGGGCCTCCACACAATGTTTGAGAGGTCTCAGCTCTTGGGCCTCCACACAATGTTTGAGAGGTCTCAGCTCTTGGGCCTCCACACAATTTTTAAAAGGTCTCAGCTCTTGGGCCTCCACACAATGTTTGAGAGGTCTCAGCTCTTGGGCCTCCACACAATTTTTAAAAGGTCTCAGCTCTTGGGACTCCACACAATTTTTAAAAGGTCTCAGCTCTTGGGCCTCCACACAATGTTTGAGAGGTCTCAGCTCTTGGGCCTCCACACAATTTTTAAAAGGTCTCAGCTCTTGGGCCTCCACACAATGTTTGAGAGGTCTCAGCTCTTGGGCCTCCACACAATTTTTAAAAGGTCTCAGCTCTTGGGCCTCCACACAATGTTTGAGAGGTCTCAGCTCTTGGGCCTCCACACAATGTTTGAGAGGTCTCAGCTCTTGGGCCTCCACACAATTTTTAAAAGGTCTCAGCTCTTGGGCCTCCACACAATGTTTGAGAGGTCTCAGCTCTTGGGCCTCCACACAATTTTTAAAAGGTCTCAGCTCTTGGGCCTCCACACAATTTTTAAAAGGTCTCAGCTCTTGGGCCTCCACACAATGTTTGAGAGGTCTCAGCTCTTGGGCCTCCACACAATTTTTAAAAGGTCTCAGCTCTTGGGCCTCCACACAATGTTTGAGAGGTCTCAGCTCTTGGGCCTCCACACATTGTTTGAGAGGTCTCAGCTCTTGGGCCTCCACACAATTTTTAAAAGGTCTCAGCTCTTGGGCCTCCACACAATGTTTGAGAGGTCTCAGCTCTTGGGCCTCCACACAATGTTTGAGAGGTCTCAGCTCTTGGGCCTCCACACAATTTTTAAAAGGTCTCAGCTCTTGGGCCTCCACACAATGTTTGAGAGGTCTCAGCTCTTGGGCCTCCACACAATTTTTAAAAGGTCTCAGCTCTTGGGCCTCCACACAATGTTTGAGAGGTCTCAGCTCTTGGGCCTCCACACAATTTTTAAAAGGTCTCAGCTCTTGGGCCTCCACACAATGTTTGAGAGGTCTCAGCTCTTGGGCCTCCACACAATTTTTAAAAGGTCTCAGCTCTTGGGCCTCCACACAATGTTTGAGAGGTCTCAGCTCTTGGGCCTCCACACAATTTTTAAAAGGTCTCAGCTCTTGGGACTCCACACAATTTTTAAAAGGTCTCAGCTCTTGGGCCTCCACACAATTTTTAAAAGGTCTCAGCTCTTGGGCCTCCACACAATTTTTAAAAGGTCTCAGCTCTTGGGCCTCCACACAATTTTTAAGAGGTCTCAGATCTTGGGCCTCCACACAATTTTTAAGAGGTCTCAGCTCTAAGCTTCCCTTACTGCTGGGGTGACACACTGTAACAAACCTCCTCCTGTAAGCTTCCCTGACTGCTGGGGTGACACACTGTAACAAACCTCCTCCTTTAAGCTTCCCTTACTGCTGGGGTGACACAATGACACAAGAGGACATGTCTGACCACATCTCACACACACACACACACACACAATGACAATTAGGGGTGGGGTCTATTTATTTTCCCCCTTGCCTATGCCATCTGTGGTTGTCATTAGGCAACGTGATTTTAAGGGGTGCAGAATTTTGTTCTTCTTTTTTGTACAGGTTGGCTTGGGGTCCATGGCAATGTAGAGGAAAGAAGGTTTCCTTGTCTTGTCTCACTTTACGTAGAAGTAATATTGTGTTTGGAGTGTATTGTTGAGAGGCTGTGATAGTGGCGTAATAGTGCGACTTGGGCATTCTGGGATTGTTGTCCTTTTCCTGACCCCAGCTCTGCACTATCTGAGCAGAGCCCAGCTATCACCCACCCCCCTGTATATTTGCCCCACTCTCCTCCCCATGTGATGCTTCTGAGGCAAAATGGCAGCACCCGTATCCTAGAGTCCTGAACAGAGTTGCAGCCCAGTGGGGGAAAAATAAAATAAGTAAGTGAGTAACTTAAAATATATTAATTTTAGATGCTGGGGAATAGTTTTTTTAGGTGTTTGGGCTTTTCATTAAATGATGCTGAAGGGCCAGTTTAAGGCTTATTGGAGAGTGACACCTTTTTGAGTGCGATTGTGCAGGCGTGTAACTTTTTTGCATTCTGTAGGGAACACCTAGTGGTTTTGATACATGGAACTACATGGTGTCAGGATATATATATATATTTTTTTTCTTTCTTCCCTTAAGCCGGACCTTCCCCCTGAATAAGAGCATATCTTATACGTTTCCCCCACCCTGTACATACAGATTGCCCACATTAAAAATCATCCTACCTGCACCTATCGTGTTTTTTTGAGCCTTTTAACATCCAAGATGGCGGCCCATGGAGTCTCAGACAGGAAGTGTCTTCTGACTATGCTGCTATGCATTCTGGGATTGCTGTCCTTTTCTTGACCCCAGCTCTGCTCTGTCTGTGCAAAGCACAGCTATAACCCCTTTCCCCTGTACTTTATCCCGCTCTCCTATCCTCAATATGTGATACTTCATAAGCAAGATGGCGGTGCCGTATCCCAGAGTCCTGAAGAGAGTTGATGCCCATGGAGGAAAGAATAATAAATAAGCAACTAAAAACTTAAAATATATACATTTTATATGCTGTGGATAGTTTTTTAAGGGTTTGGGCTTTAATGATTAAATGATGCTGAAGGTCCGGTTTAACATTGTTTTTCCTGATCATCGTGACTAGCGTTTTCCTAGCTGCTAAAATCAGACCACAGCTCAAGGAGGACCTCATGTAAAAACTACATTAAAGTGAGCTGGCACCCGAAACAGCTCACCTGGAGCTAGAAATGTCCCTGAGAGGCAGTACAGTGTGTCATGACTAAATGGGATGCCCCCACTAAGGGGATTGGGGGTCCTGAGAGGAGTTCTAAAATGCATGTAACCTGGCTTTAAAGTCTAAAAGGTTCCATGATTCCAGATTTGGCTTACACTTTGCCCTTGGGGCATTCTGATTGGGATGCCCCACTGTGTGAATCCCTCGGGGATCACCACTATACTTGCTGTGTGACAAACATTCCAATTAGGGACGCCCCGCCCTGTGCATCCCCACGGGAATGCAGCCGCAGCGTGAAGATCTTGCAGCATGTCAGGTGTATCACACCAATCTGCTTGGCAGCTTTCCAAGTGCATTTTGTACATATTATGTATTTTTATTTTTTGTTACATATGTCTTACAGAAGAGCATGGGAAGCCCTGGAGTCTAAGATTCCCAGACCATCAAACGTAGTGTTGGACAAACCCGAACTGCAAAGTTCGGGTTCGTATTAAACTTTGTGAGTTTGTGTTCCCAAACTTTAGCTAGAACAGTCTGTGTTCGAGTTCATCCCTAACCTGGAAGAGCTGGTTGGTGGGCCCATCAGGGGGGGCCCCTTGTAAATTTTCAGTCCCAAAGTTCGGGTCTCCATTGATTTCAATGGGGACCAGGTTCACGCTCAGGTCAACTTCTGTACCGAACTGAACTTGCCGAACCTGAACTTGTACCAGTTCTCCCAATACTAATCAAAAGTCTTACTCCATGGGGTATCGCCAATTGCAATGTTGGGCTGTGTGACCCCCCTGGATCGCCAGATCCACTCACCCGTTCCCGGAGCCCTCACTGCATCTTGGTGCCGCAGATACATGGTGTGGTCTTCTCGCTGGGCTAGATGCACATCCAAAGACGTCAGTTTCCTGGGCAACCCTGGGGGTATCACACAGCTGGGCATCCCAAATCCAGATGCTCCACCTAAGAGGTACAACACCCCAGAAGGTTGCAGGTTTATTGGATGACATGGAGGGGGGGGGGGGTCATGCTAAATATTTGGTGAAGCCAGTGTGACTTCCAGTGTGCATTGTGGTGTGGATTGCAACCTGCAAAAAGTGGCAAAACAAATGTTTTTTCTACCTTCTTTTTCCTAAAATATCAAATGTGTCCATCATTTTTCCAATCGGGTAAGAATATTTGTTTTCATTTTTTTTTTTGCAAATAACAGCACCCTTATGGGCTATGCCGAATTATTTGGCATTTTCTCTGCATACCCCACAGGGCCTTGTTTTTCAAATTTCCTAAATGTTTTTGTTTTTCCTAATTTCCTTGGCTTGTAGGTACAGTGGGGTTGGGTACAGGGAGATGAGAAAAAGAAGGGGGCAGAGATTGAATGTGGGTGTTAAAAGCAGCAGCCCAACTGGACCCAAAGCAGAGCAGCCCACCGGGCATTGTCCCCGGGTCTCCCTATGGTCAGTCCGCCCCTGCTCACCAGCAATCCTGTCCCGCTTTGCTGAGCTGATTGGGGACCTGTAAACTCAGATATCTCAGCCCTTTCTGCTTTAATTTATAAACGGAAAACAGTTTAGGACAGCACCAAATGTAGCCCGACACAATGACTGCAAACAGCTGCATGTTTATTAAAGACCTACTCACCTTACCAGGCTGCCGGCTCCCAATCACCTCACTCCCGCGCTACCTGTGAGCGTGTATCCCGCAATGCTCCCGGGTGCAGCCTTTGATCCTGCGCCAGGCAGTGATGGAGAGCGCCCGGATTCTCAGCACATTAAGCAGTGGCGCCAGGAGCCACCAGATGAGGAGGTAAGAGGAAGCTGCGATGCTCAACCTCACAGAATACTGTGGACTTCTGGCTGGTGACTAACGCCACCGGCCACTGATCCGCAGCTTTATAGGGGTCTGTGTAGCTGTGTTTTACCGCTCTACATGAACCCGGAATTGGGTGACAAAAGAAGCAGCACAGCTGACAGTAGCCGATTGTGCTGCTACGGGAGCTGTGCTGGGAAGGTGATTATGGGGGTTATTTAAGAAGGGATAGGAGCAGGTAGCGCCTCGTAGCGGCAGGCAGTGTCTGGTGAACGCCGGGCGCTGTACGCAAAAACACATTTATGAAAGCGAATCTGGTGAGCGACTCTAACAGCGCCATGTAGCGTCCGATGTATTATTACAGGCGGTTCAACGTATAGCGCCGGTGTTCTAGCTTCCAGAGCGCCAGGTATTACCTGACGCTACCTGTCACTCTCCCATACATGACTGTGCTAGCGTTCCAATATGCCCTGCGTCATACCGCTGCCATCCAAAAATAACAGTCCGGACCACCATGTAGTTGGAATGATTAAATTTAATCGGCCACAGCCCAACATAAAATAAACAAATGTACAAGCAAAATAGAGTCCCCCCTATTGTTCCGGGTCTGAGAAGCCTAGATGAAGGAAAGGGGAGGGAACAAAAATAACTTCCCAACCCCACCAAGCGGAAGCCAACATAAACTCGGCCGCAAAACCTCCTAGGCCAGGGAGCTTAATCGGGCTAACCGCCAGTGACCAAAAACATCCCCTTCCTTACTTGAACCCCAAACCAACCAAAAACCTTTAAACCATCAACAGAAACAGCCGCATACCCTTAACCATGAAAAAATGCTATCTCAGACCCGAAACCCGAGGGGAGACCCGCCAAAGCCAGGCAGCGCTGAGACCTTAGTGCTGCCTGGCCCGCCACAACTCCACCGCTATCTCGATCCGCTCCTTCAATGACATGTTAAACAGGTCGTTCCCCATGTCATTCAAGTGGACCCCATCAGACCTATAAAACCCCCTCATCCCTTCCACCTCGATGTGTCGCACGCTCAAGCCCCCATTCAGCCTGACGAACCTCGCTATCGCCTTACTGACCTTAACCCGAACCTTCTCGATGGCCAACAAGTCTCTAGCGTGTCGCCAGGCAAAACAGGGAACAATTTGGGACCAAACCAACACAACCCCCGGAAATACTCCCAAAAAATACAAGTCCCGCGTTATGGACTTGATCAGGTGCCGCATCGGCACAGCCCCTAAGTCATTCCCCCCCTGCGTGCACGACCAATACCCCAGGCGGCCCACTCCTTGCCGCCACCCGCATTGTGTGCTCCCGCATGTCCTTCCACCGCAGGCCCCTCACACCGGCCCAGCTCAACCGAGCACGATCTTCCGGAATGCCCAGCTGCCTTCCATTCCTCCGAACCACCGCTCGCCGAGCCGACCAGTGAATATAAGAATGCCCGATGATCAGGACCGAGCACGCCAACTCTAAAACCAAATAAGGAAAAGGAAGGGCGGAGGGAAGGGAAGGGGAGGGGGTGGAAAAATGTTATAGACCAACCACACATTCACCTGTACCGCCGATCAATCCTATCCGGCCGAATGTACAGGCGAAACCGCGCCGATTCCCACCTCCCCAGCCTCTTTATTATTTCCTCCGGCAGCCCCATCCTAGCAGCCTCCGTTGCGGCCCCTATACGAAATGAATGGGTACCGTACTCGCTGCCTGCCAGCCCCAGTTCCCTAAGACATTTCCTAAAAACTGCCAAAAACTGGAACCGCGATAAAAAGGAACCATCCTCGTGCATGAGCAGCGGACCGTTCCCAATCGGCCTGACCTCCAGGAACTCCTCAAGGGCGGCAGCCGGGCATAAATTACATTGCTGCAACCTTCCCAAAAAAATACTAACCCCCGCCCCCTTTGATCCGTCTTTGACCTTCTTATCCGTAACACCACCCCTTCATCTGACGTCACGGTATCATCGAAACCCAAGCCCCCGGGAACCCGTTTATTAGAGCTCACCAGCTCCCCAACCCTCAAAGCTCCGAAAAATGCTAGAGAGAAAGCTGCCCTAAACAAGCGAACCTCAAAACTTGATGCGCAAACCTGGGGCAAAACGTTGATTATCCCACCCAACAAACCCCATGATACCGGTCGCCTATCATCGGCCGATCTACGCTCTTTCCGCCAACCCTTCAGAGCCTGGCGTACCCAAAACGCTTTCGTCATATCCGCCCAACCCTCCAGGCGGCACAAAAACGCCAAAGCCGACATCTTTCTGTCAACCGAAGCCGGGGACACACCTCCCGCCACCAACTCCCCCAGGTACCAAATCAGCAATGCCAGCCTATCGTCCTCAGTACTAGGCACCCCGAATTCCCCTACCAAGGCCCACCATTGCCGCCACGTCTTCACGTACGACCCCCAAGTAGATGGTGCAACCGACTTTTGAATCAAGCCAAACAGACGTCCTACAGGATCTCCAGCAGCCAGCCGGGGCACGACTCGCCAACCTCCCTTGCCTTGGGTGCCAGTTTCCTGAAGCGCTCCCACTGTAAACGAGAAAGAGTGTCAGCTATACCATTCTCCACCCCGGGCACATGTGCTGCCCTGAACCATACGTTGTAACGCAAACACCCCAACACCAGCTGTCTGAGCAGCACCACCACCGGTAATGAAGACGAAGTCTGCGTGTTAACTGCCGCAACCACCGACATATTGTCCGACCGAAAACACACCGCCTTGTTCCTCAGCACCTCTCCCCAGAGGGTCACCGCCACCACCAGAGGGAACAATTCCAGAAAAGCCAAATTCCTCGCCAGGGGCGATTCCATCCACCGCCCTGGCCAGGGCCCCGCACACCATCTCCCCCCCAAGTAGGCCCCGAAACCAACCGATCCCGCCGCATCCGTGAAGAGCTCAAGCTCGTCATTCGCCTTCACCGGATCCATCCAGTACGCCAGCCTGTCAAAGGACTCCAGGAAAGTGACCCACATCCTAATGTCCTCCTTCATTGCCACCGTCAACCTGATGAAGTGATGTGGTTCCCGAACCCCGGCCATCGCTAGTGATAGCCGCCTGGTAAACACCCGCCCCATAGGTGGCACACGGCACGCAAAATTCAACTTCCCCAGCACTGACTGCAGCTGTACCAACGTGACCTTCTTAACCCCCAGGGCGCCTTCCAACCCCCTAACCAAATCCTCAATTATGTCTCTCGGAAGCCTACATACCCCTCTCACTGTGTCAATCTCAATCCCCAAGAATTTTATCACGGTTGCTGGACCCTCCGTTTTGTCGTGCGCCACCGGCACCCCAAACGCCCCAAACACGTTCAGCATGGTTGACAACAACAAATGGCAAACTCTGGTGCCCCCCGGCCCTACGCACAAAAAATCATCTAAGTAGTGGGTGACGGACCCCAAGCCCGCTCTCTCTTTTACGACCCACTCCAAAAATGAGCTAAAAGCTTCAAAGTAGGCGCACGAAATGGAACACCCCATGGGCAGACACCGATCCACATAATACCCCCCTTCGAAAAAACACCCCAAAAGATACAGACTATCCGGGTGTACAGGCAGCAACCGAAATGCAGATTCAATATCGGTTTTTGCCAGCAATGCCCCGGGGCCTGCCTCCCTTACCATAGCCAGAGCGAAGTCAAACGACGTATAAGACACAGATGACAGCTCTTTGTCTATCCCGTCATTCACCGACCCGCCCCTTGGGAAAGACAGTTGGTGTATAAGGCGAAATTTGCCTGGTTCCTTCTTAGGCACCACTCCCAACGGGGACACCATCAAATCCTCCAGAGGGGGGTCGCTGAATGGGCCCGCCATACGCCCCAAGAAAACTTCCTTCCCCAATTTTTCCCTAATCACCTCAGGCCGTTCCCGGGCTGATTTCAGATTCCTAAGCGAGCGCACCCTGGGAGGCGCTGCACATGGGATCCGAAAACCCAAATCGAACCCCTCACCCAGTAATCGAGCCATGCCTTGATCAGGGTACCTATTTAACCAGGGGCGCATCTCCGCCCCTCTCACCGGGGAAACCCCTTTTTCCAGGACCCTCGGCCCCTCTGCGTCCCCCCCCCCCCCGACCCTTCTTAAAACATCTCCCGGCCGAGTGGCTCCCGCCGCAGGCCGAACATTCGTGGCGAAATTTGCACGTGGGCCCCCATTTGCAGACGGAGTCATTGAAGGCCCAGCACAAACCACGTCTGGCCAAATCCGCCCCTCCCGACCCCATTGAAGTGGCGGCCCCTTGAAAGGGGGGCGAACCCCCGATAGCTGGATACACTCCCCCCCTCGCATTCATCACCCTCAACCACAGCCCTATATCCCTATGATCCCACCCCAACCCCTCACTAACCGACATCCGCTGCCGAAACTGCTCGTCGTAACGAAGCCAGGCCAAGCCCCCATACACCCGGTGGGCCTCCCAAATGGCGTCCAAATAACAAAAAAGGGACGAGCAGTGTTCCGGGTTCTTTTCCCCAGTAACACTTGCAAGTATAGCAAACGCCTGCAGCCAATTCCCGAAAGTCCTCGGGATCAACCGAAAGCGCCTCCTATCCTTGTCTTCTTCCTTCCGGTGTTCCTTCCCCTTTTCCCAACCCTCAACCCCAAAACGCTCCAAGGGCAGTAAGGTAAATATATCCACGTACTCCCTTCTCCATATTTTTTCCTTCACCTCCTGTTTTAAGTGCCCCCCAAGCGGACCCTCAAAACAGACGTAGGTGTGCCCTTTGGCCGAGTCTGAAATCGGAAGGGACCTATCGCCCCCCCCAACTCGCCCAAACCCGTATCTACCGAATTCTCCCCCTCCCTGCTATCCACCTGGGCTGCCCCATGCCGTGGTGCCCCCCCCCCCGGTGCCAGTCTCCACCGGACCCGGTGGCGCCCCCTTTGACCCCCCGCTCGCTAATGACTCCCACCTGGCCAACAGCTCCCTTACCCCGGCCATAAAACTTGCCACCCCCGAGCCGTCACCCCCAGACGCCCCTCCCCCAGCTTGCGATACCGACATAAAATCAGCGATAAATTGTGGCTCACCCTGCCGAGCGATTGCGCCGCTTGATCCTTCCTCGTGCTGCACCATTCCCTGGGTAGCTGGGCCCGACTGGCCCAGTGACCCGCATCCCGACGTCCGTCCTGGCTCCCCCGCCGTTCCTGGTGTCGCCGCCACGCTGACGGACGATGATGGTGTCCTGCTTACGCCCGCCGCTGCCGACCGTCCACGTGCCCGACCGCCGCTGTCTTCCATCCGCCAACCTGGTGTATTGACCGCCGCGCCGCCCGACACTGCCCCCTGGTCAACCACCGCCTGCGGGGAAAAAAGGAGAGGCGAGCAGATGGTACTGGCCGGGAAACCGAGTCCCCGGCCGCACACGCCAGCGTCCGCAGTGCCTGGACCTACGTGCAAATGGGCAGGAGAGGACGCCATGCGCACCAGCTCGCCAGGCTGGGAGGCCGACAATTCAAAGGGCCACGCGCTGAGGGACGCAGGGACGTGCCAGGCCGGGGGAGCCATGGGGGGGGCATCCCGCTGTGCCGGGGGGAAGGGCGGCGGCGGGGGAGCCCATGGAGCAATAAAGGGGCCGGGGGGAGCGAGGGGGACGCTCCCGCAAAGGGGCATGCGCTATGGGATAAGGGGGGGGTGGAGTGGGAAGCGAATGGTAGTTGGACATTGGGGGAAGGTGTGTAGTGTGCTGTTTGGGGGCTCGCACCAGAGTCCGGTCGGACCAGGTTGCCCCCCCCTCCGGGTCCGTACTCCGCTCCTTGTGGAGCGGAGCCCTGACCCGTGTGGAGGTCCCTGGCAGATGGTGAGGGTGGGGGGGGAGGGGCCCCCTCCTCCGGCTTGTACGCGGGGAGGGGCGGCATGAAAGTTGGCGGACCCGGCAGCCCGCTGCGAGGGCGCCGGGCCCGCGTTGCGCTCCCCTGCGTGGGGGGGAGGTGACTGGCACCACCGCCGCTCCCCGCCCGCGAGGACGGCGGGGGGCAGCGGCTCTCCTGCGGCCCGAGCTCCTCTGCTCGGGCCGTGACGCTGCCTTGCTTGAGGGAGGGGGCGGGGCTTCCGCCCCCGGTGTATCAGCCTCTCCCTGTTCAGTGAGGGAGAGGCAGGAGGAAGCGCCACGCTTTCGGCCCGAGCTCCGATGCTCGGGCCGGGACACAACCGAAGGAGGCGGAGCCGGCAGCCCCCGCGCGGCGGCCCCACCCTCCTGGGCAAGGGAGTGCCCAGGCAGAGAGACACCACTGCAGCCCGAGCTCCGAAGCTCAGGCCGCACCACCGCGGGAGGTGCACAGACCGAGGGGTGCCGCTGGGAGGCTGCAGCCGCCCCACCCCGATCCGTGACCCCGGACTTCTTGCGGCGGGAGCCGCCAGGTAAGGGACGCATGACCGAGGGGGGGGAGGGGAACCGGGGAGGGACCAGAGGCAGCGACTGTCCCCCGCCGATCAGGGCGGCGGGGAGGTGAGGGGCTGAGCCGGGCAACTGCCCGGCGGGCTCTTGTTGGTCTGGATGGGGGCGGCGGCGAGGCGGACTGGGAAGGGAGTAGGCTCCTCAACCAGTCCTCGCCCCGCCGTCCAGCCTCCCTGCGCAATGCTGAAAATAGGGCCTCCATTACTTAGCTTTTTGAATGGGCGAGCGTCGGTCCGACTGCTCGTCCATCCACGCCGGGTCAAAGAGGAAGGGGAAGGGGACGGACGTCCCCTTATATACTCCCCTTCCCCCCTGAGGTCACTTCCCCCAGTGACCACTTCCCCCCATGGCTGGTCTGCCTCCGGACAGGAACGCAGGCCAGTCATGTGGGCTGCCCTCCTTAAAGGGACGGCGCTTTCTTTTCAATGGCTGTTCATTTGCTTGTGTTTCAACAGCGTGTTTGACATTTTTAATTTTATTTTTTGCTCAAATCATTTTGTGACCTCTCCTGGCTGCAAATAAACACTTTTAGAAACTTTTTAGACTTTTTATATTTTTATGCAGAATAGTCATTACAGGTCTGGCACTAAAGTGTTATTGTCCCAGTGTTATAACAATGTCATTCCATGTGTTTTCGCTTTGTTACTGGTGGATATGTGTTCAAAAACAGACTTTAATCACACAGCGTCTGGCGCTCTATGCTACAGCGCCCAGCTTTAGAGCGCCGACGCTGTGTGTGTGTCTTTTTTGATGGTGTAGAGAGTCGGTCGCACTGAGCTGGCGCTACCTCTTGCTCCCTGCAGCGCCCAACATACATCACATTCATCAATGTGGGCCAGGTTACTACAGCGACTGAGGCGCTCTGTTACAGCGCCCGATACCCGCTTACAGCGTATACTAGCAGTCGCTCTAAGCGCCGCTATACAGACGCTCATCTGGCAATACCTGGCGTTAGTAATGAATCAGCCTCTAAGTCTTATGGGTTTTTTTGATTTTTGGCCTGCTTGAAATTAAAATGATTTAGTGGATGTGCAGGAATGTTTTTGATACTCCTCACATGCAGTTTTATATTTTTTTTAAATTAGTGTTTTAAAGTTCTAGCATGTTTATATAGATTGTTAATATTAGATCCGTTTTGCAATACAGCTCCTTTAACCCTTTACTGCCAGCCTACCTAGAGATTTTTGCGCTATACATGTTCAACTACGATTTTTGAAGGGAATTCCTGGAAACATTACATATAGTTTTTTTTCAGCAGTGTCTGAGCTTTAACATAAAATGTCTTGTTTGCTATTTTTTACAATTTGTCCATTTTTTTTGTAATAAAAAATGTAAGTTTACCAATAAAATCATATTATAGGTAAAAGCCTAATTTCTCCCGGTTACAGCGGTACCTCATATGTATTTGTAGACACCCTTTCCTGCCCAGAAGGCTCTCCCAAAATGATACAGCGTTGATAATACATAATGATACAGCGCTTTAGGAGATTTTCAGATAAAATACAACTGCTGTGGGCAACTTTTTCAAGAAAAATAACCCTTTACATTTGAAATACCCCCCACAAACTCTATATTCACTGGTACATACCTCAAACTTTCTAGGCGTACCAGGCTTGTTGTAGTGGGCTTATCTTTCTGGAAGTAATCCCTCGAAGAATTCTTTGGTTGCACAGGATTCCCTAAAAAATGTATAAAAAAGCAGAATAAAATACACATTCAACATGCAAACATAACAGACCAGCTATGGGGACTTGTAGAACAGGTCGTGGAGGTCAGCGTTGGATGCCCCTCCACCCTGCAGGCTACAAGCCCCTATAGCCTCTGTGGCCCCTGGGCTCTTCTGCCCCCCCCGGGCTTTGGGTAGGTAAGTAATGGGGGAGCTGGGGGTTAATGGCAAGTCACCCACTAGCCGCAGGTGACCTTCCAGCCCCCAAGCCTTGTGAACTTACCAGTTCACAAATGGTTACATCTAAGAAAAGACAAAAAATAAATAAAAGTAATTTTTCTAACACTCACCTCCGATCATGTGTCCCACGGTAATTTTTTGACAGTTGCCAGAGGTGATCACTGAAGGGGACTGGGGAGGCAGGGGATCACCGCCCCCTTCCCCTCCAACTTCCTTCCAGGATCACCCCAGCATCTGACAGCTCATGACGTCACTGGGTGACGTCACCCATCCCGCCCACAAAAAGTGGGGCTAGGGGCAGTGATTGTGGAAGCAGGGGAGAGGGCCCAAGAGAAGACCTAGCCGGATCAATTCAGGGGGTCAGGTGAGTGTTTTTTCTACTTTATTTGGGGGTGGAACCAGTTTGGCGATTAGCGTCAGGAAAGGCAACCTCGTGATAGTTACGTGCTTGGCTTGGCATTTAAAGAGTTAAGATGTTACTGTAGGCAAAGGTAATTGTTACACCATTGCGTCCGGCTGCATTTGACGCTGTCCTAAACTGTTTTCCATTTTTAAATAGAGATATTGAGGTGTACAGGTTCAGCCAATGACATTCTCTGTTTCCTCCCTACCTCCAACTGGCCAACTCAAGAGTAGTGAAGCTTTAGTATTATGGGGCCAGATAACATGGGTGAATTCTGACTATCCGAGGTTTTGTACCGTTCCCTGGGGGCATCCTGTTTTGGGATGCCTGCTCTGTGAAACCCCCCAGATTGCCCATATTAACTCACCTTTTCTCAGTCCAATGCCGCATGTGCGGGCTCTCCTCCAATCAGAGCCATTTGCCATGACTACTGTATGTCATTCTGCAAACTGCTCTGATTTGCTTTAATAGGGAGCGCAAGCAGGCGTACCCCTAGCGGTGCGCGCATTCCCACCCCAGCCTATCTGAATAGCTGGGATGGGATGCGCCCGCTTGCGCTCCCCATTGAAAACAATCAGAGCTATTTGCTAAATGACATAGGCACAGAAAACAGCTCTGATTGGACAAGAGCCTACACATGAGCCGTTGGACTGAAAAAAGGTGAGTTATTATGGGAGATCTGAGGGGGTTTCACTTAGCAGGGCATCGCAAAGCGGGATCCCCCGGGGGAAGGCCAGCAGTGGGCCCTGGAATCTTTTAGATTCCAGAGCTGGCCGCTCAGGGTTTTGTTCCGCATTAATCTGTACTCAGAATCAGGCTGATTCACTTTTACTGCAACTGAGGGGTTTATTCATGAAGGTCTAGTGCCAGTTAGCTCCTCGTAGCGGCAGGCAGCATCTGGTGAACGCTGGGCGCTGTAGGCAAAACCACATTTATGAAAGCGAATCTGGTGTGCATATCTAACAGCGCCATGTAGCGTCACATGTATTATTCCAGGCGGCTCAGCATAATGCGCCAGAGCTCTAGCTTCCAGACCGCCAGGTATTACCTGTCGCTCTCCTGTACATTTCAATGGCCGTTTCTTCCAATCTCTTCAATATTTTGGGTGTTTTTTTGTTTTGTTCTTTTTTTTCTCTCAAAAAATTGTTTCACCTCTCCTGGCCTGGAAAAAATTATTTTTGATTTTTTATATTTTTATGCAGAATTGTCATTACAGGTCTGGCACTAAAGTGTTAATGTCACAGTGTTACAACAACGTCATTCCATGTGTTTTCGCTTTGTTACTGGCGGATATGTGTTCAAAAACAGACTTTAATCACACAGAGTCTGGCGCTCTATTCTATAGCGGCCAGATTTAGAGCGCCGACGCTGTGTGTGTGTCCTTTTTTGATAAGTATGGTGTGGGGCGCCGAGTGCTGGACGCACTGAGCTGGTGCTACCTCTCGCTCCCTGCAGCGCTGTACTGGTGTTAGAGCGCCCAACATACATCACATTCATCAATGCGGGCCAGGATACTACCACGAATGAGATGCTTTGTTACAGCGCCCGATAGCCGCTTACAGCGTATACTAGCAGTCGCTCTAAGCGCCGCTATACACACGCTCATCTGCCGATACCTGGCGTTAGTAATGAATCAGCCTCTGAATCTACACTAGAACCCAAATTACAGCTATACACATCTATGCTTCAACCCAACCCACAGCCTCATTCATCTTTACTGCAAGCCGACCCTCATCTGTACTGAAAGCCAAGCACCAGCTCAGCCACATGTGGGGCAGGTAACTCCACCCCAGTGATAAAAGGAGTAATGAGGACCAGACGAGTCAGCGCGAGGTCTTTAAGGCCCAGAGGCTTTGTCCCAGGCAGGACACGCTCCACTGACACGTGCAATTGTTGCCTTCTAAACGTTTTCCTCTCCTGAGCACTTGATCGATAATGAAATGAAACACTCCATTGCTCTAATGGCACTTGTCAGATTGAGGCATAGTCGCTCCATCTCCCTCCCAGCGCCACCGAGACCTTCACTCGCTTTTTCTCCCTTCTGCTGGACCGGGCATTCGTCATAACAGCGCCCGGATAGGTGAGGACCATTCAGCTTCCAACTGGAACTAACTGGACCCGATTATTGATCCTAAACTTGTGGAATGCTAAGAATTCTGGGAGAAAGGGAATGCATGAGACAAGAGATTAAGGCCCGCATTTAAGAAGGGATAGCATCAGGTAGTGGCTGGTTAACACCCGACACTGCACGCAATTACACATTTATCAAGCAGAATCTCTTTAGCGACTGGGATAGCGCCATGTAGCGTCTGATTCATCATTTTCACAGCCTCAGCGAACAGCGCCAGCGTTCAGCCTTGCACAGCGCCAGGTATGACATCTCGTTACCTGTCGCTCTCCCATACTTCTCAATGGACGAATCTTTTCTTCTTTTTTAACGGGGTATTTGTTTTTTGTTTTTTTTCAAAAATTCAAATCAAATCAAAATTCTTTGACCTCTTCTGGCATTGATTAGAAATGACATTACAGGTCTGGCATTAAAGTGTTCATGTTACAATGTTGTTACAATGTAATTCACTATGTTTTCGCTTTGTTACTAGTGGATAGATGCTGGGAAACAGACTTTAAACACACCGCCTCCTGCGCTCTGGGCTTCAAACAAGTATTTTTCAGCGCTAGAGATTTGTGAGGCTGTTTTTTTGCTGAATATGGTGTGAGTTGGTCGCTATGAGCAGTCGCTAACATACGCTCCCATACAGCGCTGTACTGGTCAAATAGCGACTCCTCACAATGTATTCAACATTACTGAACAGCGACTGAGTCCCTATAAAGTAGCGACTCACGGCCGAGCACTGCGACTACTAGCGTATGCTCTGAAAATGCCTGCTACAGACGCTCATCTGTCGCTACCTGGCGCTAATGATGAATCAGCCTGTTAGTGTGATCGAATCCACATAAAAAAACAGTACCCATGAGAGGCCTGTGGGGTGTGTGATGTGTGGTCGCACAAAAATAAAATAAAACATAGCTTCCCCTACCCCAACACCCTTGGTTGAACTTGATGGACATGTCTTATTTGAACCATATTAACTATGTATGTAACTATGTATGTAACCATACGTGGCAGCAGGGAAGTTGGCAAACACCTGAGGACCATCCGTGGCAGCAGAGCAGCTGGTAAGGGCGAGAAGATGTTTGGTGGCAGTGGAGAAGGTAGGATCTGGACGATGATGAGTGGCAATGGAGCTGAAGGGTGACCTGACCTGGCTTGTTCAAAGGGGCCCACTGAGACTCTTTTGCCCAATGGCCCACAAAAACCTGGAGATGCCCTTGCCCTTATGGTATAGCGGGGCCATAGAAAGCACCAGCTGTGATGTTATAACCTAGCATGAGCCCCAGATCCCATGATGCAGCTGTGGAAGAGTTTAGAGTAAGGTAAATGCTGCATATCCTTATAACAGTGCTGACGGGGAGGCCGATTCATTAATAGCGGCAGGTAGCGACAGTTGAGCGACTGTAGCGGAATTTTCAGATCGCCCGCTAGTAGTCGCTGTGCTTGGCCGTTGTTCGGTTGTAGATGGCGAGTCGGTTTGCCGTAATGTTGAATATTGGTTGAGGAGTCGCTATTTGACAGGTTCCGCGCTGTATGGGAGCGCATGATAGCGACTGGCCCTAGCGACCGGCTCCCACCATATTCATTAAAAAATCACGCTCAATAAATTCTCGCGCTGTAAAATGCATGTTTAAACCCCAGAGCGCTGGCGGCGATGGGTTAAAAGTAGTTTTTTAACCCCCAAACCACCATATTTTTGGAAACCCAAAAAAAAAAGTTTTTAAAATAATCTAGTAATATGAATACATTAATATCAGACCTGTAATATCAATTCTGTACAATTTTTTTTAATTATTTTTTTTCCCCTAAAATGGCAGAAGTGGTCACAGAATTTTTCACATTAAAAAAAATGAATATTTAAAGATTGTTCCATTGAAATGCATTGGAGAGCGCCAAGTAGTGAGAGGTCATACCTGTCGCTGTTCAAGGTCGGACGCTGGCGCTGTGGGCTGAGGCTGGAATAATGATAAATGAGTCGCTATATGGCGCTATCTCAGTCGCTAAGCAGGATTGGCTTGATAAATGTGTGATTGTGGTGGGGAGCCGGCGTTCTCGTGGCGGGGCCCGTCATTACCGGCCACTCACCAGTCGCTACCTGTCGCTATTCCTTCATAAATAAGGGCCTAAGTGAGCAATCTGAATTAGGTTGATTGGGTCAGTATCACAATATAAAGCCTAGAGAACCTAACACACCTACTTATACACATGAGTAGCATAGGATGCTGTGAATATATGTTCCTGTAAATAAGCCTCACCCCTAAACCACACCCCCACCACCCTCATAACACACAACTGGTTTAAGCTGCCTCAAACCAACCTTATTTCGCAGAGTACCAGTACTATTTTGCTTGGAATATACAAAGAATTATGTATAAAAAATGTCATAGGTTTGTTTCCTAGGGGAAATGCTGCCAGCCCCAAAAAGCAGAGCCTGAACAGCTTTAAAATCAAGGTGCTCCCATCTGTACACAGAAATGGGCCCCACTCCCCCATGCGTTGTGGGAGATCCCGCTTTGCCAAATGGAGGCACCATGGTTTTTAAGCGGAACAAAACCCAGGTTTTTGACTATCCCAAGTGTTGTTCCCTGCTCCCATGTGTAGGCTTTCATCCTCGCTGCCGCACCACTCAGGTGGCACCTGATTTAATAAAAATGGAAAGCGGTCCGAAATGAAAAAAAATGTTGGGAATCCCCGCTGTAGGTTGAAGAAGCACTGATGTTTGCCTTGTGTAACCGTTAGCTTGGAATAACGCTCTGTATCATTCATGTCTGTAGTGGCAGTGGTGCCTCACACCTGTTTTGATCATATTGCTATTATTATAGTATTGGTGGGTTAATATACCCGATGGTGGCTGATCAGGGCAACGTCCAACATTGATGGTCCGACTGGTGAAACTTGTGTAGTGTGATTCATCTGCTTGATTGAATGTATTTGTTTGCATTGATCTGAGCAAATAAAAGGGAGAAAGAAAAGAAAAAATAATAAATGGGGAAATAAGGTGTTAGGGCGAGCGCTGCACGCCCATCTAGCAGCACTTCACTTACCTCCATGGCTGCATCCAGACATCATCCATTTTGCAGCACTTCCCTCATGGCTGTTCCCAGCTGTCTCCCTTCCCCCCATGCTTCCTTCTCGCATGCTCAGGTGCGCGCACGTCTCCGTCCACTAGAGGGCGAGCGCACTGGATTCCTGAGATTTAAAGGGCCTGTTCTGCACTGATTGGTGCCTGGTCATCCAAGCCTGCATCCATTTCTCCTATTTAAAGAGGCACTTCCTTCCTTCAGTGCCGAGTCTTGGTCTCTCCATGCTTGTTGAAAGTCAGACATTCTTGGATTGCTCACCCGTGTACCGACCTCTGCCTGTCCCCGACTCTGAACCTTTGCTGCCTGCGCCGACCTCGGCTACTCACCTTTACCACGAACCTGTGCGGCCAGCCCCGATCTCTACCTGTACTTACTACGCCTTTTGTGTACCTCACTGAACCTCGGCTGACTGTGGGACTGGGCCGCTGTTGGGGGGTAGCGACCTGGGGGTCACTCGCCGCACAAGACCAACCTACCTTGCGGTGTGCTCTGGTGAATACCGGTGGCCCCTTAGACTCCGCTCCCCTGACACGGTACCCGCCATCGGTCCCACAGTTAAAGTGGATTCACACCCGAGTCCGCTACACCCGGTCCGTGACACAAGGAATGATATTTTCTAAATCAGATCTACATTTCTCTGATACAATCCCTACACTTTCTTCAGTTTTTTTCTTTCTTTGCCTCTATCCAAAGCAGACTGGGGCCAAAAACCATCCCAGAGTCATAAAGTCAGCCCACGAGATGCTAAGCACAACCACAAATGTGCTTCCCTGCTGGTCAAAACAAGCATTCATTAGCCGAGGCTATAGTATTGCAGGGACCGATCAAGGACAGGGGCTATGTGGCCACTCTTAAAGGGATGGTTATTTTCTTCTAAATAAGCATCTAATCCTTTTTTGAAGCTGTCAGTAGTTGATGCTGTAACAAGCTTCTGTGGGAGAATATTCCACAGATTTATAGTTCTTTGGACTGGGTACTGTGCAAATACTTTCCGTTCTAGGAAAGCTCCTCTTTTCCTTTACCTAAGTAGAGGGTTTTTTGGTCTCTTTACCCCCCCCCCCTATATTAAGCCTAACATGTGTCTCTCCACATACTGGCTTGGGACTATGAGGCCGATTCATTAACAGCGGCAGGTAGCGACAGATGAGCGACAGTAGCGGCATTTTCAGAGCGCCCGCTAGTAGTCGCTGTGCTTGGCCGTTGTTCGGTAGTTGATAGCGACTCGTAATGTTGAATATTGGGTGAGGAGTCGCTATTTGACAGGTTCCGCGCTGTATGGGAGCGCATGGTAGCGACTGGCCCTAGCAACCGGCTCCCACCATATTCATTAAAAAACCACGCTCAAAAAATTCTCGCGCTGTAAAATGCATGTTTAAACCCCAGAGCCCTGGAGGCGATGAACAACCATATTTTTGGAAACCAAAAAAAACAAGTTTTTAAAATAATTTTGTAATATGAATATATCAATATCAGACCTGTAATATCAATTCTGTACATTTTTTTTTTTACCTTAAAAAAAATATCTAAAATGGCAGAAGTGGTCACAGAATTTTTTGCATTAAAAAAAAAAAAAAAAAAAAATAATAACAATTAATTATGAATATTTAAAGATTGTTCCATTGAAATGCATTGGAGAGCGCCAGGTAGCGAGAGGTCATACCTGTCGCTGTTCAAGGTCGGGCGCTGGTGCTGTGGGCTGAGGCTGGAATAATGATGAATGAGTCGCTATATGGCGCTATCTCTAAGCAGGATTGGCTTGATAAATGTGTGATTGTGGTGGGGAGCCGGCGTTCTCGTGGCGGGGCCCGTCATTACCGGCCGCTCACCAGTCGCTACCTGGCGCTATTCCTTCATAAATAAGGGCCTTAGTCTTTCTTGGATGATAGCCATGTTGAGCTTGTTGAGTATTATACTTGGGCTATTGCTATCAGCAGCATCTCCTGTGTTTGCTCCTCTCTTGTGTACACAGAGCTAAATAATCCATTTACAGCTCTGCCTTCTTTTCTCTGAGCGCGACGCTCAGCCCACTTTTTCTAGTCCCAGTTTGCGCTGTGGGAGCGGAAGGAAGGTGAGTAAAACGTAGTGGCCTGGGGGTACACAGCGGGGCATCCCAATTTGTGATGCCCCCACACAGAGGAACAAGATACCAGTCAAATTCCTATGAGAGTGCCATCTAGTGGACAGTGTTCAGATTTCACCTAATAACAAGATTAATGGCTGATGCCAGATATCTCTATCTATATTATTTATATTACACCTACAGGAGTTTATATGGCCTCCCATTTTAATCCCATAGACATTGATATACGGTTAGTACAGTACGGTTAGTCCTTACAACTTGCACTATTCTTAAAGGCGAGCGCCCTATTGTTGTTCCATTGTCTTGGGCTACACGTTTGAATTGTCCCAACTTCAATACGTTTTCAAAAAGACCCTGTAGTTCCTAAGCTATTTTTAAAAGTATAAAAGCATTGGAGATTCATAGAATTAAATTAATATATTTTACGTTTTTAGTTGCGTACTTATTCTTTTGTTGGGCTGCAACAGGACTCTAAATACAGCTGCCACCATCTTCACGCAGAAAAAACACATGCTGAGGAGAGGAGAGGGGGAAAAGTGCAGGGGGACGGTGTTATAGCTGTGCTCTGCACAGACCGAGCAGAGCTGGGGTCAGGAAAAGGACAGCTATCCCAGAATGCATAGCAGCACAGTCAGAAGACACTTCCTGTCTGCAGGCAGCCTGAGACTCCATGGGCCGCCATCTTGGATGTTTAAAGACTCAAAAAATGCAATAGGTGCAGGTAGAATGATGTGGGTAATTTGTATGTACAGGGTGGGGAAAATATATAAGATAGACTCTTATTTAGGGTGAAGGTGCAGTCTAAAGCAGAATAGAGAAGAAAGAGAATAACCGGATCTTTCACCACTTTCAAAGTGGAGGCTACAGCCTGTTTTCTCAGTGGCGAGAATAACCAGTACAATCCAAAGAAGAAATATTGCGGGTGGCACCAATAGTTTATTAATCAAATAATATGAGGTGCACTGCCCCTATAGGGAGCCTTGCAAAAGCACAATGAATACCCAAGAATTGGGGGTACCCTCCGCAAACCTCCCACAATAGGTCCCCAGGGACTAACAATTGCACTCTCAAAAAGGTAAAAATTTTTATATTATTATTATTATAAAATATTTTTACCTTTTTGAGAGTGCAATTGTTAGTCCCCGGGGACCTATTGTGGGGGGTTTGTGGAGGGTACCCCCAATTCTTGAATAACCAGTACAAAACGTCACAGGACGGGGGCTCCGGCCAATACATTGACAAACAAGACATTTCATTTTAAAGCCCAGATTCTGCTGAAAAAAAACAATATATAATGTTCCTGTTGAACAGTAGCAACAGAGGGTGACAAAAACTCTAGGTAGGCTGGTACTTAAAGTGGACCAACACCCAGGATTTTCACTATCCTGGGTTTTGGTCCACTTCGGGGGGGCACCCCGATTGGGGGTGTGTGAAACCCCCCAGAAAGCCCCAAAAACTCACCTCACCACGCTCCCACATGACCGCGCCGTCCCATCCCCGCCGACGGACAAGCGGGTGACAGCGACGGACAAGACAGCGCGCCCGCCGCCGCCTCCCGCACGTCACACTTACAGGGCGTGCGCCCGCGCGCCCGCGCCGGCCGTTTGTGAATAACCCCCGCTGAATAAGGTAACTTTTTTGGGGGTTTTGGGGGGGTTTCACCCCGCGGGACATCCCGACCTCGGATGTCCCGCGGTGAGGGAGGTGATCGGCCCGGGAATCTTATAGATTCCTGAGCCGATCACCCCTGGGTGTTGGTCCACTTTAAAGGGTTAAGGGTGTGGCTGGGGGCGTGGCTTGATTTGGAGGGTATATGGAAGGTGTAGAGTTCAATTACATGAATTACAATAGAGTTGTGGTCGGGACTTTCTGTAGGAATGAATTCGAAGCTTCACAGACATGTCCCTCTTGGGAGGTCCTTTATTGAAATACTACATATGGAAGTCCAAAGGTCATGGTCATTGGCCCCTCCTACTCCTGGATGGTGTCTTTGTATAAATAAAGTGCTATACGCTTTTACATTTTAACCTCCATTTTTTATTTTCCTATCAGGATGCATGATCACCATGGATTCTTCATGCTTGCTGTCCTGGCCTTCCTATTGGTGCTCACAGTCCTCGGAACAGATCCTGTAAAGAAAGACAAACAAGGTACAAATCGTTCCAGCTAACTAGCAAGTCCAGTTGCTCTCCTTGTAGTTGGTTATATTGAAACCAAAGCTACCATCAAAAATCCCTGCGCCCATACAACCTTCACCCGGACCTTCACCATGATTTATTGAAAAGCCCAAACCCTTATAAAACGATTCCCCAGCATCTAAAATGAATATATTTTAAGTTTTTAGTCACTTACTTATTATTCTTTCCCCCACTGGGCTGCAACTCTGTTCAGGACTTTAGGATACAGGCGCCGCCATCTTGACCCAGAAGCATCACACTTACTGAGTAGAGGAGAGTGGGATAAAGTAGAGGGGGCAGAGTTATAGCTGTGATTTGCTCAGACAGAGCAGAGCTGGGGTCAGGAAAAGGTCAGCAGTCCCAGAATGCAGAGCAGCACAGTTAGAAGGCACTTCCTGTTTGCAGGCTGCCTGATGTTGCATGAGCCGCCATCTTGAATGTTTAAAGGCTCATAACATGCAGTAGATGCAGGTAGGATGATTTTTATTGTGGGCAATCTGTATGTACAGGGTGTGGGAAACATATAAGATAGACTCTTATTCAGGGTGAAGGTCCGGATTAATGTTAGGGCTCCTTTTCCATGAGCCATACAGATCTATCCTTTACCATCAATAGATTCCCTATTATTTAACCAGATCCCCGTCTGGTGCATCTAAGGCCCTCCTATACATTGGAAGCCTAAACCACATTTTAACATCCAGGGGCACCTTTCTATTGGTCATCAACATACCAAATAATTTCCGCCATTTAGGTCCCCTGCCTTCATTATCTCCCTGTATCTTCTGCAGCTCCGCTCTTTCGCCAGGCTTCTCTTCCTTTCCCGCCCCGATGTGGCAACGCTCCCGAGCTCACCGTGACTGAAGGAGCGACGCTGCAGGAGGTGCCAGGCGGCCAATGACCTGCATCCAATTTCTGCTGAAATTTCTGAAAATGGACTTTAAACCGGACCTTCAGCGTGATTTAATGAAAAGCCCAAACTCTTAAAAAACGGTTCCCCAGCATCTAAAATTAATATATTTTAAGTTTTTAGTCACTAACTTATTATTCTTTCCCCCACTGGGCTGCAACAGGAATTTAGGATACGGGCGCAGCCATCTTGACTCAGAAGCATCACATTTACTGAGGAGAGTGGGATAAAGTACAGGGGGGTGGGTTTTAGCTGTGCTTTGCTCAGACAGAGCAGAGCTGGGGTCAGGTAAAGGTCAGCAGTCCCAGAATGCAGAGCAGCACAGTCAGAAGGCACTTCCTGTTTGCAGGCTGCCCGATAAGATGGCGGCTTCCATAAGCCGCCATCTTGGATGTTTAAAGGCTCATAACATGCAGTAGATGCAGGTAGGATGATTCTTAATGTGAACAATCTGTATGTACAAGGTGGGGGTAACATATAAGATAGACTCTTATTCAGGGTGAAGGTCCGCTTTAAGCCCAATTTGGACGTAAGATAAAAAGAAAAATCACCTGGTGCCTGTGATTCACCATCAATCAGAAGAACTGTGTGCTTAGTTATCGGCTTCCGATTAGAGCTAAGGGCTTTAAAGTGGACCAAAACCTGTGATTTTCACTATACCAGGTTTCAGTCAATCCCCCTGGGGCTTTCCGAATTGTCTGAATTCCATTTTAAGCACCTAAAGCAGACCAAAACCCACATATTCAAAGCAGTCCTTCACTCTGAATAAGAACATATCTTATATGTTTCCCACACCCTGTACATACAGATTGCTCACATTAAAAATCATCCTACCTGCATCTACTGCATGTTATGAGCCTTTAAACAGCCAAGATGGCGGCTCATGGAATGTCAGGCAGCCTGCAAACAGGAAGTGTCTTCTGACTGTGCTGCTCTGCATTCTGGGACTGCTGACCTTTTCCTGACCCCAGCTCTGCTCTGTCTGAGCAAAGCACAGCTATAACCCTGTACTTTATCCCACTCTCCTCTCCTCAGAAAGTGCGATGCTTCTGAGTCAAGATGGCGGCGCCCGTATCCTAAAGTCCTGAACAGAGTTGCAGCCCAGTGGGGGGAAAGAATAATAAGTAAGTGACTAAAAACTTAAAATATATTAATTTTAGATGCTGGGGAATCGTTTTTTAATGGTTTGGGCTTTTCAAAAAAACATGGCGAAGGTTCGGTTTAACTAACATGCCCTGAATTGCTCCCCCTATGAAGTGCACCTTTTGCCATTTTTTAGTTCTCCTGCTTCACTCTAATCCCAGATAATGGCGCCTGTTTTAGCTGTAAAGCTCCGCCTCCTCCATTCATTGCCATTGTTGTGTGTAGCAATGATGTCATAGCCGCACCGATGTAATGACTGATCACCTGCCATCTCACAGAGAGGGACAGCAAGAAAAACAGTGTTCCAGGATGATTCAAAAAATGAAAATATCCATTTCTAGTTCTACACCCTAAGAAGGGAGTATTGGCAGGGGCTATGGCCAAATGTATTTTACAAGTTCCATGGGTTTTGGTCCGCTTTAAGACCTTCTACATTCATGAGCCAACCAGATCATCTGTTCCCTCCTTAACCCTATTTCAGTACATCACCCATCATCTCCAACATGTGATTTAGGCTCCTCCTTCACCCCCTTCAATTATCATTAGTGTATAGGCTCAGCCTGATGAGTCATTAGGGTCAGTTCTACACATTAGGCTCAAATTATCGATCATCGATCGATCATCGATTTCTTGCATGATTCAGGGACAGTCTCACACGTGAAAGAATGATCAATTCCATGCAAGATTTAACTTTCTACTATGGTCTACTTTACAGTCTTCTGAAGCTGCCGCCCGTCTCCTTCTGTCCCAGCTGCCAGCAGGGAGTAATGACCGGCAGGCTGGGGAGAAGGCTTTTATACCTCACACCAGTTGAAAAGGCGGGGGCCGGCAAGCCAACTTCATCCCGGCAATTAGCCAACTTCCCCCTTCCTGTCACATTACCCACATCCTCAATGGTCGGGGGGGGGGGGGGGGGTGGAAAGGCCAGGTGCCCCATAGCATTCTTGATGTGCAGTACTGTGTTAGCCAGGTTTAGACAACAGGAATGCCAGCTTGTCACCAGGGAATGTAACTCTCCACTCAGGCAGGGCTGGAGTGCTCACCTCGAAAATTGGTAATGTCCAAAAGCCATGGAAAAGCCAGCCACATAGTAGTAGAGCAAATTTAAAAATCCATTTATTTCAAAACTGGTTAAAATCCATCACAGTGGTATAGATAAGAGCATCATATAGGGTATCCTTACACGTCAACGCGTTTCGGGTTCTCACCCTTAATCACCCTTAACTGTGTTAGCCAGGACCTCGGAGGAGAGAGATTTAGGGGTACTGATTACTGATAGCTGCAAGATGAGTGGACAGTGTAGCCAGGCAGTGGGAAAAGCAAGCAGGATGCTCGACTGCATAGCTCGAGGCATCACCATTAGGAAGAGGGAGGTTGTGATGCCGCTGTATAGAGCCCTGGTGAGGCCACAGCTAGAATACTGTGTGCAGTTCTGGAGACCTTACCTGCAAAAAGACATTATTCAAATAGAACGTGTCCAAAGGCCGGCAACAAAAATGGTGGAAGGACTTAAACTTAAAACTTATCAGGAGAGACTTAAATAACTTAATTTGTACAGTCTGGAGGAAAGAATGGAGAGGAGGACATGATGGAGACCTTTAAATATGTGAAAGGATTGAATAAGGTTCAGGAGGGAAGTGTTTTTAAGAAGAAACTTAATGATAGAACAAGGGGGCACAACCTGAAGCTAGTCGGGGGGAAGATCAGGAGAAATGTTAGAAAATATTATTTTACAGAAAGAGTAGTAGATGCTTGGAACAAACTTCCAGCAGAGGTAGTTGAAAAATCAACAGTCACTGAATGTAAACATGCCTGGGATAAGCCTCCATCTATCCTAAGATAAAGAGAACATACAGTATACACATAAGGGCAGACTAGATGGACCGTATGGTCTCCTTCTGCCGTCAACCTTCTATGTTTCTATGTTTCTATGTACCAGCTTTGGGGGGGGGGGGGGGGTTAAAAAGAAAAATTCCCATCAAAGGAAGAATGCCTGAAATTCCAGCTGATGGCTTGCTGCCCCCTACCACATTACCTGCACCTCCAATAGCCAGGGGAGAGCACAATAGCCTGGTGCCCCACAGCATGAGCCGGTACTTTGGCCCAAAATACAAAGATTACTATCTTCTTTGAACTGGTATATGGGTCATTGGGACTCTTTACCAGTTCAAAAGTGAAATAACATTTAAAAAACACACAAAAAAATGTATTATTGGTAATTAAACTATATTTAACGTTTCCCATGCTTAAAGTTTCCAGTGCTGAAGTCCGGGGCCCCTTTGTTGATGGGGGCCCCAGGCAATTGCCCAGTTTGCCAACCCCTATCGATATTTGGCAAAAATAAAGTTCGTACTAAAGTTGGAGACTTGATTAAATCAGTTTTACATAATGAAAAATGTATTTAAATATATGTAATCGCATTTACAGAAAAGAAGGTCAAGAAGTCAGACTGTGGTGACTGGCAGTGGAGCGTTTGCGTCCCCACCAGTGGTGACTGCGGTTTAGGGACGCGGGAGGGCACGCGCTCGGGAAAAGAATGCAAACAAACCATGAAGACCCAGAAATGTAAAATCCCATGTAACTGGAAAAAGCAGTTTGGAGGTAAGAGGGTGTAAAACAATCTATAAATGTTTCATATTTACTGGCAGCTGCCAACAGGTGGCGACCATAAACTCCCCTAGTGATTATTTAGCTTTGCTTCATTCACAAGACAGTTAAAGTAAATTGTAAGCAATTATATTATAGCTATAAATACATGTATATGTATGTTTCCCAATCTAAAACGCACCTGACAATATGATGCATCTAGGGTTTAAAGAAAGAAAATAAATATTCTGAACCAAATGAATGAATAGGAGGGTACCCCGCCCCAATATGAATATGACTCCCCCTACCAGCACATTACCTTTCTATAATTTGCCTGATGGGGGCCCCAATACTGGTAATGCGTTTCCCTCTGCACCCCATCTGCAGGCATTCACGCTGCACCCACATCTCTGCCCTGCTCAATGCTTCACCCACATCTCTGCCCTGCTCCCTGCTGCACCCACATCTCTGCCCTGCTCCCTGCTGAACCCACATCTCTGTCCTGCTCCCTGCTGCATCCACATCTCTGTCCTGCTCCCTGCTTCATCCACATCTCTGCCCAGCTCCCTGCTGCACCCACATCTCTGCCCTGCTCAATGCTTCACCCACATCTCTGCCCTGCTCCCTGCTTCATCCACATCTCTGCCCAGCTCCCTGCTGCACCCACATCTCTGCCCTGCTCAATGCTTCACCCACATCTCTGCCCTGCTCCCTGCTGCACCCACATCTTTGCCCACTGCTCCCCACTGCACCCACTTCTCTACCCTGCTCCCCACTGCACCCACATCTCTGCCCTGCTCCCTGCTGCACCCACATCTCTGCCCTGCTCCCTGCTGCACCCACATCTCTGCCCACCTCCCCGCTGCACCCACATCTCTGCCCACCTCCCCGCTGCACCCAAATCTCTGCCCGGCTCCCTGCTGCACCCACATCTCTGCCAACCTCCCCGCTGCACCCACATCTCTGCCCACCTCCCCGCTGCACCCACATCTCTGCCCACCTCCCCGCTGCACCCACATCTCTGCCTTGCTCCCTGCTTCACCCACATCTCTGCCCTGCTCCCCACTGCACCCACATCTCTGCCCAGCTCCATGCTGCACCCACATCTCTGCCCACCTCCCCGCTGCACCCACATCTCTGCCCACCTCCCCGCTGCACCCACATCTCTGCCTTGCTCCCTGCTTCACCCACATCTCTGCCCTGCTCCCCACTGCACCCACATCTCTGCCCAGCTCCATGCTGCACCCACATCTCCACCCTGCTCCCCACTGCACCCACATCTCTGCCCACCTCCCCGCTGCACCCACATCTCTGCCCACCTCCCCGCTGCACCCACATCTCTGCCTTGCTCCCTGCTGCACCCACATCTCTGCTCTGCTCCCTGCTGCACCCACATCTCTGCCCTGCTCCCCACTGCACCCACATCTCTGTCCTGCTCCCCACTGCACCCACATCTCTGTCCTGCTCCCTGCTGCACCCACATCTCTGTCCTGCTCCCCACTGCACCCACATCTCTGTCCTGCTCCCCACTGCACCCACATCTCTGTCCTGCTCCCCACTGCACCCACATCTCTGTCCTGCTCCCTGCTGCACCCACATCTCTGTCCTGCTCCCCACTGCACCCACATCTCTGTCCTGCTCCCCACTGCACCCACATCTCTGCCCACCTCCCCGCTGCACCCATATCTCTGCCTTGCTCCCTGCTGCACCCACATCTCTGCTCTGCTCCCTGCTGCACCCACATCTCTGCCCTGCTCCCTGCTGCACCCACATCTCTGCTCTGCTCCCTGCTGCACCCACATCTCTGCCCTGCTCCCCACTGCACCCACATCTCTGCCCTGCTCCATGCTGCACCCACATATCTGCCCTGCTCCATGATGCACCAGCTGTACCAGCTGAGTATGGCTGGTATATATATATATATATATATATATATATTTACCATAGTTGCAGAAGGCTTATTCTGTCTGCTTTAGATAACAAATGTGCATGTGGGAGCCAAACCAGTAAATTTGAGTTTAAAACTTAAATGTGGACAACATCTTGTTTTAGTAAATAATCAGCAGTGTGCTTGTTTCTGGTTCCTTCCTCCAGCAGAGTGCAAGTACCAGTTTCAGGAATGGGGGGAGTGCGATCCCGAGACCGGGCTAAAGACACGCAATGGCAACCTGAAAAGAGCTCTCCATAATGCTGAGTGCCAGAAATCCGTCACCCTGTCCAAGCCTTGTGGCAAAATCACCAAACCACCAAAACCTCAAGGTAAGGAGATGTGGCAAGACAGAATCCATGAATAATGCACAGTTTCACATATCCTTGTCTGTAAACTCATCCTAGCTGCATCCGCCAGCCTTGTGGTTCCCGATGATCAGAGGCAGACTGGGGCCAAATATAAGCCCCGGCCAGCCCATGACTAACCTGTAAGCTGCTAAGCAGCGTCCCAATGTGCTTTCAGAACGGTCATTGAGTGCGTTCATCAGCTCAGGCTGTGAAATTGCAGGGACAGATAATGGGCAGGTTTGATTATGGCCACTCTTTAGTGTTGTAGGACTATGGCAGTAGTGGGTATGGCCCTCACAGCAATGATGAACAGGGGCTGGGTGTCTTAGCTGGGTGGTACAATGAAGGCAGGAATGGGGTAAGAAGTAGTTGAAAGAGGAAATCCAAAGCATGGGGAATTCTCCCTGGACTCCCTATGGTCAGTCTGCCCATGGCCATGATGTACCTTCAGATATGTAAAGTTGTAGAGTCTTGCCTTTCCCTTTTGCAAAATAACTTTGATTTTTGCTCTACAGTAAGGGGGAAGCATTAGGACCAACTTAATAATCTTTTTTGTTGTCTTTGGCTCAGGGCAGTTTCTAGGCAAAAAAAGCCTTCAGGGCGGGAAAGAACAAATTCTGCCCCCTCCTTGCCCTTCATTTGGAGCTTCTGCTGCCCCATACTGGTGTGCACATAAGACAAAGCCCAATATGGGGGCATGAGGGGCCTGTTTTATGGCCTGCACCACAAATAGTGGACCTGACTTGTCTGCAGAAAACCAGATGGCTGGGACAAAGGCGTCCCTCAATGGCATTGGCGCATAGGGAGATCGCCCTGCTCGCCCTACCCTCGAAACAGCCCTGCATTGGCTCCTCCAGGGAGATTTAGCTCCACATCCTTGTTAAATACATTTCATGTCTCTGGTGATTACACAGGAAGTAAGGCAAGAGCTGGGCCCACAGCATAAGTCCTAGATGTAGGTACTTACAATTGATGATGAGCATCAATTCAGGTCACCTAAAACTAGTAAAGTAATTACGTAAATGAATAGAAATGGACATTTTGGGGCCACTTGGGGTTTCTATCTTAAAGCATTACAGCTCATGCATGCACTGCCCCTTTTATTGTATGGCTATCCCAGGTCCCTGGTGGTCTTTGGTGTCCTAAGGCTCATGCTTATCAGATGTTGTCCTCACACTTTAGAGAAGTGTGGATTTCATCATCTGAGAAAGAGACCATTCGGGCTTAAAGTGTAATGTGTCAAAGCAACATGTGTGAATATTATCCCTGTAGACATGTGGTGTCCAGCAATTAGGGATTCCAAAACAAACCAGAAGACTGTATTAACCTCTTCTGAGTCCGGGTACAGTATGTGACAGCAGCCAGCCATGCTTGGTGGCTATAACCATTTCATAAAGCATTTTGTCCGTAAAGCAGACAAAACCCAGGTATTTGACTTTTCCAGGTTCTGTTCCGCGCCCCCGGGGCATCCGGAATTGGGATGTGCCACAGTATGAAAACCCCCAGTTCGTCCACCACAACTGACCTTTCCATGCTCCAATGATGCATGCACCGGCTCTCGTCCAATGAGAGCCGCCTGCTGTCATTTGCCTGGCAGTTCCCATAGACAGGCATGACTGGCATGGAAGCGTGTGCATGCCGCCGGGGATACAGGGAATGCAGCATCGTACACTTTCCATTCAAAACAATGAGAGCCACCTGCCTGAATGATGTAGTCTGGGCAGGGGACTCTCATTGCTGGATGATAGCTGGTACATGCACTTTTGGAGAGTAGAAAAAGAGTTGTAGTCGGCATGGGGGGGGGGTTTAACACTGTGGGGCATCCTAATTTGGGATGCCCCGGGAAAAGCCAGTGGCTGGCCCTGAAATCTTTTAGATTCCAGGCCGGCCACTGGTCGGTTTTGTTTGGCTTTAAAGAAGAGTAAAACCATTAAGGCCACTTGCCTTTCCCCAGGCATAAGATTTTATCAGATCTTTACATTTTCATTTTGACTTACAAACAGGGCAGGCAGTTTTTAGAACCCCTCACCTGAGGTGCTGACGCCAACCAGGCGAGAAAGGAGGAAGGAAATGAAGAAAAAGGGAGGGGAGGAAAGAAACAAATGAATAGAAAGGGAATGAAATAAAGAGGGAAAGGAGGAGGAAAGAAGAAGAGAAAGAAAAGGAAGGAAATTAAGAAACAAGGGAGCAAGAAAGAAAAAAAGAAAGCAGGAAACATGAAAGAGAAGAAAGGTGAGAAGGAAGGAAAAAAAGGAAGAAAAGGGAGGGAAGGAAGAAAAGGACAGAATAGAAGAGAAAACAATAAAGGGAAAAAAATAAAGAAGGGATATATGACAGCAGAAAGATCAAAGGAGGAAAGAGTAAAGGAAGACCTCAGACCAGATGTGCCAAACAATGCGGCCTGTGTGTCACCTCGTGCCTGTTTGCACATCTGGCCTGTAACACAATAACATGGGGAGGCCGATTCACTAATAGCGGCAGGTAGCGACAGTTGAGCGACTGTAGCGGCATTTTCAGAGCGCCCGCTAGTAGTCGCTGTGCTTGGCCGTTGTTCGGTAGTTGATAGCGACTCAGTCGGTTTGCCGTAATGTTGAATATTGGGTGAGGAGTCACTATTTGACAGGTTCCGCGCTGTATGGGAGCGCATGATAGCGACTGGCCCTAGCGACCGGCTCCCACCATATTCATTAAATAATCACGCTCAAAAAATTCTCGCGCTGTAAAATGCATGTTTAAACCCCAGAGCGCTGGCGGCGATGGGTTAAAAGTAGTTTTTTAACCCCCAAACAACCATATTTTTGGAAACCAAAAAAAACAAGTTTTTTAAATAATTTGGTAATATGAATACATTAATATCAGACCTGTAATATCAATTCTGTACAATTTTATTTTTTATTTTTTTACCTTAAAAAAATTCTAAAATGGCAGAAGTGGTCACAGAATTTTTCACATTTAAAAAAAAAACAACAATTAATAACAATTAATTATTAATATTTAAAGATTGTTCCATTGAAATGCATTGGAGAGCGCCAGGTAGCGAGAGGTCATACCTGTCGCTGTTCAAGGTCGGACGCTGGTGCTGTGGGCTGAGGCTGGAATCATGATGAATGAGTCGCTATATGGCGCTATCTCAGTCGCTAAGCAGGATTGGCTTGATAAATGTGTGATTGTGGTGGGGAGCCGGCGTTCTCGTGGCGGGGCCCGTCATTACCGGTCGCTCACCAGTCGCTACCTGTCGCTATTCCTTCATAAATAAGGGCCATAGTATACATGGCAGCACCATAATAACTGAAAACCAGGTACTGACTCTCAGGCTGGAAAGATGAATGTCTCCTCACATCTTTATTCTTATAAATATAAATATAACAACTTGTGAAGGATTAGTAAACACTGCAGAACAAATTGATGTTGCTTTGCCCCAATGTGACAAGTAGATGCCACCAAGCCTTGCATCATCCAATCTGTAAATATAAGCAAATAATAATAATAATAAGCAAAGGAATTATTCACATGGAGGCCGATTCATCAATAGCGCCAGGTAGCGACAGATGAGCGACTGTAGCGTGATTTTTTCAGCGCCAGCCAGTATTCGCTGTGCTTGGCCGGCGTTAGCTTGATGACAGCGACTCAGTCGGTGTGCGGTAATGTTGAATACGGGCTGGGGGGTCGCTGTTTCACAGGTCCAGCGTTGTATGTGAGCGCCTGACAACGAATGGCCAGAGCGAACGGCTAGCTTCATATTCATCAAAAAATCACGCTCCGAATGTGCTGTCGCTGTCCATTCCTTGTTTAAACCCCAGAGCGCTGGCGGCGATCTGTATTAACTAGTTTTTAACCCCTAAACAACCATATTTTTTTAATGTAACATTATACATGTTTTTAGAATCATTTTGTTATATGAATACATTAATCTCAGACCTGTTAGATCAATTCTGCACTTTTTTTTTTTTTTTTTTTTTTTGACTTAAAAATAATTCCTAACATTGCAGAAGTGTTCTCCGATTTTTTGACATTAAAAAAAAAATTTAAAAAAATAATACCAATTAATTATGATTAATTATAGCTTGCTCCATTGAAATGCATTGGACATCGCCAGGGAGCGACAGCTCATACCTGGCGCTGTGAGGGAATTTGCAGCGGCGCTGTTCGGTCCAGGCGGCTTCATGATGAATGCCGCGCTAGCCGTCGCTCTCGCCGGCGCTAGCCTCATTTTGCTTGATAAATGCGTCATTGTGACCGCCGCGGGCGTACTTGAGTCGGTAGTCGCCGTTAGCTGCCGCTACCTGGCGCTCGTCAGACACTACCTGGCGCTATCGCTTGATGAATAAGGGCAATAGTCTTGGGCCCATCAGGAGAACTGACTTTTGAAGGTCCTCCCGCCATTTACATGAAAAAATCCCCCTACAGTTAAATGACATTATTATTAATATTATTACTCATTGTGATATTACCCCTGTACCTTCTACACCAGGGATCTCCAATCTTTTATGGACCTCTCTGGTACCCCAAAAAATAATAAACAGATCTTCTCAGCCTATAAAATATTTGCTCCATGGAAGTGGATCCCCAGCCACAAGGTGATTAAATGGCAGATATGGGCAGAAAAATCATGCTGGCTTACTGTACTCTAATGTCCAGCTTTCCATCCTCTTCACTTACCAGGCAGGTGGGGGAAGGTGTATGGCACTGGAAGCTGGAAAAAGAGGTAATATTGGCATACTTTTTCTGCATTAACCCCTGCATGGTACTGCAATGCCTAACCCAGGGAACCATGTACATCCCCAGCCAGGGCCAGATCCAGGTTTGTGGGGACCCTTGGTCAAGAGAGTCGGGGAGGCTGATTCATTAATAGCGACAGATAGCGACTGTTGAGCGACTGTAGCGGTATTTTGACAGCGACCTCTAGTAGTCGCTGTGCTTGGCCATTGTTCGGTGGATGATAGCGACTCAGTCGGTGTGCCGTAATGTTGAATACAAGATGCTGAGTCGCTATTTGACAGGTTCGCTGTTGTATGGGAGCGCATGATAGTGACTGGACATAGCGACAGGCACCCACCATATTCATTAAAAAATCAGCCTTAAACATTCCTAGCGCTGTGAAATGCATGTTTAAATCCCAGAGCGCAGTAGGCGATGTGTTAAAAGTAGTTTTTTAACCCCCTAACCACCCCAAAAAAATGGAATGATTTTGAAATAATATTCAAACCTGAATAGTTTAAAATCAGACCTGTAATATCAATTCTGCAAAAAAAAAAATTTTTTTTTTTAATTTCCCAAAAAATACATTTTCAAAGGAAGAAGTGTTCACAGTTTTTTTTTTTTTTGTGAAATGTAACAAAAAAAAAATATATTAAAAAATAATTATTAATTAAAATACATTCTGCCATTGAAATGCATTGGAGAGCGCCAGGTAGCGAGAGGTCATACCTGTCGCTGTTCAAGGATGTTCGCTGGCGCTGTGGGATGAGGCTGGGATAATGATGAATGAGTTGCTAGGTGGCGCTATCTCAGTCGCTAAGCAGTATCGGCTTGATAAATGTGTGATTGTGGAGGGGAGCCGGCGTTCTAGTGGCGGTACCTGGCTTTACTGGCCGGCTCCCCAGTCGCTATCTGTCGCTATTCCTTGATAAATAAGGCCCTTAATTGGCCCCAAAGTAATGAGTCACATGATGTGACCTTTCAGCTCCACCCCCACAAATGGGTCATCCCCTGCTGCTGATCGTCCTCCAGTCCTTGTCAGCTGTCACCTAGTTCTCTGCACCTTCTGCGCTTCCATCAATTGCCCTCCATTCCATGCCACCTTCTCCAATGTTGCTGATCATCCCCTGTTGCTGAGGCCAGCCATGAGCAGGTCTGCAACTAGCACCCAGCATTCGGTGGTTGGGTCCACTGTAAAATAATACCATGGCCAAGGGTGAGCCTGAGTGGGCCCCTGAAGATGCCAGGAGCCCTGGCAATTGCCCAGGTTTGCCCTGTCCCCAGCCTCAGCAGTGTATTAGGCCTCCACAAGTGTTTTGGTCCAGCATAGTTTATGAGCCATTCAGCAAGGGTCGGCAAGCCACATGTGGCTCCTGAGCTATAGGTTGGGGATCCCTGCTATACACCGACTTTCACTTTTTTACTTGAATCAGTGGCTTAATTATCTTTTAGGCTGAACTATCCTCCCACTGCCTTGATCCACTGCAGTTCGAATCCATGTTCCGTGTCGGCCACCGGTCCCAGGCTAGCACGTTCCTGGGCTGTGGGCCTCAGGTTATGACTGTACCGCGGACTACTCAAAGAGTAACAGGACAATTTCATAAAGAGCACCAGAGGCCGTGTCTGTAGGTTCTGCAGGGTAGAATTCTAAACTGACTTCCTCTTTTATCCGGGGTTCTGTTGATTTGGCTTCAGGGGAAACAAGAAGCTTGTCTGAGCACTGGTCTTCTCATAGCTGGTCCACCTATTGCTGTGTATTTACCTGTCATTCTGTGCCTCCCTGGTGAATTATTATTATTATTAGAACAAAACCCAACATGGCTGACGCTGGAATATAAAAGATTCCAGGGCTGGCTGCTGGCCTTCCCCTGGGGCATCCCAAATTGTGATACCCTGCTCTGTGAAATCCGCCCTGCGGTGTAAAAACCCACCTGCCCCCTGGCTCCCTTGCGAATGTAAACATCAGACAGCCGCATCCCCAGCATCTTGGGGCAATGCGTGACCTCCTGCCCCCAGCCTGTCTGTATGAATGGGGGCGGGAGGTCACGCACTGCCTTAAGATGTTGGGGATGCGGCTCCTGATTGCCGATTGTCGGATGAGAGCCTTTGCATGAGAACAAAACCGGGGGTAGTCAAAATGTCAGGTTATGTACTGCTTTAAGTCAATATCAATTACCAACCTAGACCCCACACTCCCAATTATCCCAAGTATTCCAAGGATACTTGATGCGTCTTGTGACTGAGTGGGTGTCATCTCTAGTCTTACCCAGGGCGCTCAGTCTGGCAGCATGGTGCTGATTTATCAAATAATCCATAGTTGAGCTTTAAAGGGGACACTAAGGTCGAGTCCTCACTTCCTCATGTTTGGCAGCAAATGGCAGCCAGTCATGTGACCACCAGCAACCATTCAGTTTTGATGTGAAAGCTCACACAGCAAGCCTAATAGGTTACCACAGTCATGTAATTGGCGGCCTTACAATGAATAAGGGCGTTTCCGACTATAGTGCCATTTTAATGTGAATCTGTCACCAGGAGGACTCAGGATGGCAGGTTCAGTGCAGGCAGAAGAAGATAAAAAGGGTGTAGCTGGGCGGGGAAGGGGGGGGGGGCACATGCCCCAGGTGCAGCAGGTCAGGGGAGCGCCGAAGTAAGGCCTGAGCATAGGTGGCCATTTCAAATCTTTGCCCCGGGTGCCAGAAAGCTTAGCAACTCCTCTGCCCCTCAGTCTAATAATTCATAACATTAAAGGATGGCAGCAGCATCATAGCATGGTTGAGGTGGGGGCAGATTTTTTTTCATTCCCATATTGAGCGCAATTTTTCCTAGAAACTTCCCTGTGGGCGCACAACCAACAGGGCAGGATTATAAAGGGGGCACAAGGGCAGTGCGCCCTGGGGCCTCCACTACTTGCCCTGCAAAGGGGCCTCCACTAACCTTTGGGTTATGGTCTGGTCCAGGAGGCTTTTCAGTCTTTGGTCTGATGGGCCTTGGGGCCAGCAACAAAGCTATCGGCAGCAGTGGGGCCCCCCGCACCTGGGCAAGCCTTTTTTTGCTTTTGCAAACCTGCGGCCAAAGCCGCCACAGGGCAGGACGGAGAGTCTAGAGCAGTAAAGCCGCCGTCATTAACTCTACAGTGATGGGTGCAGAGCTGTCACTGCACATAAGCCACCAAGCACAGCCGCTGGCAGCTCAATGCAGGGAAGTGTTTTCTGCTGGACCAGCCGGGTGACTACACTCCCCCCCACCCAGAATGGCAAAGCAGGAGTTCCGAAGCAGCACGCACCCGCACAAGGGGGGCACAAGGGACTCCATCTGACGTTCCAGTAAGGAGGCGGGTGCCAGACAACCACCAATCAGTTACTTAGCTGGACAATTATTTTAAAGGAAAAAAAATACTGTATCCAAACCTCCACCAGATTTTGTGCTCAGGGGCCTCCACCACACTTAATCCAACCCTGACAACCAATGTTTGCTGTTTGTAATGGCCCTGCCCTCTGCATCGGTTACAGTGCCAACTACATTCACTTCAATGGAGGTTTATAAATATATATATTTTTTTTTTTTACATAATGTAAAGGGACTGTAAACCCAACAGTAATAATCATGCACTAAGCAGATCTTCTGATACCTGTCCCATGTGTCTCTCCTTCATTTCCTGAAGTGCCGGGTAGAAGCTGTATTCCTCCAGGACCACACAAAAAAGGGGTCTAACAGCCACTCTGCCCCTTGGTGTTCAGTGCAAGCAAGCAAGGCAAACCACAGTGGTCTCACAGCTATCGCTGGCTTCACTTAGGCATTTACATATAATCAGAGATTTTTTTAAATGGCACATTTTATACTTTTCCCAAGGGAGGTAAGGGGGGGGGGGAAGTTGGTGTGTGCCCAGACAGGAACTTTAAATCGGACTAATACCTGTTTTTTTAAGGGGTGTTGATCACACAGACAGCGAAAAAGAGCACGCTGGGGGGCATCCAAAATGCTGGAGCCCGCCCTCAACATAACCCTCTAGAATGGCCAATATCCTTACCTTCACCTTGAGCCAGCACTGGGAAAAGAGTCCCACAATTTGCCAACGGTGCGCGCGTGGATGGAGTGTTCTGGTGGCGCCCGGCAGCCAATTGCTCAAGTTGAAAGTAAGCATATTGGGTATTTTAGGGGGATTATGTTCGGGGGGGCTCCAGCATTCTGGATGCCCCCCAAGCTTGTTCTTATTCACTGTCTGTGGGACCAACACCCGTTAAAGAAAAAATGGGTGTTGGTTTAAACCAGACCTTCACCATCATTTCATTAAAAGCCAAACCCATAAAAAACTATTCCCCAGCATCTACAAATAACAGATTTTACCTTTTTAGTTACTTATTATTCTTTCCCCCACTGGGCTACAACTCTGTTCAGGACCTCAGGATATGGGCGCTGCCATCTTGCCTCAGAAGCATCACATACTGAGCAGAGGAGGGGGGGGGGGTGCAGAGGGGCAGATTATAGCTGTGACAGAGCAGATCTGGGGTCAGGAAAAAGAGAGCAATCCCAGAATGCAGAGTGACACAGTCAGAAGACACAGCCTGAGAATCCATATGCCGCCATCTTGGATGTTTAAAGTGGACCAACACCCAGGATTTTGACTATCCTGGGTCTTGGTCCACTTCGGTGGGGCACCCCCGATCGGGGTGCCCCGCTGTGTGAAACCCCCCCAAACCCCCCGAACAACTCACCTCTCCCCGCTCCCAGCGCCGACGGACAAGCCGCGGACAAGCGGCTCCTCCGCCGCCGCCTCCCGCGCGTCCCTCTTGACGCGCGCGTGCCCGCACCGGACATTCACAGACGGCCGGCGCGGGCGCGCGCACGTCTAGAGGGGCGCGAAGATAAGGTAGGGAGTTTCACCCTGCGGCACATCCCGATCTCGGATGTCCCGCGGGGAGGGAGGTGATCGGTGCGGGAATCTTATAGATTCCCAGGCCGATCACCCGTGGGTGTTGGTCCACTTTAAAGGCTCAGAAAATGCAGTAGGTGCAGGTAGGATGATTTTTAATGTATGTACGGTTTGTGGGAAACATATAAGATAGGCTCTTATTTAGGGTGAATGTCGGTTTAAAGTGACTATCTTGGGACTATCTTGGGTTTTGGTCCTTTCCCCCGGGGGGGGGGGATCGGGGGGTGCCCCGCTGCGTGAAACCCCCCAGGACGCCAAGACCAACTCACCTCTTCCCGTTCCTACGGCACGTCGAAGGGCAGCGGCCCTGAGCGCCCTTGTGGCCGCATCCTCCGCTTCCATCTAACGGGGAGCGTGCCCGGGCCGGCCATTCACAAATGCCTGGCGTGGGCATGCGGGCTGCTAGAGGGATAGCAGGATGCGACCGCGGCTCACGCATGCACCATTAGACCAGGAAACGAGGTAAGTGAATGGGGCAACCTGGGGGGTTTCACACAGCGGAGCATCCCGATTTTGGGGGGGGGGTCGATCGGCGCAGGTTTTGGTCCACTTTAAGAGAGCCTTGCCTTCAAAAGGCCTTGTAGCATCTTCCACGTCTAACCTCCCTTATGTGAAATGGTTCCTCATGTTTTTTCTAGCATTTACCTTTATGTATCCCGCACAGGTCTTCCATTAAAATAGATCACCAATCCAAAGAGTACTTGCTGTAGGGCGGCAACTATGATGTTAAGGGGTGAGCTGGGCTCAATGCAACAATCCTGCTTCAGAGGTTCTTCTACGATTTTGGCAAAAAAGTCTTTCTTCTCCATCATTTCTGTATCTTCCAATCTTTTACTTAGTACCAGAAAAGAAATCACTGCCATTGCCATTAGGGCCAATGTGATAAGTGTATAATTTCTTGGCATGTCTGACTGAAGAAGGGGAAGAATCCTGATAACAGCTCTGATCATCAGATAGTTACTGCAGGTTTATCAAGACAAGATGGCGGCCGGGACATGTGAAGACAGTTGGACAACTACACTTCAACTGTCTTCTGGCTGCCAGGACCTCCTGCCCTATAGCCGGCTGGTGATGTCCATTATATAGTGTAGAGGGGGGTAAAACATATCTTACTATACTATACCAAAAATAATTTTCCCAGCTACACTTGTTTCATTAAACAACAGGTATTTTACTGCTTCTCCCCTTCAATAAAGTAAGAATGATCATTCGTATCGTTGAGCATCAGATACGGGTCAAAGTTAAAGAGATTGCCTAAGCCAAGTGTAAAAGCAAAACATTGTTTGTGTACCAGCCATGCAGATGATTTATCCTGGTGGGCTATTGAATAAAGCTGCTGTTGCTGAGAACCAGCCCTTTTTCTTTAACCCAGCCCTGGGATATATGTATGAGTGAGAAGTGGTGAGAAGCAGAGAAAGGAGAGGCAACCAGCTATTCTTTCCTCTGCACGCACAAGCATCGATGTGTGTCCCAATGTGTCTGATGCCAGAGGGGTAGTGATAGGTCCACTTCTTGATTCAGCAGCACAGCAGGATGAGTCCTCTGCACGACGGGCAAGCAAACAATTATTTGTTTTTACGCTTTGCCAGGATAATTATTTTTACAGTAATCCAACACTAATCCCTAAATAATAAAATAATCCCGTTTGCCGATGCCTTCCACACATACACCCCCTGCCAGCCCGGTTTTACCCCTGGGGCTCTGAGCCCAGTGATTGGCCAGTGGTGGTCACATGGCCTGAAGTCATATAGGCGGCCAGAGGAGGACTCTGGGTCACATGACCACTGGCGGCCAATCACAGGGCCCAGTTTTGCTGAGAGAGTGATAAGAAGATAAGGTTTGTAGTGTATGTGCCGGAGGGCATCAGCAATTGGGAAGCTCTAAGGAGGAAACCATAGCCCCCAGCACACAACCTACTTTACCCAGAGCCTGTGCCATAAATCACTCATTCCTCTTCTAACAACATCTCCACTGCGTCCCCTCCATACCAGGCAACACTGTATCCCTCAGGCAAGACAGTCCAGCCCATGTTCTGTCCCTGCAATGCTGTAGCCTCAAAATCATGGCTGTGGGGGTGCATACCCACCCCATCTGCCCCTTCAACACTGCTGTTGCTTCAAAAGCGGCCATATCCACCCCAGCTCACGATCTGTCTCAAAGCACATTAGGGGCTCAGTAGTTCATAGGCTGGCTGGGGGCCATTAAAATCCTGGGCTGATTTCTGGCCCCAGTCCACCCCTGGCCTCAGCCTTGGAGTGCATTCCTTAAATGGCAGGGCAATACATTGGTGGCGGGGTTCAGAAGGTACATATGTCATGGGCTATCCATGTGCTGGTAAAATCCTGAGATGATCTTTGGTAACATTCCACTGCTGGTGGCAATGGTGGTCTCCCCCCATTATGGTGCACATGATGACTTCTATGTAGCCTTGAATGTTACCATTGTAAAAGGCAGGGATCTGCTGAAGGGACCTCCGCCTCTACCAAGGTGGTGTTTGTAAAATCCTGGGCTTTTCTTTGGCCCCAGTCCACTGCTGGTAACAATAATAGGCAATGGTTCCCCCATGATCCTGACCATAATCCTGACCTTCTGGAACTGTATAATGGAAGCAACATGGTGACCATGGGAAAAGGAGGACATATGCTTAAGGGACTAACACCTCCACCAAGAGGATTTTGGTAAGATCCTGGGCTGATCTTTGGCCCCAGTTCACTGTGTTACATAGTTTGAGTGCTGCATGCAGAGGAGTCAACTTTGGATAGACATTGTGGGTCATCTCAACATGGTGGACTGCTCACAGGCAGGGAAAAGAAATCAACAAGTATGCTTCAATATAGCAAATTCAACTTAGAAAGTAGAGAGACTGCACATAGGTATAAGGCCCTTATTTATGAAGGAATAGTGACAGATAGCGACTGGTGAGCGGCCGGTAATGACGGGCCCCGCCACGAGAACGCCGGCTCCCCACCACAATCACACATTTATCAAGCCGATCCTGCTTAGCGACTGAGATAGCGCCATATAGCGTCTCATTCATCATTATTCCAGCCTCAGCCCACAGCGCCAGCGTCCGACCTTGAACAGCGACAGGTATGACCTTTCGCTACCTGGCGCTCTCCAATGCATTTCAATGGAACAATCTTTAAATATTCATAATTAATTGTTATTAATGTTTTTTTTTTTTTTTAATGTGAAAAATTCTGTGACCACTTCTGCCATGTTAAGGTAAAAAAAAAAAAATTTGTGCAGAATTGATATTACAGGTCTGATATTATTGTATTCATATTACTAAATTCTTTCAAAAATTTTTTTTTTTTTGGTTTACAAAAATATGGTGGTTTGGGGGTTAAAAAACTACTTTTAACACATCGCCGCCAGCGCTCTGGGGTTTAAACATGCATTTCACAGCGCAAGCGTGATTTTTTGATGAATATGGTGGGAGCCGGTCGCTCTGACCAGTCGCTATGATGCGCACCCATACATCGCGGAACCTGTCAAATAGCGACTCATCACCCCGTATTCAACAATACTGCACACCGACTCAGTCGCTATCAACAACCGAACAATGGCCAAGCACAGCGACTACTAGCGGGCGTTGTGAAAATACTGCTACAGTCGCTCAACTGTCGCTACCTGCCGCTATTAATGAATCAGCCTCTAAATAACAGTGCCATCTACTGTCCTATCAATAAACTGTAGTCTCTAAAGCACATATAATCCACATAATAAGCTGAAGCTGTTGTATCTCAAATACACTGCTGGTGGCAGTGGTAATCTCCCCACGCTGTCCTGCCCTTCTGGTATCATGGAAGCAACTTGGCGGTCGTTTCTGAGCCAGGTGAGAATTCTCACACCTTTTTAGGAGAGAATGCTGCCACTGACTTACATTGTCTACCGGGTGTACATTTTTACCTGGCTCTAAATTAGCCCCAAGATAGACAATGGAAGTCAATGGTAGTTTCTTCTCCTAAAAAGGGGTGAGAATTCTTACCTGGCTTGTGAGAATTCTCACCTGGCTCTGAATTGCCCCCCAGGTGACTTCTTAGTAGCCTTGAATGTGACCCTATGAAAAGCCAGGCATATTGGAAGCATGGGCAGTTAAATGGCAAATGAAGTTTAACACAGATAAATGTAAGGTTATGCACATAGGAAGGAGAAATCTGTGTCATGATTACACACTACATAAAGAAACACTTGGTAAAACAACAATGGAAAAGGACCTAGGGGTTTTAGTTGACAATAAGCTCAACTGTAGTAATCAATGCCAGGCAGCTGCTGCCAAGGCAAATAGGATCATGGGGTGCATCAGGAGGGGCATAGGTGCACATGACCAGAGCATCATTTTACCTCTGTACAAGTCACTGGTCAGACTCCATATGGAATACTGTGTACAGTTCTGGGCACCTGTGCTTAAGAAGGACATATCAGAACTGGAGCGTGCTCAAAGAAGGGCAACAAAGTTAATAAAAGGAGTGCGGGGGCTAGAGTACCCTGAAAGATTGTCCAATTTAGGTTTATTTAGTCTAGAAAAAAGATGATTGAGGGGTGATCTAATAACTATGTATAAATATATTCGGGGTCAATACAAAGATCTGTCCCACAATCTATTTATACCCCGGAGTGTAACCATAACCCGGGGGCATCCACTAAGGTTAGAGGAAAGGTGCTTTCTCCACGACATAGGAGGGGATTCTTCTCTGTAAAAGCTGTAAGACTATGGAACTCGCTGCCAGAGGAGGTAGTAATGATGGATACAGTAAAAACGTTCAAAAGTGGCCTTGATGCCTTCCTGGCATGTAATAACATTTTCAGCTATGGCTACTAGACCACTGGAAGGAGATCTATAGTGGCCTGGATGCCTTCCTGGCATGTAATAACATTTCCAGCTATGGCTACTAGACCACTGGAAGGAGATGTATAGTGGCCGGGATGCCTTCCTGGCATGTAATAACATTTCCAGCTATGGCTACTAGACCACTGGAAGGAGATCTATAGTGGCCGGGATGCCTTCCTGGCATGTAATAACATTTCCAGCTATGGCTACTAGACCACTGGAAGGAGATCTATAGTGGCCTGGATGCCTTCCTGGCATGTAATAACATTTCCAGCTATGGCTACTAGACCACTGGAAGGAGATGTATAGTGGCCGGGATGCCTTCCTGGCATGTAATAACAGTTCCTGCTATGGCTACTACATGCCTCCCAACTGTCCCGATTTTCCCGGGATTGTCCCGATTTTCGCAAAGAATCCCGCGGTCCCGGAACATTAACAAATGTCCCGGGACGCCCTCCGCCGGCAGTGTGCCCAGGGCCGCAACGACGCCGGCGCAAAGATACTAACTTCCTGGCGTGTGGGGTGAGAGAGTGGGTGGGCACACGGGGGTGGGTGGGCGTTATGCTGGGTTGGGGATAAAAAAACTTACGCATGCGGGGGTGAAGGCAGCCGAGCTGGAGCTGGAGAGCGTGACAGGGGTGTGGCCGGGGCGTGACAGGGGTGTGGTCGGGGCGTGACGGGGTGTGGCTGGGGCGTGACGGGGTGTGGTCGGGGCGTGACAGGGGTGTGGTCGGGGCGTGACGGGGGTGTGGCCGGGACGTGACGGGGGTGTGGCCGGTGGCATTGCTTGTCCCGCTTTCACATTTTCAGAAGTTGGGAGGTATGCTACTAGACCACTGGAAGGAGATCTATAGTGGCCAGGATGCCTTCCTGGCATGTAATAACATTTCCAGCTATGGCTACTAGACCACTGGAAGGAGATCTATAGTGGCCGGGATGCCTTCCTGGCATGTAATAACATTTCCAGTTATGGCTACTAGACCACTGGAAGGAGATCTATAGTGGCCGGGATGCCTTCCTGGCATGTAATAACATTTCCAGTTATGGCTACTAGACCACTGGAAGGAGATCTATAGTGGCTGGGATGCCCTCCTTGCATGTAATAACAATTCCAGTTATGGCTACTAGACCACTGGAAGGAGATAAACAGGCTGAACTGGATGGACTAAAGGCTTTATTCAGCCTTACATACTATGTTACTATATATGTTTTAGGCTCTGTGTGCAGGGGCGTAGCTAGGGGGGCATGTGCCCTGGGTGCAGCAGGTCAGGGGGGGTGCCAAGGGGGGCCTGAGCACAGGTGGTGGGGGGCATTTTGAATCTTTCCCCCGGGTGCCAGAAAGCCTAGCTACTGCTCAGCTGTGTGTCACCATCCTTTTTAGAATCACATGACAAGAGCCTGATGTCCCTTCAAGATGGACAGTGACACATCTGCTGAATTATGTATAACTTGAATAAATCGAGGGGTAATGTGACTTTCTGCTCTGTTTCTGGCCTTTCGCAGTAATTGATTTTACTTGTTGCTTGAAGGTAATCTTTGAACGTGTCTGATGATGTGTGATACCTGGGTGCTGGCGTTGCACAATTCATATTTATGTGCTTCTGCTGATATTGTTTTGATCTTGGTAGAGGTGGTGGTCCCTTCAGCACGCTCTGCTGAGCACCCGACAGGCCTGATTGTGGTCCTGTGACCCCCTGGCAGCTCTCTGCGTCATCCCCTGCCACACACTGCAGACAAACTCATTTTCTTTCCCATCGATTTGACTTCAGCGTATAATGAACTCCTCGGAGCTTCTTCTTCTGCGCTCATCCTGAAGGCCTGACCAGGATTATCTGTGACACAGAGCTGCCGGCGATAGAGCCAAGTTAACCGTTCCCTCACACCTCCCTCACAAAGTTGCCAGATATCAGCAACGTTCCTCTTAAAGCGGACCTTCAGCATAATTTAATTTACAGCACACACCCTTAAAAACTATTCCTCAGCATCTAAAATTAAAATATTGTTATGTTTTTAGTCATTTTTTATTCTTTCCCCCACTGGCCTGCAACTCTGTTCAGGACTCTAGGATACGGGCGCCGCCATCTTGGCTCAGCAGCATCACATACTGAGGAGAGGAGAGGGGTCAACAGTGCAGGGGGCGGGGTTATAGCTGTGCTTTGCACAGACAGAACAAGGCTGGGGTCAGGAAAAGGTCAGCAATCCCAGAATGCAGAGTGGCACAGTCAGAAGACACTTCCTGTTTGCAGGCAGCCTGAAACTGCATGGGCAGCCATCTTGGATGTTTAAAGGCTTATAACATGCAGTAGATGCAGGTAGGATGATTTTTAATGTGAGCAATCTGTATGTACAGGGTGTGGGAAACATATAAGATAGACTCTTATTCAGGGTGAAGGTCTGCTTTAACCACTGTATACTGCTCTGAACAGCCTATATGTCGGCACCCATGATTATATTAAAATAGAATTTTATTTGATACAGTATATGAGTCAAATATATCAACCAGTGCACAATGCCCATGTGAAAATCTCCGTACACAGTGAGATTGAACACATTTCGGAGAACAGCAGAGAATGCACAAGGGCCAAGGTGGCACCAGAAAATCATCTTAGGATCCTATCTAGTTGTGCCTACGTTCCTGTTCCAGAGAAACATTTGTTACTGATTCAAAAGGAGCCGCAGCACTCAACCCTGTTAGCTTGCAGACCAACCTTAAATCTGTCTCTAAATCTGATTCCACACACATCTGCAGATATATTCAGAAGCTGCACCACCAAGCGCCAAGGTGCCTCTGTGGGGTGCAGTCCTAACTCTAATCTCTGAGAGCCCCATTTGGGACATACAATGCAATAGATAAAATGGGAGCAGGCTTATCTGAGGTTGCCCTAAAACCTCAAGTGCAGCCCATGGGGTGGAAGGGTCGAAGACCTTGCAGTACAGCCTAGACCCCACACCCCATGTGCTTGCACAAATTCAAAAGAAACAAAGAAGGGGTGGCAGCCACTCAGACCATTTCATAACTAACCTGGGAGGTGCACGTTAGCAGGGCAATAATTGCCCTGCTAATGTGCACCTCCCAGGTTAGTTATGAAATGGTCTGAGTGGCTGCCACCCCTCCTTTGTTTCATTTGTTACTGATTCCTCGTTGCCAACCTTTGCTTGGATTACCTGCTACACTTCTTGCCATGTGCCCGGACTCTTGTTCATGATTCTTTGCTACCAGCTCACAATCTTGCTACAGACTTTGACCACATATACAGCCTTTGGTTCACGTCTGACCCTGTCTATCTAGCTGCTGCCAGTCCATTGGTGTCAAGAAATCACTACTTGCCTGCCCAGAACCTATATTAACCAATAGGGTGACCTGGGGCTTCTCATGCATCCCAGCTTACCTTTACATGCAGGTGGCTCTAGTGAGGACCAGGGTTACCCTTAAAATTGACAAAAAACCACCACGATTCCCTCCCTCCGGGGCATCTAAAATCAGGATGCCCCACTGTGTGAAAGCCCCCAGGTCGCTCCATACACTTACCTTCCTTCCCGGGCTAATAGTGCGAGGCGAGCCACGGCCGCATCCCCACTATCCCTCTAGCAGGGCGCGTGCGTGCGGCAGGCATTTGTGAATGGCCAGCATGGGCATGCTCCCTGTTAGAGGGTAGCGGGGGATGTGGCCGTCAGCGCACTCAGAGCCGCTGGCCTTAGACGACGTGGCGTCAGCGCCTCCGAGCACACTGATTAGACGAGCGGCTGTGCATGTGCCGTAGGACCAGGAAGAGGTGAGTTGAGTTTGGCGATCTTGAGGGGGTTTCATGCAGCGGGACACCCCCGATCGGGGGTGCCCCGGGGGAAAGGACCAAAGCGCAGGATAGTTAAAATCCTGGGTTTTGGTCCACTTTAAAGCCCTAATTCAGGCATCAATTGTTAGACCATTGTATCGGGCTATGTTTGTCGCTGTCCTGAACTGTTTTTCTTCTTTGAATTGAAGAAGAAATTGCCGAGATATTGGGTTTACAGTTTTGCCCCATGATTCCTCTTCTGAAGGATGGCCGTTGGAGCTGTGATGATGCATAATAATCAGCATAATAGGTGAGGAGCTGTTGGGAGCGAGAGCACTTGCTAGGAGGAGGCTGATTGGGGAGGAATGAGGGAGAGGTCAGCTGGGCTGGAATGGCAGCTCTGAAAGTGCTGTTTTATCCATCAGTATAGAGGGGCGTGGTCTGGACTAATTCCTTGAGCTTATATTGGTTGCCCACATTGGCAGGGTGGCCCTGGAGGGGTAGATATGGAAGTATATTTCCTCATTCACGGTGCTAAGCTAAGTGGAAGCACAGCGCTAGAGGAATGCTTGGCAAGGTAAGATGCTGTTTATTTTTTTGAACCTTTTGCCTGAAAAATCTCTTTAAATTCCAGGCTGCTGGGTCCAGTCCTGGGTTCTGGGTAGTCATTATCAGTTACCACCTTGCTTGCAGTCTGACCCTGCTTCAGAAGTATCTATTACTGTCTACTTTTGGCCCAGACCAGGTCACACTCTGATTCCCACCTCATCTGTATTACATGGAGTGAGGGCTCCAGAAGATTATCTCTCTGTCTGCTGCTCTTGTTTTCTCTTATGAAACTTCTGCCTAGCACAATGTTTCCTGCTATTTCCCCCCCAAAAGCTCCAAATCAGTCTCATCGGCTTCCTGTTGTTCAGCGAATGTTTCTTATGCATCCTAAAGTCCTAAAGGGCAACTCTGAGTTATTATTCTGAGAGTCTGAATTAAATTCTCTTTTAATTTATGGTCTTATTCTCCCATCTAGTGACCAAAGTGGGAATAGCAACCCCATTTTCACGTTAATGGAGAATTCCCCAAATAATACTTGCCCACTGGATTTAATCAATCCCCTTTACAAGAACATGAATGTGTGAGTGTGCGTGGTGAATAAGTCTATATGTAGCCACCGTGGTGCTGTAAAAACATTGGGGCCAGCAATGTTTCTCTTGATGAGTGCTCTTCAATTCATACAGGCTGATTCATCATTAGCGCCAGGTAGCGACAGATGAGCGTCTGTAGCAGGCATTTTCAGAGCGCCCGCTAGTAGTCGCAGTGCTCGGCCGTGAGTCGCTACTTTATAGCGACTCAGTCGCTGTTCAGTAATGTTGAATACATTGTGAGGAGTCGCTATTTGACCAGTACAGCGATGTATGGGAGCGCATGTTAGCGACTGCTCATAGCGACCGACTCACACCATATTCAGGAAAAAAACAGCCTCACAAGTCTCTGGCGCAGAAACATGCTTGTTTGAAGCCCATAGCGCAGGAGGCGGTGTGTTTAAAGTCTGTTTTCCAGCATCTATCAACTAGTAACAAAGCGAAACATATGGAATTACATTGTAACAACATTGTAACATGAACACTTTAATGGCAGACCTGTAATGTCATTTTTGAGGAAATATTTAAAAAATGAAAAAATTATCAAAAACTGCTATTTCTATGCCAGAAGAGGTCACAGAATTATTTGTGATTTTTTTGAAAAAAAAAAACAGTTTAAAGGGAAGAAAAGGATCGTCCTTTGAAATGTATGGGAGAGCGCCAGGTAGCGAGAGGTCATACCTGGCGCTGTGCAAGGCTGAACACTGACGCTGTTCGCTGAGGCTGTGAAAATGATGAATCAGACGCTACATGGCGCTATTCCAGTCGCTCAACAGATTCTGCTTGATAAATGTGGAATTGCGTGCCGTGTCCGGTGTTGACCAGTCGCTATCAGTCACTACCTCTCATTAACCAGGCGCTACCTGACGCTATCCCTTCTTAAACCGGACCTTCAGCGTGATTTTATGAAAAGCCCAAACTCTTAAAAACGATTCCCCAGCATCTAAAATGAATATATTTTATGTTTTTAGTCACTAACTTATTATTCTTTCCCCCACTGGGCTGCAACTCTGTTCAGGAATTTAGGATACAGGCGCCGCCATCTTGACTCAGAAGCATCACACTTACTGAGGAGAGGAGAGTGGGATAAGGTACAGGGGGGTGGGTTATAGCTGTGCTTTGCTCAGACAGAGCAGAGCTGGGGTCAGGTAACGGTCAGCAGTCCCAGAATGCAGAGCAGCACAGGAGGCACTTCCTGTTTGCAGGCTGCCTGATAAGATGGCGGCTTCCATAAGCCGCCATCTTGGATGTTTAAAGGCTCATAACATGCAGTAGACGCAGGTAGGATGATTGTTAATGTGAGCAATCTGTATGTACAGGGTGTGGGAAACATATAAGATAGACTCTTATTCAGAGTGAAGGTCCGCTTTAAATTAGGGCCATAGTCTAAAGTGAACCTGTCGCCATGTCAGCCATACTAATCTTTGAAGTCCACACTGAGATCATCCTAATAGCAATCTGTGCAGACACATAACAACCAGAATTTAATTAAAACCCTATCTGGGGATAAAACAACAAAAAAAAACATGGATGTTTTGTTTTACAAAATGTCATCTAAGCTTTGTGTTTATCAAAGTTGTTGAAAAATGTAACGCTCATGGCAATCTTTTATCAATGTTTCCCATGTCCCCTCTAATGTATTGTGCTGTATATGGGGTAGGTTGATATGCTTTCACTTTTTCTTCTTCTCCCTGTTAAACCTGCATAGCCCCCACTGAGGCGGATTCCTCTATTTGTTAGGTATCCTCATTGAGATGCTTGTCTGCTAAAAATCACCCTTGAATGCAAATGGACTTCATAACTAACATTTCCATGTCCATGTTCACATGACTTGCTAAAAATCACCCAATAAATCCCACAAATGGGCTCCACAATTAGAGGCTGATTTAGTAATAGCGCCAGGTAGCGACAGTTGAGCGACTGTAGCGGTATTTTCACAGCTCCCGCCAGTAGTCGCTGTGCTTGGCCGTTGTTCGGTTGTTGATAGCGACTCAGTCGGTGTGCAGTAATGTTGAATACAAGGTGATGAGTCGCTATTTGACAGGTTCCGCGCTGTATGGGAGCGCATGATAGCGAATGGCCATAGTGACCGGCTCCCACCATATTCATTAACAAATCACGCTCCAAAAATTCTTGCGCTGTGAAATGCATGTTTAAACCCCAGAGCGCTGGCGGCGATGGGTTAAAAGTAGTTTTTTAACCCCCAAACAACCATATTTTGGGAAACCAAAAAAAACAAGTTTATAAAAACATTTTGGAATATGAATACATTAATATCAGACCTGTAATATCAATTCTGTACAAATTTTTATTTTTTTATTTTTTTACCTTAAAAAAAATATCTAACATTGCAGAAGTGGTCACAGAATTTTTGACATTTAAAAAAAAATAAAAAAAACATTAATAACAATTAATTATGAATATTTAAAGATTGCTCCATTGAAATGCATTGGAGAGCGCCAGGTAGCGAGAGGTCATACCTGTCGCTGTTCAAGGTCGCTCGCTGGCGCTGTGGGGTGAGGCTGGAATAATGATGAATGAGTCGCTATATGGCGCTATCTCAGTCGCTAAGCAGGATTGGCTTGATAAATTTGTGATTGTGGTGGGGAGCCGGCGTTCTCGTGGCGGGGCCCGTCATTACCGGCCGCTCACCAGTCGCTACCTGTCGCTATCCCTTGTTAAATAAGGGCCTTAGTGTCATGCTTGGAGCCTGCCCGGCCTTTTAACCCCAGGGGTCTCTGGACTATGCAGATGAAGCGCCTGCACAGGGCGCTATCATTATAGGGGCCAGACTGCAGCTCTCTAATGAGTTTTGGATATAACAAATCCTTTTTTTTCTCTCGTTTTCGCATTTTTCCCTTAAGTCTCTCTTTTCTCTCGGCTGCATTTTGTCTTTTTAACATTCACTCCTTTTTAGCATTTTCTCATTCCCTCCATTACTCTCTTTCTCTCCCATATTTCCTCTGCCTCTCAAGCTTCTACATTTCCTCCATCTTGCTCTCTTTTCATCACTCCATCCATCTTTTTCTCATTTTCTCATTCCCTCCATTACGTTCTTTCTCTCCCACTTTTCCTCTGCCTTTCAAGTTTCTAAATTTCCCCCTATCTTTCTCTCTTTTCATCATTTCATCCATCTTTTTTCTTATTTCCACATTCCTCTCTACCACTTTTCCTCCATTTCCTTTATCTTTCTCTCTTTGCACTGTTTCATCTATTTTTCTTTCTTTTCCATATTCCTCTCCCCCCCCCGCTTTCCACATCCTTTCCATATTTTTCTCTTTTATACATTCTCTTGGTCATTCTCTACATTTCCTCAGTCTCCCTTTGTTCCACATTTCCTTTCTCCTTCTGCTCTTTTTCACATTACCTCTGTCTTTCTCGGTCTTCTTTCCACATTTCTGCATCCCTTTCATCTCTCATTTTGCACAAAATCTTAGGCCCTTATTTATGAAGGAATAGCGACAGGTAGCGACTGGTGAGCGGCCGGTAATGACGGGCCCCGCCACGAGAACGCCGGCTCCCCACCACAATCACACATTTATCAAGCCAATCCTGCTTAGCGACTGAGATAGCGCCATATAGCCACTCATTCATCATTATTCCAGCCTCAGCCCACAGCGCCAGCGTCCGACCTTGAACAGCGACAGGTATGACCTCTCGCTACCTGGCGCTCTCCAATGCATTTCAATGGCACAATCTTTAAATATTCATAATTAATTTTTATTAATTGTTTTTTTTTTTTTTTAAATGTGAAAAATTCTGTGACCACTTCTGCCATTTTAGATAATTTTTTTAAGGTAAAAAAAAAAAAAAAATTGTACAGAATTGATATTACAAGTCTGATATTAATGTATTCATATTACCAAATTATTTTAAAAACTTGTTTTTTTTGGTTTCCAAAAATATGGTTGTTTGGGGGTTAAAAAAACTACTTTTAACACATCGCCGCCAGCGCTCTGGGGTTTAAACATGCATTTCACAGTCAAATAGCGACTCCTCACCCATTATTCAACATTACGGCAAACCGACTGAGTCGCTATCAACTACCGAACAACAGCCAAGCACAGCGACTACTAGCGGGCGCTCTGAAAATGCCGCTACAGTCGCTCAACTGTCGCTACCTGCCGCTATTAATGAATCGGCCTCCCCGTCTGCCATTAACCTTTCCTCTATCCTTGTCTGAATATGAATGTGTGTGTTTGGGGGTCATCATCCTGAATTCTTGCACAAGCCACCACTTTACCTAAGTTCAGCCCCGGCTGACCCCTTCAGGTGCCTTCAAGTTATGTGGCTTGCAATGATATTTAGTGGAGGGTAAATAATGGAGTCATTTCCAGGCTATTTTTCTGGCATTCTGACCAGGGATGCCCAGTGGATGAATGTAGCAGTAGCCGTGACCATTTTACAAAATGGTATCTAATCTGTTAGTCTATGGAAGGCCTGCTGAAATGTATGTAAATGAAGCCTTTTAGGGATTGAGTTAACATATCATGCTATTGTGTTGAATAGATGTAATTACCAGAATTCTTGAACCCAGATAGAGCTTAACATAGGGTAGATACATCCATACTTCTGTTTTTAGGTGATCTGTAGTAATAAGTTAAGACTTGCTGGCAGGGCCGGATTATGAGAGGGGCGCAAGGGGGCCTCCACCAACCTTTGGGTTATGGTCTGGTCCAGGAGGCTTTTCAGTTTTGTTTGACTGGCTGTGGGGCCAGTGACAAAGCTATCGGCGGCAGTGGGGGCCCCCCGCACCTGGGCAAGCCATTTTTTGTTTTTGCTAACCTGCAGCCAAAACCACCACAGGGCAGGACGGAGAGTCTAGAGCAGCAATGCCGCCATCGGCAATGCTACAGTGACGGGTGCCGCTCACTGCACATAAGCCGCCAAGCACAGCCGCTAGCAGCTCAATGCAGGGAACTGTTTTCTGCTGGACCAGCTGGGTGACTACCCCCCCCCCACCCAGAATGGCAAAGCAGGAGTTCCTGAGCAGCACGCACCCACACAAGGGACTTGATCTGATGTTCCAGTAAGTAGGCGGGTGCCATGCAACCATCAATCAGTTACTTTGCTGGACTATTATATTAAAGGAAAAAAATACTGTATGTGGGGCCTCCACCAGATTTTATGCCCAGGGGCCTCCACCACACTTAATCCGACCCTGCTTGCTGGTCTTGGTCTGTCTGGAAGATGTTCCACCAGTCATCTGAATGTCTTTCTTATTTTAAGTATTCCTAATGAATTGATATTGAATTGACACAGAGAGACTGATTCCCTGACTTAATACTAGAGATGTATCATGACCTGGATGAATGGACATCTATAAGGACAGATGCCAGTCTTGTATGGATGGGAACCACACAAAAAGCTGCTCTAATGAGTTCCCACGAAGCCCAATGTCCTGACCAACAATTTACTCAAAAATATTAAAAAAACTGTGGAAAAATTACAAACAAGACATTTCATGTTAAAGCCTAAACTCTGCCGCAAAAAAAGTATGTAATTTTGAAATTCCTGTAAAAGTCATGTCACGGAAAACTCATCTTTATCCCGGTCCCGCGCCGTCTCCAAATGCCGAGCCGGGGCACCTCCGTGTGCTCGGTCGCGCTGAGTAGCCGTTCGTGCGGCGCCGCGCTAGGCCGCCGCATCCACCTTTCCTCCTCCGGTGCGTCCTCGCCTCTGCTCGCGCGCGTGAGCACCCTCTTCATATGCCCTCCGCACACCCGCCGGAGGCTGAATAAATAACCAATCCGGGCTGGGGGTTTTGCTGGGCTCACGCCCCTATAATAAAGTTATGTGGAGTCCCTGCCCCAAATAGTCATGTGCACCAATCACACACACATGCCCTATAGTTCAGCTCTATAAAAGGATGACCCCTCCAGTGCGTCAGTGCCCGTGATAGCCTTAAGCTTAGTGTGCCTTGGATTGTGTTTCGCCTGTTCGTTATTGTTGCCGACCCTTGCTTCATTTGACCATTCTTGCCTGCTGCCTGGACCGACCCTGCCTGAACCCCGACCACACCTCTGTCTCTTCCTCTGTACTGTGAACCCGTGACCTCCCGAATTGACCTTTGGCTTGACCTCGACCCTTCTTCTGCCTACTCCTTTGGTGCCGCGATATATTTGGACTGCCTTGCCGTGTCCCAGGTTGTCTATGTTGCCCTGTCGGGCCCTTGGTTCATCTGCCCTTACTCTCCCATAAGCTCACATCCTTTGTGCTATCAAGTCCTGGGGGCAACCGTGTCCAGCGAGGGGTATAAAGTGTCCCGGCAAACTGGGACTTGTCTAAAGGTGAAGCTAGCAGCGGAGATTGGGGGTTGTGGGCTTACTACGAAGGCGGGTGTTCCATGGGGTCTTACATGTCACAGTTAAACCTAGAGCAAAATGATGAAAAATAACCTGTCAAAAGAGGGTGACAAACTCTCAAGTGGGCTGGCAGTTAAAAAGGTTAAAAGTTCTTATGCATGTTGGGTATAGTTCTGCTTGGGGGACCTTGTGCTTTCAGAGTTAGCTTGTTTTTTCTTGTTTGCATATTGATATTTTAGGAAAATGTGTTTTTATTCTGCTTTTTTATACATTTTTTAGGGAAACCTTGTGCAACCAAAGAATTCTTCAAGGGGTTACTTCCAGAAAGATGAGCCCACTACAACAAACTGGGTATGCCTAGAAAGCTTAACATGTGTACTTTCAGGGGGGTGTATTCCTAAGGGTTGTTTTGGTTGAAAAATTTTAAGGTGCGCACTTTGTCTGCAGAGATGAAATTTTCAAGTAAAATTACCGTTATGCACATGCTTTACTTTGGGGTGTTTGGCAACTCTTCCCTTGACAGTACCTATGCATTTTGGGTATTGCTCTTTTTGGGGGACCTTGCTTTTTCATATTTAACTTGTTTTTTCTTGTTTGCATATAGTTTTTTAAGGAAAACGTGACTTTGGTTCTGCATTTTTATTCTTTTTTTTTCCGGGAAACCCTGTGCAACCAAATAATGAATTGAGGGACTACTTCTATAAAACTGCACCCACATCAACAAGCCCAGTACGCATAGAAAGCTTAAGGTGTTTACTTCCAGATAATATATAGTGGGGGTATTTCAAAGGCAAAGAATTGTTTTTCTTGAAAGACTGCAAGGTATGCAGTTGTAAAAAATCTCCTAAAGCTCTGTTTCAGTTTTTGAAAGTCTACTGGGCAAGAAAGGGTGTCTACCAATACATATGCAGTACTGTTGTAACCGGAGAAAATGGGGCTTTTACACGCAGTATGATTTTATTGAAAAGTTTTATTACAAAAAAATACTACAAATTGCAATTTTTTCCATTTTTTGCACATATTCCACTCAAAAATATTGAGAATACACTAAAACCGGGCCAAACAAGTAATTTCATGTTAAAGCCCAGACTGAAAAAACAATATATAATTTTTCTGGGAAATCCCTGGACAACCCTTAAAAAATCACAGTTGAACATGGTCTGGCAACAGAGGGTGACGATGTTAATGGTGTTGGTCCAGTTTAAGGTTAGTCACTGACCTTCTTAACAAGTAACAGAGGCCCCAGGGTGGGAGCCCTGATTAACCCCCCCTTTAATCTGGCCCTGACTAGACTCTTAGTCTAAATTATCTGTAAAAGTATCAGACCCCTTTGACCTGTCCCGCAATACATAGTCTGTTTCTTCTGTACCAAAACCCTGCCCAGGCCCTATGGAACCCACAAGACTATGGACATTGCCTCGGTTGACCTTAGCACCTCCTGGCTCTTCAGAAACTAACTTTCTGACATATCTTCTTTGGATTATTGTGAAAATCCATAAAGAACATTTAGATCTGTTACAGAGTGTGAGTGTGGGGAACCACTTCTTTCTTTCTTTTTTTTTATTTAAACAATTTTTGCCGATTTTGCTGATTTGGTGGTATTGGGATCTCCGGGGACTCTTATCTCTGACCAACTCCATTACATCTAAGCTCTTTGTTTGCAGGGAACCAGAATGATGCTCTCATCATCCTTTCAAATGATTACATTGTGCGTTCTGCATCATCTGAAATCCATCTCCTCCTATAATGAGATCCTGGCAACACTGTCACATTGTATCACTGTGCCGATAATATGTCAAGGCAAAGTCGCGGCTCCGCTTGGATTTCTGAGCAGCCGGCTCAGTTTTGTTGTTCTGAATAATTACATTGTGCTAAATTTATTGCAAGTGACAGATTTTTTTTATTTTAATATTTCATTTCATTATTGGGTGAAGAAACGTGGCGTGTTATTTACAGAAGGCGTCACGTGAAGCTGAACTCCCGGGAAATAAAAATACCCTTTAATCAAGTGATTTATTCATTTAACACGTTTTAACCCCTTCACGAGCACTTTTCTGTTTTATGCTTTGGATTAATTTATGAAAAGTGGATGTGAAAGACACGCGTTTGTACAATGGTGGTGTCTAAGGAGAGGGAGGTTCTTTAGACCCCGTGACACCTAATGGCTGTGTCTGAGGTATGGGGTAAGAAGTACTGCAATCTCCAGGGTTACTCACAGTTGATTCATCAATAAAGGACTCCTATTTAATACTGTATAATATTCCTCCTCTGGAGCAGATTACGGCTGCAGTAAGTTTTACAATGGTTTCCAATTTAACAGCAAACATTCTTTATAACAGATATTACACTCCCTCACCCAACTTGAAGAAGGTCTCCGATGGTCTTAAACTTTACTTCTAAGCTTCCCAGGACTTATTCCACCCTGAGCTGATGAGGCTGCCTTAGATCTTTCTATATTTTACACCTAGGTCTGTCCAGGGCCGGATTAAGTGCGGTGGAGTCCCCTGGGTATTTACAGTATTACTACAGTATTTTTTTCCTTTAAAATAATAGTCCATGCAAGTAACTGATTGGTGGTTGGCTGGCACCCGCCTACTTACCGAAACGTCAGCTCGAGTCCCTTGTGCCACTCTTGTGCGGGTGCGTGCTGCTCGGGAACTCCTGCTTTGCCATTCTGGGCGGGGGGGGGGTAGTGTAGTCCAGCAGAAAACAGTTCCCTGGATTGAGCTGCCAGCGCCTGTGCTTGGTGGCTTGATGTGCAGTGAGCGGCCACCAACTGACAGCTCAGCACCCAACCATCACTGTAGTGTTGCTGACAGCAGCTTTGCTGCTCTAGACTCTCAGTCCTGTCCTGTGGTGGCTTTGGTTTCCCAGGTGCGGGGGGGCCCCTACTACCACTGATAGCTTTGTTGCTGGCCCCGCGGACCATTAGACCAAAGACTGAAAAGCTCCTGGACCAGACCCTAACCCAAAGGTAGTTGAAGGCCCCCTTTGCAGGGAAAGTGGTGGGGGCTCTGGTGTGCGTGCCCCCTGAGCCCCCCTCATAATCTGACCCTGGGTCTGTCACTTAGGGATCTTACTCCAGATCCCTCATTTTCATTACTGATCCTAAAGAATGGCAAAAGCAGCCTGATTCACTTTAGGGTCTTTCCTTCTGGTCCAACCCAGTTATTCAGCTTTGCCACATGCTGTACATGTTAGGCCACATGCGACATGTGAAAGGGTCTCTGACTTATCCAGGGGTGTGACTGGCACAATGGTTATCCCCCTTTTTGTTCCAAGAAAGCATCCCAAGTGCTGGCCAGACATGCACCAACCTTCCTAGCAAATCGTATAAGATTTATATGAACTCTTGGCCAAAAGAGTTGAAAATATACATGACCTTTTGATTGAGGACTAGACTAGCTGTTAACCCTGATGGAGCTGTGTTAGACCTTTAAAAATAGGACCATCCCAAACTACACCCATTTCTTGTTTAAAACAGCACTGCACACCAAGAGAAGAGAACAGTACAGGCCATTATCTGCTAGGCAACTAAAGCGCAGATAAGACTTTATGTCTACTGAATACCCTCCCTTGTGGCCTCCTGATTTAGAACGTCCTGCTGCTCAGTGATCCCTAGAAATAAAAATACCCCTTAATCGGTGGATTTATTCATTTAACAATGTTACATTTGTTTTAACCAGTTCACAAGCAGACACTTTTTTGATCTTCACTCCTGATACATTTATTAAAAGTGAATGTGTATCTCACAAATAAGGACATGTGCCTGTTCAATGGTGGTGTTAGAGGAGAGGTGGATTCTTTGGACCCTGGGGCACCAAGCGGCTGTGTCTTAGGTGTGTGGTAAAGTGTAGAGAAATCCACAAGGTTACCCATAATTGATGAACCAATGAAGACATGGGACTCCTCTTTAAACCAGACCAACAAAAAAAAGTTCTCATATGCATCCCTCACCAGGGCAATTCAGATTGCTTTTCGTAACTCCTGCCGATGGAGTCGATGCAGTGGCATCTTATGGATCTATCACATTGTGATTTATGCTGGTTAAATCCAGGCAGCAGCACAGCTGGGATGCTGCGAAAGGAAGCCAGCCGCCCGGGTGCTCCAAGATACAGGAACTAATGTAAGTGCTGACAATAATTCAGTATCATGCATGCAGATGGAGAAAGTGAGTTTTGGGGAGTTTTTTTCTCCTCTGCGATAACTTTATTGTAGCGATTAACTTTAAAATAAAAGTATAAGTAAGTATAAGTACAGTTTACAGAAGTACTTTACACATAAATGTATAGTAAACAAAAGAAATAACGAGAATTCTGTTCCTGTTTTTGCTTATTCCAAGGAAAAATAAAAGAGGGAGCTTACCTCAGCTCCAGTTTAGCCAAAGGCTTAATCATCACTTACATGCTACATCCATAAAACTACCAATTGTTAATAAGAAATGTTTTTAAGTTAGAGAGAAAAAGGAATAGGCAGAAAGGAAAGGAGGGGAGTAGAGAGGAAAAACAGGAGTTGGGGGAATATAAAAAAGGGGAGCAAGAAAAATTCAAATAACTAACAGTGACCATCTAAATAGAAAGAGGTTTGTCATGCTCGCCGGATCAACATTACAACACCATGGAGAACATATTTAAAGTCCCTCCCTAGGCACACGCTAACTTTCTCCCACCTTATCCCAATTGGGAACTGTGGAATATGATCCATTTCAAATCACCTGAATAGCTCTGATTGTATTAGGCTTGAATTGCTTCATTTCCTGGGTGATGTCTGAGCTGGAAAGGGCGTGTCATGGATGGTCCGGTGTCAGTGGTCCAGCATCTGTCTCTGACCATTGAGCATGCTCTGATATGGTCAGAAACAGCTGCTGGACCACTGTGGCTTGCTGTGCTTGCTCATGCTGAGAGCTTCAATGGACAGAGTAGCTGTTGGACCACTTTTTAGTGTGGTCCTGCAGAGAGAAAATTAAAAATTAAATGGTAAACTTTGGAGCCCTGTTACATTTCTCCCTTAACTGCAGGAAATTGGGGAGAGACACTTGGGACAGGCATCTGGTGAGCTGCTTGATGGCTAATTATTGCTCTTCGGTTTGGAGTCCCTTTAAAAAATTGCTCAGTTTTTCATATAACATCATTTGCGATGTTTTTCACCTCTTGGAAATTAAGAGAAGGTGTTTTCCATGAGCTTGCTATAGTAAGTTTTCTAGCTCCAAAGATGAAAAGTACCAGTTTACGTTCCCTTTTAGGGAAGTTGTGCACCACTTTGACCTATAATGCTTTCCATGGTTTCTAGTTATCTTCTGCCTCAAGGCTATATTAATGAAGTTGTATACCGATATCCAAAGGTGCTTAGCCGAGGGACGAAACCACCATAAATGGGACATAGGGGGGCCCTTTTCTTGCCACCCTCTAAAACAGTTTAGGAAGTATGCGGGCTGCATTTTATGGATTCTTCTAGGTGGGGAAGTTTTATTGTTCCAACTCTGCAAGGCTGTTGGTCCGGTTTAATAAAAGCTTCATTGACTACTGAATAACCTCCCCTGTGGCGTCCTGGTTTGGGATGTTCTGATACCTAATAACCCATAGAAAGTCCAAAAACTACTTAGTGGGCCCATGTATAAACCATTTTTGGGGGGTTCACAGCGGGACCACTTCAGTTTGTGGGTGATGGACGTGGTGGCAGTGTGTGGGGGGGGGCGGCTTAATTAAGGTTTTTGAGGAATATCAGCAGCATTCTAGGCTACTCCTATGTGTAAGTGTAGCTCTTATTCTGCTTACATGCTCCAGGGATCATCGGCCCATAAAAGATATTTGTGCCTGTGCCAACGCTTAGACAATCCATTCACTCCAGCCAGAGAGTCAGAGCAGATACCCTGCATCCTGTATTCAGTGGGACAGTCTTCCCCATAATGTTAGCAAAGCGTGATATTTAGGGGTCCCCAGAGGTTTCAGGGGAACAGTTGGATAAAATGCCTCGAAGTGGGACTGTTTCACCGGACATCTGGTCAGTTTACCCACGTAGCCACTGAAGGCCTGTAAAGGTCACCACATTGCATGCAAACTGGTGGTTGCAACCATGGGGATCCTAAAAGGGTGAGTGTTGAAAGCCCATTTTGGTCTTTCTAGTGATCATTAAAGTGGACCAAAACCCTCAATTTTGGTCCTTGTCCCTGATCGGGGTGCCCCATTGTGTGAAACCCCCCAGGTCGCCCAAACAAACTCACCTCTTCCCAGTCCTATGATGCATGGTCCTTCAATCAGTGTACTCGGATCTGCTTGAGCCCCTTCGTCTAGGAGTTTGTCTAGAGTGGATCCAAGTGCGCTGGCCGCATCCCCTGTTACCCTCTAACAGGGAGTGTGCCAGAGCTGACCATTCACAAATGCCGGGTGCGGGCATGCGCCCTGCTAGAGGGATAACGGGGATGCGGCCTTTGATCGTGCATGCGTCGTTGGACCGGGAAAGAAGGTGAGTTTATGGGTGACCTGGGGGGATTCACACAGCGGGGCATCCCGATCCTGGATGCCATGGGGGAGGGAATCAATCAGCCTGGGAATCTTAAAGATTTAAGAGTGGAGCACCCTGTACTTTAGGTTCACTTTAAGCTTCAGGTTAAAATGACAAAATCTCCCCACCCCAATTAAACAAAAAGCCATGTGGATTTCTTTCTTTTCTCTCTTGTCTCTTGCATGGTTTTATTGCTGCGTGGTTAGAAAGCAGTTATAAACAGAAAACTGCCTGCGTAGGCTGACCAATCTCTATGCCGCACTGTACAGATAGAATCAGCGATGCGGCTGCTACGCTCAGGCCCAGGGGAGCCAAGCACGCGCCATTTCCATAATGCTCATTTATAGACTGGCTACAATAGCTGCTCTTATTTCCTGGGCGCATGCAATCAGGACAGATGGCACATGAAAGGTGATGGACAGAGAAGAAAAAACATTGCTAGTGGCTTTAATCCTGTTTTCATTGTGATTGCATTGTAAGAAAAACACCCTAAGATAAGTGCTAGATGGATCTAAAATTTCCTGCATACCATTGTAGTAGTAGTAATGTGTAGTAATACTGTTTGTAGTACAGTGTTTTCCCACCAGTCTTACACATACCAAAGGGTGAACACAAGATCAGGTATCAAGTAGCAAGGCTACAGATTAACCTGTTACCTAAGCTGAAACTATTCAGGTTAGGTAACAGATTCACTATTTTTTATGTGCATATTTGTGTATTTCATTCACTTTAAATGGCTATATTGGTTGGAGCTGTTACCAATGCTTATCTGTAGTCTCTCTATGCATTTTTCTGACATGTATTTCCTGTATATTCAGCTGTGCTCTATCACTTCTAATTTCTGTCTGTGTTACCAACCATGTTAAGGTGATATTCTCTTACTGCATTCATGTTCAAGTAAAGCCAGCTCCTGTTATACCACTTTAGAGGCATTCAACTCTTTAAGTGCCATTCCACCTAGAGATTTTGTACCCTCTGTTGCCAGACCATTTTTCACTATTTTGCGCTACATATGTTCAACTGTGATTTCCTAGGAAATGTATATATTGTTATTTTTCAGCCTCTGAGTCTGGGCTCTAACATGAAATGTCTTGTTTGTCATTTTTGAACTGTATTCTCAATATTCTTGGGTGAAATATGTGCAAAACCATTAAAACAAAACAATTTTTACAGTTTGTAGTGATTTTTTTAATAAAACCATATTGTGTGTAAAGGCCCCATTTCTCTCGGTTACAGCAATACCACATATGTATTAGTAGACACCCTTTCCTGCCCAGAAGACTCCAAACTGAAACTGTGTTTTGGGAGATTTTCAAATACAACTGCTAAGCGTACCTTGCAGTTTTTCAAGAAAAACAACCCTTTATATTTGAAATACAAACTATAAATTCTCTGTAAGTACACACCTCAAGCTTTCTAGGCGTACCAGGCTTGTTGTTGATGTATGTGAAGTTTTCGGGAAGTAACCCCTCAATGAATTTTTTGGTTGCACAGGATTTCTATAAAAAAAGAATAAAAAAACAGAATCAAAGCCATGTTGTCCTAAAAAAAAAACAAAATGAAAACAAGAAAACAAAATTAAAACAAAAAAAAACAGGACAATACCCAACTGTAAAGGGAAAAGTTGCCAAACACCCCAAAGTAAAGAATGCGCATAAGGGTAATGTTACTTGACAATTTCAGTTCTGCAGACAAAGTGTGCACCTTGCAACTTTCATCCAAAACAACCCTTTACATTTGGAATACCCCTCACAAACTATATATTCACTGAAAGTACACAGGTTAAGCTTTCTAGGTGTACCAAGCTTGTTGTAGTGGGCTCAGCTTTCTGGAAGTAATTCCTCAAAGAATTCTTTAGTTGCACAGGGTTTCCCTATGAAATGTCTAAAAAAGCAGAATAAAAATCACATTTTTCTAAAATATCAATATGCAAACAAGAAAAAACAAGCTTCAAGTTCAAGATCCCCCAAAACAGGACAAAACCCAATATACATCAAAGAGCAAACTTTTAACTGCAAACCTACTTGAGATTTTGTCACCCTCTGTTGACAGGTCATATTTCACCATTTTGAGCTATGTTTAACTGTGATCTTTGCAGGGATTTCCATGAAAATTATATATATATATTTTGCTGCAGAGATTAGGCTTTAAACTGGGCCAACACGTTTCTATGTGCTTGCCACTTAAAGCACGTAGGGTGCTCACCTCACCCCGCTCTTGCGGCGCATGCGCAGCCACTCGTCCAATCAGCGCCCTCGGAACCGCTGTGGTATGTGCATCAATGAGACGTCTGTTGCATCAATGAGACGTCCGTTGCACTTAACTGATTGCCGGTCCAACGCGCATGCGCGGGCCGCGGCCGCATCTCGCGCTTCCCTCTAACAGGGAGCACGCCCACGCTGGCCATTCACAAATTGCCGGCGCGGGCACGCACCCTGCTAGAGGGAAGTGCGAGATGCGGCCGCGGCCCGCGCATGTGCGTTGGACCGGCAATCAGTTAAGTGCAACGGGCATCTTGGGGAGTTTCAGACAGCGGGGCATTCCGATTTTGGATGCCCCGTGGGGAGGGATCGGATCGGCCCAGGAATCTTATAGATTCCCGGGCCGATCACGCTTGGTTCACTTTAACGGTAGGAGAAGCAAACGCGTAAAAACTATGGGCTTGGCATTTAAGGGGTTTATTGCTAATATAGTGTTGGACGAACCCTCCAAGTTTCGGGTCAGTCAAGTTCAGCCAGGTTCGGTTGAGTTACAGCAGTCTGCATATGTTAGCCAGGTTGATGGGCTTTTCCATGTTCGGGCTGAACGCCAAACTCGACTAGCAGACTTCTGGCGAACCACAAAGTTCGCCCAACACTACTAATGTATCCAAAGCAAAATACCTGGTGGAAGGCACTTCAATGTAATACACTTATGCATCAGTTTCATTGTGAGTACGTATATAAACAATAATTTTAATGGACCAATATAAAAAACATATTTTTGGCCACATCGACCATAAGATGCACCTAAAGTTTAGAGTAGTAAAAAGAAAAAAAAGTATTCTGAAACAAAGAACCTAATAACAGGCAGTGGTCATATCCCACTCCCAATCCCCTAAAACAAGCAGTGTATCACAATCCCTGTTCCCTGAACCAATCCATGGACAAGTTTTTTTAAAGGGGAGTATAAGAGCTCACAGCTAAAAATAATATCAAGACACATCCTAGGCAGCCAGAGAGCAGAATAAAGGCTGACAGAGGGAAGCTTACAATCAGAACAAAAGCCTGCGCTGTGCCTCCTCTCTGAGCCGCGGCCCGCTCTCTCCGGTGGCCGCCTGTTGTTCCTCTTCCTTACATAGCATGGCAATGATGGCTCACATCTCGTCCTGAATTCAAAGTGGCTTTGCGTCGTTGCAGTCGTCAGATCACTCTTTGCTGTACCGCTGCACCTCTCTCGTCGGGCCCCTCACATGCTTTTCACTGTCACAGTCTGTGAATTGCTGAAATCAGGCAGAATTTATAGGGGCCCCTCTATTACTTACCTGTTACCCAACTCTGTGCGGACAGTCAAGTGGAGCACGAAAATACATATATCTATTTTATTTAGTCTCTTTTACATTAAACAAAGCCAACGTGCGCCACCCTCCTATTCTTGAAGTGAGCCATTCTCACCTTCCATTCCCTATTTGCTGGTCTTTTGGTGCATGTGCCCGCTCTCATCCAATCAGGTTCATTTGCCGTGCATACGGCATACGTCTCTGTTTATGGCAATCGGGAGAAAAAGTGCCCGCATCTCCAGCAGCAGGTGCGCTTCTGCCCCCAGCTTATCTGAATAGGTTAGGGTTGGGAGCGCGCGTGCACCTCAAAGATGCCGAAGATGCGGCAGGTCTTACTCCCCATTGTTTACAGCACCAAGGGACCCGCTGGAAGAGGTGAGTTTTATGGCACCACGAGGGGGGGGGGGGTTCACACATGGGGGGAACCCAATTTAGGATACCCCAAGGGAATGCCAACAGCTGGCTGCCCGTGTTGGGTTTTGGGAGGTTCGGTCTGTTATGGGGGGTTCTGCCACTCAGCCAGTTATTGGGGCGGGGTTCTTCCACTCAGTCTGTAATGCTGAGATTCTGCCACTCAGCCTGTTACGGGAGGACTCTGCCACTCAGCCTGTTATGGGAGGACTCTGCCACTCAGCCTGTTATGGGAAGACTCTTCCACTCAGCCTGTCCCCACTCCTCACCCGCCTGTCGGGGCTCCTCAGGCTCTTCACTCTCCCACTGGTTCCCCTTGGCAGGTGGGTGAGGAGTGGGGGGGCGGAGGGGGTCCACTAATGAGTGCGCAACAATAGGAAGCAGCGGTACACTTACCTGAGCCCTGCGATCCTGGCAGTGTTCTTTCCTCGCTCAAGACAGCTGCGGCCGGGGCTAGTTTAGGACACTGGCAACTGGCACTAGAAGTGAACTCATGGGGACGCCCATCTCTTTGAAGCCCTGGCCATAGCTGCTTTGAGCAAGGAACGAACACTGACAGGATTGCAGGGCTCAGGTAAGTGTACCATTGCTTCCTATTGCTGCAAAATCTACATTAGTTTAAGCTGGTTGATGGGCTGCTCAGCTTTTACGGCCTCGGTCGAACATGGACTTCGGGCTGAAATCCAAGTTTGGGTTTGGGAACCCGAACTCACAAAGTTCAGTGCGAACCTGAACTTTGTGGTTTGGGTTCACCCAACTCTATTGGTAAACAAACAGCATCATCAAAACCAAATGTAAGCACTGGCCGGCTACCGATGCCCTAGTATAATGCCAGCCCTGGCTTTTTGTGGGCCGGGTTAATGGGAGCTGCTGCGGGTCACCCAGAGTGTCCAGCTGTGGCTCCCATTCACCCGGCCCATAGCTAGAAGCTGGAGCCGGCATTAAACTAGAGGGCAGGGGTTCTGCCACTCAGCATTTTATGGGGGGGGGGGATTCTACCACACAACCTGTCTGTAATGGGGGGAATCTACCACTCAGTCTGTTATGGGAGGACTCTGCCACTTAGCATGTTATGGGGGGGATTCTGCCACTCAGCCTTTTATGGGGGGTTCTGCCACTCAGCCTGTTATGGGGGGGGGGTGTTCTGCCACGTAGCTTGTTATGGAGGGATTCTGCCACTCGGTCTGTTAGGGGGGTTCTGTAACTCAGCCATTAATGGGGGGGGTTCTGCCACTCAGCCAGTTATGGGGGGGTTCTGCCACTCAGCCAGTTATGGGAGGACTCTGCCACTTAGCATGTTTTGGGGGGGACAAACTGCAGGAGGGCAGATGTGACCAGAAAAGTCTCCAGACATTTTTTAACCCCATTCCGCCCCTGATTGCTGGACTATTCAAGCACTCCCCTGTGCAAAGCACACTTCCTTGGCCCCAGACCCAGAAAGCAGCAAAGGGTCAAAGTTTTTGCTTCACTTCCTCTCTTTGGTGATCAAGCTGGAGGTTAATATATCAGGATGGGCTAGTGTCATTGCAGTGTCACTGTCACAGTATTTTATACAGCATTTTGTGCTATAGTGGTTACCACTATTCATGCCTGAAAATAATATACATGATATTGCCAAGCATTAATATGCACGCCAAACAGCTCTGATTGACCAAGAGTCCACTCATGTGCCATAGGACCAGGGAATAGTGAGTTTGTACTGGGCGATCTGGGTGATTTCTAGTATCCTAGATCAGGATGCCCCGGGGGCAAGGAACAAGGCCCGGGATAATCAAAAGCTCAGGTTTTGTTCCGCTTCCCCTTCCGACTCTCTCCTTATAGTTCAGTTATAAAATATAAATATAGTTAGATCATTGCATCGGGCTACATCTGTCGCTGTCCTAAACTTTTTTCAGTATTTAAACTGAAGCAGAAATGGCTGAGATAACAAGGTTTACAGTTTTTACCTTACAATTTCTCATCTGAAGCAAGTGGACGTGGCCCTTGGAGGTGTGAAGCTGCATAATAATCAGCATAATGTCGGCACTGGGAGTGAGAGCACTTGCTAGGAGGAGGTTGAGCGGAAAGGAGGAAGGGAGGGGGTTAGCTGGGCTATAATGGCAGCTGTGAGAGTGCTATCAGTACAGAGGGAGGGGGGTGTGGTCTGGACTATCTCCTCAAGCTAGTACTGGTGGTCCACATCAGCAGGGTGGTGATGAGGAAGTGCATGGTGCACTCATGGTGCCGAGCTGAGAGGAGGCACAGCGCTGGAGGAAAGCTTGGCAACGTAAGCTGCTGATTATTTTTTTTTAAACTTTTGCATAAAAATCCATAAAGTCTTAATATATGTGCCGGGTTTCCCTGCATATGAAGGCTTAAATGTATGTCTACTATTTGATTCTACCATAAAATATTTAATTTCTTATATATTTTTCATTGTGTGAACCCATTGCTACATAGAGCTGTTATATCAGACCAACACCATGTCTCACCTAATGGGTGCTGGTGTGGTGGGGGCATTCCGATTGCTGCACTCCCTAAGTATTAACCCCATGCAGGCTGATTTTCTAACCTTTCTACTTTCTCCCGGATATGTGGCCAGCAGATTGCAAAGCACATAACTGCCAGCAGCCAAATGCGAAGCTTTGTTTTGCTGGGGGAGAAAGGAGAACGGTAAGATAATCTCAGCTTGGTTAATACGCATGTGGGGGGTAACAATCGAGAGGCACCTGCACCAAGTACAACCGGACCAACACACATTAGGTGAAAAATAGATATTGGTCCGGCCACTAAAGGGAATACTAGTCAAGATTATCAGGGAAAGAACAAGTTTAAAGTAGACCAACACCCAGGATTGTGACTATCCTGGGTTTTGGTCCACTTCGGTGGGGCACCCCGATCGGGGGTGCCCCGCTGTGTGAAACCCCCCCTTGAAAGCCCCAAAAAGTCACCTCTCCCCGCTTCCACGTGACCGCTGCTGCCAATCCCCGCCGACGTACAAGCGGGAGGCAGCGACGGACAAGATAGCGCGCCCACCGCCGCCTCCTGCACGTCACTCTTACAGGGCGCGTGCCCGCGCTGGCCATTCACAAACGGCCAGCGCGGGTGCGCGTCCTGCTAGAGGGACGCGCGGGAGGTGGCGGCGGGCGCCGCTGGATCGAGGAGCAGGTAGGGATTTAGGGGTTTCTGGGGGGTTTCACACAGCGGGGCACCCCCGATCGGGGTGCCCCGCAGTCAGGGGACTGATCAGTCCGGGAATCTTATAGATTCCCGGGCCGAACAGTGGAGGGTGTTGGTCCACTTTAAGAAGCAAAATGATTTTTTCTATCTAGGCTTATTTGGGATTCATTGTATCGCCTGCAGTTATTCTTTATGTGAACCTTCGTGAACATCGGCATTAATTCTTCATTTCAAACTTTTGTTCTGCTTTACAGACTCCAAAAAGAAGAAAAAGGAGGGCAAGAAGCAGGACAAGATGGTGGACTGAACGAAGGGGAGAGGAAGAAGCCCGTAAAGAAGACACAACCTCTGGGGGGCGCTCCCGAGCCAATTTGCAACGAGGCTTAACAAACTGTCTACCTGTAGTAGAGGAAGGGAAGAGGGGAACTCTGTACAATGTAGTCTTTTACTTGGTGGTGGGGGATTTTCTTTAAACCATAACATTGTGCTAGCCGATATTTACTGTGTATTAGACGTGTGTATATAGAGGAAGGTTTAGACTTTTTTTTTAATTGGTAGTTGGGGGTGTGGGGTAAATATTATTCCTATATTATTTTTTCTGGTAACACTCCTATGTGTAATTAAACAGTGTCCCTCCATCTGCGGTGGAACTACTACTCTGAGCATGTATCTAAATTCTCCTTTAATTCCTATTTGGGACACCCAACAACAATGTAACTAATATCTAACCTAATTATTAGTTATTTAATGCAACATATGAGCAGTAATGGCCAATACAGAAAAATGAAATGACTGTCTCTTGAGTGTTAGATGGACCAGAAAATTGGACCTCTGTTGGTCTTCTGAGACCTGCTGGACGGGGCATCTGAATTGCTGGATGCCCTGCACCGCATACTGAGGAAGCCTTTACCCTGGCCTCATTTCCAACCTGCTGCAAGCCCAATCCCTAGTCCTAATGCTCACCACATGCCCACAAAGCTTTGCTGGCCCATGTGACCTTGTTGTCTTGTACAGTGCTGTGTCTTCACCAAAATGGTTGCCAGCAGTCACTTGGAGCTATGATCGCAGCCAGAATGAAGGCATGCGGAAGTAGGTATGTATTGGTTGGCCCTTACTACTTGGTTCAGGGACCCTCCTGTCTTATGTGAATAGAGGTTCACTTATAGAGACTATACTGGGGAGGGGGGATTTTTTTTTTTATGTTGAAGCATCTGCTTTTTTCCCCTCTCTTCTCTGACCAAATCCCTGGCTGAAGCTCACTGTGACAATATAGGTTGCATATGCTTGGTGGTGTTATAGTGCACTTCCTCTATTGTTGTGTGTGTGCTATTACACTTGCTGACATACTGTACAATAAGCAATAGAGGGAGCTCTTCCATGAAATGAAATCTATGCGCATTGCATAGAAGGCTGCATCCAGTTATGGGGTGAGGGACGGTTGAAGGAAAGGGGTCTGTAGAGGGGATTTCTAGAATCCAGAATAGAAATAGGAAAGATAGGGATGTCTGGCAGAGAAAACAGAGAGGCCACTGAAAGGACACGGGGGGGGGGGGGGGGGTAATAAGAAAATATAGAGAAAAGTCTTGAAAACCACATTTGTATCTGAGGGAATCAATAGCAAGTGAGCAAGCATTTCCAAATAATATTAAAGCTCTCTACTGGCTTTCCAGCTTCAAGTAGCACCAGTAAGTAGACAAATGGCGCGTTTTTTGAATTTTAGTGCCCGCCCCCGAGGAATCCTCCGCACAATCTTGTGTGTTCCCTATACTTTTTAGTTTGTACAATAAGCACTAGAAGGATAGGCAGAAGGAACCCATGGTGGTACAGTACATTGCATCGCATCCCTCAGTGTATAGAAACAAAGTGGGTCATTGAAATGGGTGAGGGAGGGGTAATATGCAGTACAGTGGCGCTCATAGAATCTGTATCTAGTGAAAACAATACCATGTGTGGCGCAAATCCAAATGATAATAAAGCCAGATGGTGTGCCCTTCTCTCTACAGTCTTCAAACGACATCACTGATTGAGCACATGACCTTTTTGCATTTTAGTTCCCACCCCTGAAGAATCCCAATCTTGAGGAAGGTCACCCCTGAGGAATCCTTTACATATTCTTGCTGTGTCATCACAGAAGCATATGGCCCTCCTGTGTTTCATTTGTGCACTTCTGGCCACTGACATACTTTACAATATGCACTAGATCAGGGTAGCCCAACCCCCCTCTCCAAGGGCCATGATGAGTTTTTTTCGGATCTCCAAGTAGCCTGCTCAATAGCTCTGTCTTACTTTATTTCATCTGTTAATTTGTGAGGAGATCTGCAAAAGGTGAGCTGTTGGGGGCCCTTGAGGAGAGGGATGGGAAAAACTGTACTACAGGGAGCACAATCAAGAATAAGGAACTCATGGTGGTGTACCGTGCTTCATCTCCAGTATACAGAAACAGGGAAAATTACTAAAAAAAGCAAAGGGTCACATAGAGGGAGTTCATAGAAGCCTCTGGATCTGGTGAACAAAATAACAAACGGGTAGGAATTTCCAAATTAAATCTCAACAATTTTCAAGACTGCTGACTGTACACATGGACCTTTTTGAATTTCTGTATCCGCCCCTGAGGAACCCTTGGCCTGTTTTTTAGTCTTTAGTTATGTAAAGACCTGGCAAGAGTTAGATACTCTGACTGGGGCAGATTGGTCAAAGGGAGCACAGGGACAATTCCTAGTGGGATCCCACAGTTTAAAGGGGAACAAAACCCTGAGCGTCTAAAAGATTGCAGGGCCAGCCTTCCCCCAGGGCATCCCAAAATGGGAAACCCCCCAGGTCGCCCATAATAGCTAATCTCTTACCAGTCCAATGGCGCATGTGCAGGCTCTACTCTACAGACCAAATGGCTCTGATTGTTTTCAATGGGGAGCACAAGTGGGATAGGCTAGGATGGGAGCGTGCGCACCACTGGTGTTGCGAACTCTTGCGCTACCCATTGAAGCAAATCAGAGCTGTTTGCCAATTGACATAGTCATAGCAAACGGCTCTGATTGGACAAGAGCCTGCGCACGTGCCACTGAACTGGAAAAAGGCGAGTTATTATGGGCGATCTGGGTGGCTCACACAGCGGGCCATTCCAAAACTGGATGCCCCTTGGGGCACGGAACAAAACCTGATATAGTCAAAATCTTTTTTAGTTCCGTTTTAAAGTGGAACTACAGTCATTTTTGCAGTACTACCTAGCAGTGGGTCAGCACGACCCGGGCTGCCCTGCTGGGTTTCACTGCTGGTAAAATAAGAAACCAGGTGCCGGGATACTCACCACTTCCAGGTCTCTTCTGCAGCAACTGTAGTTCCACTTTAAGGCCAAACTGGGCATAACTTTTAGCACAAAGCCCCCCAGTCCTTCCTGTTCCTGGCCCACCCCCAGTCTATGTTTTGCCCCTGCAATGCTCAGCATCATGGCTGTAGGGTGGGCCTAGCCACCACTAACACATTGTCTGCCCCTACAATACTAGAGCTTCAGTACCATTGTGCTATAGCAACAATCCTCATAGTGCATTGGGGGTTTTGGGGTTCTGCAGGTCATAGGCTGGCCAGAGCCAGTAAAATCCCACGCTGAATTGTGGCCTCAGTTTGCCTCCGTTGGTGACCTCCAACCCTCTGCTGTCATAAGTATTCAGTGACGTGGGGGGTCAATACAGGGAGTGAGGATAAACGCATACCTCCGAAGTGTCCCTGATTTGTAGAGACTTCCCATCTTTTGAGCCCAAGTCCCCCTGTCTCTCGTTGTTCTCATTTGTCCCTCTTTAGGTGTAACATGCAGATCTGCATCAATAAATGATACATTTATATTCCAAGTGTTTATATTGTTGTAACTGTTACACCCTATCTCCTATTCATCCCTCAATGATGGTGCATGGCTTAACTTACAAATGTCCCGCTTTCCCACCCTGAAAAGTTGCAAGGTATATAAACGTCCCAAGTGGAGGTCATAGGTTGAGGGTGTTTCTAATGTCACCTATATTTTGTGCCCAATTCAGAACTTCAACTTTAAAAGGATTTTTGTTGTTATTGAGATGAAGCCTTCTCCCTGTAGCTGATGTTTTATATTTATTCATGACCACCTTTTATTTATCATTGCAAGGTGCCCCTCTTGCAATAGAAAAAAGGTGGTCATGAATAAATAAAATACAGGGGCTAGGCTACAGAAAAAGGGGCCAGAACAGCTTTATTCAGCAGGTTACCCATATAAATCTTCTGCATGGCAGATACGCAAACAATTCTTGCTTTTACACTTATCCTGGTCAATCCCTTTAAATAAAAATAAATAATAAAATAATATTAATAAATAATAATAAAAATAATAAAATTATCTATTTCAGTGGATCCTTATATTTAAAAAAAAAAAAAAAAGAACGGGGGAAGGGGCTTGCCCGACCTTTAATGGTAGTGGCGCCCCTTAGTCACTGCTTGGTTCAAAAGAAATAAATAGTAATGTGACTTGGTCCTGCTCCCTATTCTATAACAATTTAATGGGGGAACAGGTGGGTTAAACCCCTCCCCTAGTTGGGGATAAGGGAATAAAACCTCCCTGTTATTTGGGAGGGTCAACAGGGTCCAAACTCCCTCCGAATAACAGGGAGGTTTTATTCCCTTATCCCCAACTAGGGGAGGGGTTTAACCCACCTGTTCCCCCATTAAATCCTTATATTTCACCCGCACCCTGCCCAGAACCGAACAGACTTGGATATAGGAGAACAGAATGGGGCATCAGAGGTGGCAGGAAATAAGAAGCATGGCGGGTTGTTGCTCAGTGCTGTCATTCCAGGTGGCTTCAAATAAGTTTTCTTCTTGTAGATTATCCCCCCTTTTAACATAAGCATCAGATTAAGCGTGACATAACAATTACAACATCACAATTTTCTCCCTGAAAGCCTTCAATTTTCCACCTCATTTGCAGATTCGATATAGGGCCCAGATATCTTCGTTTCATATGCATAGTGAGAGTATATTAAAATAAGGTGCTAGAAGTACAAATGATCTCAGTGGGTGTGGTTGGCATGAGATGCAGGAAGCTCTCAATAATCAGAGATGTTAGATAGTCAGCTCTGCTGGGTAGTGTCATCATGATGAAGCTGGGAATGAAACGTATCACTGGTCGCCACTGGTCGTTGTGATGTCATATGAAGGATTGAAATGTTATGTTATCACTGTGCTGGTGTAATGATGAATCCGAGTCCCGCACCCGCCACTCTCAAACTTTATTCAAACTGCTTATAGCGATGACGGTGTTTAATAAACTAATCATGACTGATGTGCGATGGCTTCTGTGTCTGATTGCTAATGCAGAGAAAGGAAAACTGCTGCAGTGAGAAATGTATACGAGTTGTCAGATCGATTCAGAGGCTAATTTAAAGTGGACCAACACCCACGGGTGATCGGCCCGGGAATCTATAAGATTCCCGGGCCGATCACCCCCCACCCCGCGGGACATCCGAGATCGGGATGTCCCGCGGGGTGAAACCCCCCCCAAACACCCCAACTCACCTACCTTATCTTCGGCGGCGGCCGGCCGCCGCCGCCTCCCTCGCGCCCCTGTAGGCGTGCGCGCCTCCGCGCCGGCCGTCTGCGAATGGCCGGCGCGGGGGCGCGCGCGTTCAAAGTGACGCGAGGGAGGCGGCGGCGGCGGCCGCCGCTTAGACGTTCCTTGTACGTTGGCGCTGGGAGCGGGGAGAGGTGAGTTATTCGGGGGGTTAGGGGGGGTTTCACACAGCGGGGCACCCCGATCGGGGGTGCCCCACCGAAGTGGACCAAGACCCAGGATAGTCAAAATCCTGGGTGTTGGTCCACTTTAAGACTAGCCACGTATCGCCATGTGAGCGTCTATGTAGCAGCGCTTAGAGCCTGCAGTGATAAATGTGATGTGTGTAGGGGCGCAGTAGAAGCGCTCTCCCTGATTCACTGCAGAGCCAATGGAGAACACTAGGAGGCTGATTTATTAATAGCGACATGTAGCGACAGTTGAGCGACTGTAGCGGTATTTTCACAGCGCCCGCTAGTAGTCGCTGTGCTTGGCCGTTGTTCGGTTGTTGACAGCGACTCAGTCGATGTGGCGTAATGTTGAATACAACGTTACGAGTCGCTATTTGACAGGTTCCGCGATGTATGGGTGCGCATGATAGCGACTGGTCAGAGCGACCAGCTTCCACCATATTCATCAAAAAATCACGCTCAAAAAATTCAAGCGCTGTGAAATGCATGTTTAAACCCCAGAGAGCTGGCGGCGATGGGTTAAAAGTAGTTTTTTAACCCCCAAACCACCATATTTTTGGAAACCAAAAAAAAAGTATTTTAAATAATTTAGTAATATGAATACAATAATATCAGATCTGTAATATGAATTCTGTACAATTTTTTTTTAATTTTTTTTCCCTTAAAAAAATTATCTAAAATGGCAGAAGTGGTCACAGATTTTTTTACATTAAAAAAAAAACAAAAAAAACAACAATTAACAATTAATTAATTATTATTATTTAAAGATATTAATATTAATATTTAAAGATTGTTCCATTGAAATGCATTGGAGAGCGCCAGGTAGCGAGAGGTCATACCTGTCGCTGTTCAAGGTCGGACGTTGGCGCTGTGGGTTGAGGCTGGAATAATGATGAATGAGTCGCTATATGGCGCTATCTCAGTCGCTAAGCAGGATTGGCTTGATAAATGTGTGATTGTGGTGGGGAGCCGGCGTTCTCGTGGCGGGGCCCGTCATTACCAGCAGCTCACCAGTCGCTACCTGTCGCTATTCCTTCATAAATAAGGGCCTATGTAGCAGCGCTTAGAGCCTCCGCTAGTGGACGCTGCAAGCGGGTGTCTGGCGCTGTGACGTAGCGTAGCGGGCGGACAAGTGGCGCTCTAGTATCCTGTCCTGTAGTGATGAATGTGATGTGTGTAGGGGCGCAGTAGAAGAACTCTCCCTGATTCACTGCAGAGCCAATGGAGAACACTAGGTGGTGTCCCGAGGCGACCAAGACAACGCTACATCTAACAACAGGACAGCGCTGCAGCCAACAATAGGTAGCGACAGTTAAGGCCCTTATTTATCAAGGGCTAGCGCCAGGTAGTGTCTGACGAGCGCCAGGTACCGCCAGCTATCGGCGGCTACCGAATCAAGTACGCCCGGCAGCGGTCACAATGACGCATTTATCACGCTAAATGAGGCTAGCGCCGGCGAGAGCGTCAGCTAGCGCGGGATTCATCATGTAGCCGACTGCAACGAACAGCGCCGCTGCTAATCCCATCACAGCGACAGGTATGACCTGGCGCTCCCTGGCGTGGTCCAATGCATTTCAATGGAGCAATCTTTAAATAATCATAATTAATAGCTATTACTGTTTTTTTTTTTTTAATGCCAAAAATTCTGGGACCACTTCTGCAATGTTAGGAATTTTTTTAAAGTAAAAAAAAAAAAAAAAAAAAAAAATGTGCAGAATTGATATTACAGGTCTGATATTCATGTATTCATATTACAAAATGTTTAGAAAAACTTGTATAATTTTTACATATGAAAAAAAAAGGTTGTTTGGGGGTTAAAAACTACTTTACACCCATCGCCGCCAGCGCTCTGGGGTTTAAACAAGGAATTCACAGCGCGAGAAATTTTGGAGCATGATTTTGTAATGAATCTGCAGCAAGCCGTTCGCTCTGGCCATTCGCTGTCAGGCGCACCCATACAAGCGGAACCTGTGAAACAGCGACTCCTAACCCCGTATTCAACATTACCGCACACCGACTGAGTCGCTGTCAACAAGCAAACCCCGGCCAAGCACAGCGAATACTAGCTGGCGCTGTGAAAATCACGCTACTGGCGCTCATCTGTCGCTACCTGGCGCTATTAATGAATCGGCCTCCCCGCCCACACATAAAAAAACTACACAGAACCAGCGTTGGCGCTCTAAAACTGGGCGCTCTAGCGTTGAGCGCCAGAAGCTATGTGCTAAAAGTCTGTTTCTCAACACATATCCACCAGCACCTGAGCAAAAATATATGGAATGACATTGTTTTATCTCTGTGACAATGACAATGCAATGTCAGACCTGCACATACAATTCTGTATAAAAAAAACAATAAACACAATAAAAGTGTTTGGTTGCCGGGCAGGAGAGGACACACAATGATTTGAACCAAAATTTTAAAAAATTACTTTAGCAAAATGCAATTTATACACAACCAAATAAAACACCATTGAAATGTATGGTAGAGCGACACTGGGCGACAGATACTATATGGCGCTGCTGAACCTAGAGCGCCGGCGCTATACACGACACTATACACTGAGCCACCTCTAGTGATACATGTGACGCTACATGGCGCTGTTAGAGGCGCTCACCAGATTGACTTTCATATATATGGTTTTCACATATTGCTCCCAGCGTTCACCCAACGCTACGTGGCGCTACCTGGCATACGCGTTAAATAATCCCCAAAATGTTGTTACAGGTTCCTAACTGGATCATTGCAACCGTAAATGCTGGGATTAATAATGGACCTTCAGGCAGAACTCTCTCACCTCCACCCAGCATCATCTTTGGGTTGTACTTCTGCCGAAAACCCCTTAAACCAAGCAGGGACGGCCCAGTGCAAGAATTCAGGATGGATGTGAAAAAAAAAGAAAGACTGAAGGTAGACAAGAGAGAAATAAGAGGAAAATGAAGAAGCTGAAAACAGATGGGATGGAAGGAATGTGGAAAAAAGAAAGGAGGAGAAGATAAAAAAAAGATAGGTTGACATAGAAGAAGACTGTGAGAGCAAGATGGGAGGAATGAGAGATAGAGAGAGAGAGAGAATGAGATTGAGACAGACAAAATGTAGAAAAACAAGCATGCAGAGAAGAAAGAGGGAGAATGAAAGTGAGAAAAGAAATAGGAATGCAGAGATAACGAAAGAAAGCAAAAGGAAAAAAAAGAGAAAAAGGGAGAGGAAAAAGAAATGCAAGAGCGATAAAGAAAGGTAGAGAGAGAAAGAAAGGATTCAAGAAAGAAACAAAGGAAGAGAGAGAGAGAGAGAGAGAGAAGAAAGAGAAAGCAAGAGAGAGAAAGAAAGAAAATAAAACAAAAAAGGAAAGTAACAAAAGAAAGATGGAAGGTATGGTAAAATGACTTGAAAAAGTGGGGAAAATATGGAAACAGAGGAAAATGGAAGGATTATGAAATAAGAGAGAAAGAAGGAGAAAGGCAAATTCAGGAAGAATGAAAAAGGTAAAAGAGAACTATAAAGAAACATGCAAAAAATAAAATGAGAGAGAGAGGAGTATTTTGGAAATGAGAGGCCTGCCGCTCCAGTTAGGAGCTCCTAGCGCCCCCCAAATTTGGATGTGTATCCCCCACATCGCCCCATACACTCACCTTCCTTCTGCTCCCACTGCGCAGACTCATTTTCACCTACACACCTGAAGGGACCCGAGTGCGCCATCAGCCGCATCCACTGCCTGTGCTGCCCATTTAGAAAGCCCGGGTGGGCATGGCTAGAGGCGAGCGGGCATGCGTCCGCATCGCAGACATGGTGAAGGCTCAGGGGAAGGTGAGTGGATTTCACACTGTGGGGCATCCCAATACCGGAAGCCCCAAGAACAGGAACTCGGACGGTCCAAAAGCCTTTTAGAATCCAGGGCTTCCAATGTTCCTCTTTAAAGTGGACCAACACCCTCCCGTGATCGGCCCGGGAATCTATAAGATTCCCGGACCGATCAGCCCCCTGACTGCGGGGCACCCCGATCGGCTGTGTGAAACCCCCCAGAAACCCCTAAATCCCTACCTGCTCCTCGATTCAGCGGCGCCCGCTGCCGCCTCCCGTGCGTCCCTCTAGCAGGATGCGCACCTGCGCCGGCTGTTCGTGAATGGCCGGCACGGCGCGCGCCCTGTAAGAGTGACGCGCGGGAGGCAGCGGCGGGCACGCTCTCTTGTCCGTCGCTGCCTCTCGCTTGTCCGTCGGCGGGGATTGGCAGCAGCGGTCACGTGGGAGCGGGGAGAGGTGAGTTTTTGGGGCTTTCTGGGGGGTTTCACACAGCGGGGCACCCCCGATTGGACCAAAACCCAAGATAGTCAAAATCCTGGGTGTTGGTCCACTTTAAAGATAGGTCGGGATGGTGCTCTGTGCGACCGCACACACCATACACCCCAAAGGGCAGCCATGAAACCAACTGGAAATCTGGCCTAAAAGGAGAGCCTGGGCTAGTAAAAAAAAACCCACTGATCACCGCCTAAAGGCTAGATCCCAAAATGAGAGCAAGCCCCCATCCAGCCCCCAGTGCGCATACTGTATTGTGTGTCCAGCACTAATAGCATATCAGTGATTGACACCCATTTGATTCGTCCCTTGTGGGCAGATCATGGGATGGCTAAAAAGAAGTTGGCGATGACCAGGATACGACCTTCTATGTTATTATAAGCTGATGTATACAGTATATGTGTATTTACAATTCAATTACTAACCTTCACCTCCTGGATCCTTGTCCATTACAGTGAGGACTGCCGATGGGAACCTCATAACTTCTACTCTAATTTTACCATATCTTAGAATATAGATTTTATAGTGGTGAATCCAGCAATTCACCTAGTATAGCTCCAAACCATCGCACCTCCTCCACAGTAATTAATAAATGAATTAAATATACATCATGAATTCATAAATAATTTATTAATAATTACCCACAAAAATTACATAACAGACAATTAAAAAAAGACTAGACCGTACATTCTCAAGGGCATCCCCATTTTACCCAACCCAATCCCATTGATAGGATATTTCAGTATTCATATAACCAAACAGTCCATAAAGTGCATAAGTGCTAATCTGTGCAAGTATAACATTAATGGTACAAAATGTGTCAAGAAAAAAGAAAGAAAGCAGACTAAAATGTCAAACACAACAAAACCAATTAGAAAACACACATCACCTGAGTGTATAACTCTGAAGTGTTCCCCAGGAATGCCCAGGTCAAGTATCTTAGGCCCTTATTTATCAAGGGCTAGCGCCAGGTAGTGTCTGACGAGCGCCAGGTACTGCCAGCTATCGGCGGCTACCGAATCAAGTACGCCCGGCGGCGGTCACAATGACGCATTTATCACGCTAAATGAGGCTAGCGCCGGCGAGAGCGACAGCTAGCGCGGGATTCATCATGTAGCCGACTGCAACGAACAGCGCCGCTGCTAATCCCATCACAGCGACAGGTATGACCTGGCGTTCCCTGGCGTGGTCCAATGCATTTCAATGGAGCAATCTTTAATTAATCATAATTAATTCCTATTAATGTTTTTTTTTTTTTTTTTTTTTAATGTCAAAAATTCGGTGACCACTTCTGCAATGTTAGGATTTTTTTTTAAGGTAAAAAAAAAAAAAAAAAAAAAAAAAATTTGTGCAGAATTGATATTACAGGTCTGATATTAATGTATTCATATTACAAAATGTTTATAAAAACTTGTATAATTTTACAATCAAAAAAGATGGTTGTTTGGGGGTTAAAAACTATTTTACACCCATCGCCGCCAGCGCTCTGGGGTTTAAACAAGGAATTCACAGCGCGAATAAATTCGGAGCGTGTTTTGTTAATGAATCTGCAGCAAGCCGTTCGCTCTGGCCATTCGCTGTCAGGCGCACCCATACAACGCTGAACCTGTGAAACAACGACCCCCCCAGCCCGTATTCAACATTACCGCACACCGACTGAGTCGCTGTCAACAAGCAAACCCCGGCCAAGCACAGCGAATACTAGCTGGCGCTGAGAAAATCACGCTACTGGCGCTCATCTGTCGCTACCTGGCGCTATTAATGAATCGGCCTCTGTGAATATAAATAGCTGGGTGGACCCAGCTGGGACCAATCTTTTCTACCCAGGGAAGCTAATTGTGGCGCCAACGCACATCATCACATGACACTACATGCTATAAACTGAAGGGAATAAGTAAAACCCCATGCAGCAGGGTCCTGCTTGCTACAAACCTTACCCGGCAGTCACCGCTCATTCTGCATCAAGAATTTACTTGTCAGTCCTTGTTCATTATTATACCAAACTGACGACTCCTGAGGAAGCCCTATTCTCTCTAGGGTGAAACGCGCGAGTATAGTTACATTTTTAGTAGTTACAACAAACTGTAATGTATATAGGTTGACCCTTATGATAAAAAAACTGATGTAATATGTTTTGTTAATTCAATTGTAAATACACATAGATAGTAAATAGTAAATACTAGTAATAATAATAATAGTAAATAGTAATAGTAAATACACATACACTACAATAAAAATAAGCAGTCAGAGTGAGTGGCTGGAGGTAGGTGCCCTGGCAATTCTTCTTGAAAGAATAGATTGTCAGGCATAATTTTGCTCAGCAATCTATTCTGATGCTTATGCAGCATGGGCGCGTGGAGGTAGGTAAGAGATATGGCAATCCCAGGGCCATCCTCAATCCGGATGCAACTGTTCATCAGACCAAAAATCAGGGGGGGCAGCAAAACTGGGTTTTTAGTCTGCTTGGATGTCGACCTAAAGTATAAAAAATGACTTTAGATCCTCTTTGACAGTCATTTTCTGGGCTATCCTGATTTGGGATGCCCCTCTAGTTGATAAAAAAATAAATTCATAGCAGGCAAAAAAATGGGCATGAAGCTCTGTATGATGGGGGACAGGAAATAGTTGTACTCAACAGTGAACAAGTCTCCTATTGGAGAAGGATTAGCTACGGTACATGTGTGCAGCTTTTTACTGCCACCTATTGGATGGCACTCCTCTAGAAAAAGGTAAGTGTCCCTCTAATGCAGAGTTCACTGTTGGGGTGAATTAGGCTAGTTTAGTTTCCCTGTGTACCAAGACCCTCCCTGGCAGAGAAAAGAGTTTAATACTTAGAGGCCGATTTATTAATAGCGCCAGGTAACGACAGATGAGCGACTGTAGCAGTATTTTCAGAGCGCCCGCTAGTAGTCGCTGTGCTTGGCCGTTGTTCGGTTGTTGACAGCGACTCAGTCGGTGTGCGGTAATGTTGAATATTGGGTGAGAAGTCGCTATTTGACAGGTTCCACGCTGTATGGGAGCGCATGATAGCGACTGGCCATAGCGACCGGCTCCCACCAAATTCATTAACAAATCACGCTCAAAAAACTCTTGCGCTGTGAAATGCATGTTTAAACCCCAGAGCGCTGGCGGCGATGGGTTAAAAGTAGTTTTTTATCTTACATTGCAGAAGTGGTAACAGAATTTTTCACATAAAAAAAAAAAAAAATTAATAATTATTTATGATTATTTAAAGATTGTTCCATTGAAATGCATTGGAGAGCGCCAGGTAGCGAGAGGTCATACCTGTCGCTGTTCAAGGTCGCTCGCTGGCGCTGTGGGGTGAGGCTGGAATAATGATGAATGATTCGCTATCTGGCGCTCTCTCAGTCGCTAAGCAGGATTGGCTTGATAAATGTGTGATTGTGGTGGGGAGCCGGCGTTCTCGTGCTGGTGACCGTCATTACCGTTCGCTCACCAGTCGCTACCTGGCGCTATCCCTTGTTAAATAAGGGCCTTACTCAGTGCACGACCTAATAGTTTTTGACAGTGCAGGGGAATGCGGTCACATGATCTTGGAGAGTGAATATTTTGCCTAATTTTCAGGCTTCCTTAGGTTTGGTGGTGGTGAGGAGCAGAAATTATCGAATGAGGTTGAGGTATTTGTTATGTATTTGTTACGTATCAGAAGACAATACCCCTTGTGAGATAATATATATATATATATATATATATATATATATATATATATATATATATTGGAAATACAACAACTTATTTTGTGTATTGCATATATAGTGCTGGAGTTTATTGATAGGACAGAAGATGGCGCTGCTACTTTTACTTATCTGTAGTCTCTCTCTGTTTTTAATGGTGAACTTCCTGTTTTTGCTTATTCTTCCTGCCTGTGAGCAATCCACCATGTTAAGATGACTACTCTGAATCCCCACATGTTCCAGTAAAACCAATTTGTTCCTCCACAATGTCTATCTAAAGTGCCACACCCAGCATTCAAACTCTGCAAAAAAGTTGTGGAGGGCTCTCCGCGTGATATGGTGAGCTCACCACATATGGCAACAAGCTCATTTGAAGAACTTCTCCACCTCAAAACTCTGGAGCCAAAGATATATATATATTTTCCTTTGCACTTAATTACAACCTCGGCTGTGAAGGTGCATCTCAATCTAACCGGGTACAAATGGTATAAAGGTGGTAATGTGTCAGGGGTGCCCTTTTTTGCAATCTAATAATATCATGTTAATAAGAGAGAATAATAGAATAAAGGTTTATTTCCCCATTAACAAAAACGTAACTGCCTTACTGCTAAAATGTATACATTTATAGCTATATATAGCTTATTCTTTTTTAAGAATTGCATACAATGCAATGATACATATAGTTTTACAGTTCCAAGTCACACAGACATTAGCAATCTCAATGCTTGACATGTTTCGCCGGTGTTAACGCGACTTCATCAGAAGCCTAAAAAGGTATGTATATATTTGCATAAGAAAATATTTAATTACAGCGCTGTTCATAGTTAGAATAATGTTACTTATATCTTTACACATACATGCTTTACTTTATGGGTAATCACTTTATTTTTATTTCTTTCCGGGGCAAAGGCACTTATATAATCTGTTCATTATATAAATATGCAGATGGTAAAATCATAGTTTTATATGTGTTATATGCCTAAAATATGTAATTAGTAAATTGTTAAATTAACCTGAAAAATCATGAAACTATGTAAAATATGTGACTGCGGTTGTATGAATTGGAACGGTAAAACTATATTTATAATTGTATTTAACACAAATCTAGAATGAAAGGAAATTTTAATGGACTCGATTAAAGTGGACCAACACCCAGGGGGGATCGGCCCGGGAATCTATAAGATTCCCGGGCCGATCAAATCCCTCCCCGTGGGGCATCCGAAATCGGGATGTCCCGCGGGATGAAACCCCCCAGGAAGCCCATAATCCTACCTTTTCCGCGTTCCAGCGGCGCATGCGCGTCTGCCGCCGCCGCCTCCCGCGCGTCCCTCTAGCAGGGCGCGCTCCTGCGCGGGCGCGCTCCCTGTAAGAGGGACGCGCGGGAGGCGGCGGCGGACGCGCTCTGCTTGTCCGGCGCTGCCTCTCGCTTGTCCGCCGGCGGGGATTGGCTGCAGCGGTCACGGAGCGGGGAGAGGTGAGTTTTCAGGGCTTTCTGGGGGGTTTCACACAGCGGGGCACCCCCGATCGGGGTGCCCCACCGAAGTGGACCAAAACCCAGGATAGTCAAAATCCTGGGTGTTGGTCCACTTTAATGTATGAATTTTATCAGTAAGGTGGTAGAGTTTGTGTCTAAGGGAAAATACTCCTAATTGTATATTAAAATGATCCCATACCCAGAAAAGAAGTTTATGTCGTCACCTTCTATCCCAATCTGTGTTACTTTTTGTTAATAAAACCTTTGCCCAATATTCATAACATTACAAACGGGATGGAGTGAGCCATATTGCTCCCTGGGCAGTCAGCCCCGCCTCCTGATGTGCAGCTTTCAATTGATAGTACATTCAGTTACAGTACACACAGCTCAGCACTGGGGATCACCCTTATCAGTTTTAAAAACTGCCAATTTAACAGTTTAGCTTGTAATTGAATGAATTAGCATATAGCTGCCATTCAACACCATACTGCTTACTGATTTCCTGAATATTGGGCAAAGGCTTTTGTAAAAAAAGGAACATGGGCTGTTTCTGGGCCCTAGGCTGGGGATAGAAGGAGATGACATAAACTTCCTTTCTGGGTATAGGATCACTTTAACAGAATTTGTTTAGCACTTGGTTGTTTATGGAGAGCCCCCAAACCCTAGTGAATACTGGTCCATATTAGTAACTTACCCCCTTAGCGCATGCGTGTGTGTTTTCTCACCAGACGAGCAGCATTTTATAGGGTTCACGGAAGGGCACATTTACACTGTTAATTACAAAGATGTCAATTATTTATAGAAATGACTTTCCTTCTCTTACACTAGAGGGAGCTCCCCACCCACCTACCAATTAAAGTGCAACTATAGGCAAATTTATATATTCTGTATATCACACTCTCATTGCTTATCCTGGTTTTATCAATGAAGAAATAAAACCTGACTATTCCCCTGTGTAATTTGTAGAGCTAATAATTTAACCCTGGTTGATGTATTGTTGGACAGGGACTTTATAGTGGCTCAGCACAGTTTGAGGAAACACTACATCCCTGTTACTGTGCACATTCCCAGCTTGACCACAAGGTTTTTTTTTATTTTACTCCTTATGCCTGGAGGGGGGTTAAAGAAAATAACAGTATAAGGCTATATTCACACCTATAAGTTAGTAATTCAAAGAAGCGCCAATGCAAACACAGTGTTTTGTGCTGCATAAAAGAGCCAGACATCTTAAAGCGGACCAAAACCCACATTTTTAACTAGCATCTACTGAATTACTACCCCCGTGAGCTTTACCTTTTGCCAATTTTCACTAGAGATGAGCGAACTTTTGAAAAGTTCGATTCGGCCGATTCGCTGAATTTCACAAAGAAATTCGGGTTCGGCCGAAACGAACTTTTACGAAGTTCCCCATCAAAAATGCGGGCCGGTAAAGCCGGCCGGCCCGCTCCCACCATGCCGGCATTTAAAGTGGAACAACACCCAGGATTTTGACTATCCTGGGTCTTGGTCCACTTCGGTGGGGCACCCCCGATCGGGGTGCCCCGCTGTGTGAAACCCCCCCGAACCCCCCGAACTCACCTCTCCCCGCGCCGACGGACAAGCCGCGGACAAGCGGCTCCTCCGCCGCCGCCTCCCGCGCGTCCCTCCTGACGCGCGCGTGCCCGCGCTGGCCATTCACAGACGGCCGGCGCGGGCGCGCGCACGTCTAGAGGGGCGCGAAGATAAGGTAAGGAGTTTGGGGTGTTTGGGGGGGTTTCACCCCGCGGGACATCCCGATCTCGGATGTCCCGCGGGGAGGGAGGTGATCGGCCCGGGAATCTTATAGATTCTCGGGCCGATCACCGGTGGGTGTTGGTCCACTTTAAAAAAACATAAAAAAAAAAAAAGCATTTTTGCCGGCATGGTGGGAGCGGGCCGGCCGGCTCCGCTGTCAGCGGAACCGGCCGGCCCACTCCCACCATGCCGGCATTTGAGAAAAAAGGCAAACACTTACCTGCAGGTCCGGAGCGTGGAGGCCGCTGATGACGCGCCCTCAGATGACAGCTGAGAGCGGCGCCGGCCTCCACGCTCCGGACCTGCAGGTAAGTGTTTGCCTTTTTTTTAAAATGCCGGCATGGTGGGAGCGGGCTGGCCGGTTCCGCTGACAGCGGAGCCGGCCGGCCCGCTCCCACCATGCCGGCAAAAATGCTTTTTTTTTTTTTTTTAAATGCCGGCATGGTGGGAGCGGGCCGGCCGGCTTTACCGGCCCGCCGGCCGGTTCCGCTGTCAGCGCGGAACCGGCCGGCCCGCTCCCACCATACCGGCATTTTTTCTTTGTTTTTTAAATGCCGGCATGGTGGGAGCGGGCCGGCCGGCTTTACCGGCCCGCCGGCCGGTTCCGCTGTCAGCGCGGAACCGGCCGGCCCGCTCCCACCATGCCGGCATTTTTTTTTTTTATTTCAGGAAAAATTCGATCGGCACGAACCACAAAATATTTGGGTTCGTGCCGAATCGAATATTTCCTGAAATTCGGAGCGAATTCCGGTTCGTCCGAACCGGTTCGCTCATCTCTAATTTTCACTGCCCCTACTTCACTCTAATCCCAGATAATGGCACCTGTTTAGCTATAAAGCTCCGCCCTCTCCATTTATTGCCACTGTTGTGGCAATGATGTCATGGCCACACCTATGCAATGACTGATTGTCTGTCATCCTACAGAGAGGGACAGCAAATAAATCAGTGTTCCAGGACAAATTGAAAAGCAAAAATATCTATTTCTAGTTCTACACCCTAAGAATGGAGCATTGGCAGGAGTTTTGGCCAAATGTATTTTACAAGCTCAGTGGGTTTTGGTCCGCTTTAAGGGTCTCTGCTAGGCACAGCCTGGACTAAGGGATGAATATCCAGTGGGCCCCACCCATTCGTTTGGTGAACTGGGTGTTACATCAGTGGATCTACTCACAGCTGACCTAAGAACCAGCTGTAATGGAGAATGGTAGGTTACTGGCAGCCGTTCAGAAGGTTTCAAGGACCAGAGGACGATTGGCAGAAATGGTGGACACTTCAGCAGCGAATAAGGCAACAACAACTGGTGGATGATCAACAGCAGGAGAGAAAGCAGGAAGGACTGGAGGGTTTGAGAAGGTGACGAGAACCAGAGAACCAACAGTGGCAGCAGAGAAGGTGGCATGGACCAAAGGACCACCTATGGCAGCAAAGAAGGTTCCAAAGACTAGAGGACCATCTGTGGCAGCAGAGAAGGTGGGAAATACCAGAGAACTAACAGTGGCAGCAAAGAATGTGGCAAGGCCCAGAGGATCATCTGTGGCAGCAGAGAAGGTGACAAAGACCAAAGGACCATCTATGGTAGCAAAAAAATTGGCATAGACTAGAGAATCAGAAAGAATGTAAAGTCGTATACTTGGGGTCTAACAACCTGAAGGCCACATATATTCTCGGGGGAGTAAAACTGTTGAGAAGGATCTGGGGGTACTGGTAGATCACAAGCTAAATAACAGCATGCAATGTCAAGCAGCTGCTTCCAAGGCCACCAAGATCATGCATTAATAGAGACATGAGATCATGGGATAGAGATGTCATTTTGCCTCTTTACAAGGCACTGGTGCGCCCTCACCTGGAATATGCCGTCTAGTTCTGGGCACCCATTCATAGAAAGGACGCTCTGACCATGGAAAGGGTGCAGAGGAGAGCCACGAAACCCAAGAGGAATGAATGATCTTAGTTATGAGGAAAGATTAGGGGAATTAAATCTGTTTAGTCTTGAGAGCAGACGACTGAAGACTGACATGATTAACTTGTATAAATATATAAATGGCCAATACAAAAAATATGGGGAAACACTATGTCAGGTAAAATCCGCTCAAAAGACAAGGGGGCACTCCCTCCATCTGGAGAAAAAAGATTCAGTCCCCGGAGGCGACAATAATTTTTTACCATAAGAACTATAATTCTGTGGAATATCCTCCCACAGAAGCTTGTTACAGCATCAACTGCTTAAAGCTTCAAAAAAGGATTAGATATCAGTAAAAAAATAAAATAAAACTTCCTCCTACCCCAACACCCTTGGTTGAACTTGATGGACATGTCTTATTTGAACCATATTAACTATGTATGTAACTATGTATGTAACCATACGTGGCAGCAGGGAAGTTGGCAAACACCTGAGGACCATCCGTAGCAGCAGAGAAGGTGGTAAGGGCGAGAAAATGTTTGGTGGCAGTGGAGAAGGTGGGATCTGGACGATGATGAGTGGCAATGGAGCTGAAGGGTGACCTGACCTGGCTTGTTCAAAGGGGCCCACTGAGACTCTTTTGCCCAATGGCCCACAAAAACCTGGAGATGCCCCTGCCCTTATGGTATAGCGGGGCCATAGAAAGCACCAGCTGTGATGTTATAACCTAGCATGAGCCCCAGATCCCATGATGCAGCTGCGAAAGAGTTTAGAGTAAGATAAATGCTGCATATCCTTATAACAGTGCTGACTGGGAGGCCGATTCATTAATAGCGGCAGGTAGCGACAGTTGAGCGACTGTAGCGGCATTTTCAGAGCGCCCGCTAGTTGTCGCTGTGCTTGCCCGTTGTTCGGTAGTTGATAGCGACTCAGTCGGTTTGCCGTAATGTTGAATATTGGGTGAGGAGTCGCTATTTGACAGGTTCCGCGCTGTATGGGAGCGCATGATAGCGACTGGCCCTAGCGACCGGCTCCCACCATATTCATTAAAAAATCACGCTCAAAAAATTATTGCGCTGTAAAATGCATGTTTAAACCCCAGAGCGCTGGCGGTGATGGGTTAAAAGTAGTTTTTTAACCCCCAAACAACCATATTTTTGGAAACCAAAAAAAAACAAGTTTTTAAAATAATTTTGTAATATGAATACATTAATATCAGACCTGTAATATCAATTCTGTACATTTTTTTTTATTTTTTATTTCCCTTAAAAAAATTATCTAAAATGGCAGAAGTGGTCACAGAATTTTTCACATTAAAAAAAAAACAACACATTAATAACAATTAATTATTAATATTTAAAGATTGTTCAATTGAAATGCATTGGAGCGCGCCAGGTAGCGAGAGGTCATACCTGTCGCTGTTCAAGGTCGGACGCTGGCGCTGTGGGCTGAGGCTGGAATAATGATGAATGAGTCGCTATATGGCGCTATCTCAGTCGCTATCTCAGTCGCTAAGCAGGATTAGCTTGATAAATGTGTGATTGTGGTGGGGAGCCGGCGTTCTCGTGGCGGGGCCCGTCAATACCGGCCGCTCACTAGTCGCTGCCTGTCGCTATTCCTTCATAAATAAGGGCCTATGTCTTCTCCACCTCCATATTCAACAGACCTTCTGCCTCTCTATCTTATATTATATATCATAATATTACTCTGATTTTAATATTTTTATATTATATTATTTGCATACTGTCCATGTAGCACAGACATGTAAAACATAACTTTTGGCATAGGTAAAATGGATATATATATATATTAGTAATAATAATATTATTAAAAAAAAAATAATATTAATAAAAATAGTAAAATAAATATCGCTTGATTTCCACCCTCCACCTGTCCTTAAACCTGACAAAGGAAATACTGTATGATAAAAAAAAATTCAAGTGGTTGCCATGGTAACCACAGTTTCCATAGCAACCACCTGATTATTTATATTTGTGTTTTATGAGTGCATTTCAACATGATTCCTGAACCTAAACAGTATCATTAGTGAGACAGTAATTACAAAAATCAGGAGATTCCGCGACAACCAGACTTTTGTGCCGCTAAAGAAGCTCGACAATGGTGGCAACACACCAGAAGCACTTAATGTTATATGGAAGGTTAGACAGGGCTGTTGCTGTTTAATAGGCACCTGTACTCACCTACCCCAGGGCCTAAGATATACACTTCCCAAAGGAGGGGCATCAGCCTGTCCTTCAACTGTAGGCAATAGCTCCTTTGTCCTTCCAAGCTGCTTAGCCACGTGCATAGTGGGACCTGCTGCCAAAATGGCCTTCTTCAGTGTGCATGGCGCCCTCTGTTGACCTGGCTGCAACTAGATGACATTGCTGCATGTCAACACCCACATTCTCATGGGCTGGACTACAGAAAAGAGGCTAAACCTCAACAACAACAGCTTACCAGGATGAATCCTCTGAGTGGCAGGCATGCAAATAATGATTTGTATTTACACTTAGCCTGGACAATCCCTTTAATGAATGACCTTCTGAGTGACTGATGTACACAAGAGGGGGAAGCCGAGTATGTAACCCAGAAGGGTACCGCTTTTACTGAGAAACAAATAGTGCTCTATCATAATAATATGCATATGCCAAAGAGGAGTTATCCTTTAATCTTGGGTTAACCCTTTAACTGCCAGCCTACCTAGAGTTCTTGTCACCCTCTGTTGTCAGACCATTTTTCACTATTTTGTGCTACACATTTTCAATTGTGATTTTTGAAGGGATTTCTAAGGAAAATGATAAATAGTTTTTTCAGCCTGGGCTTTTAAATGAAATTGTTTGTCTTGTTTGTCATTTGCGAAGTGTATTCTCAATATGTTGGGGTGAAATATGTACAACAAAATAAAAAAAATCTGTTTTTTACAATTTGTAGTGCTTTTTTGTAATAAATTTTTTTAATTTTCAATTAAATGCATCTGAAAGCCCCACTTCTCCCGGTTACAACAGTACTACATATATATTGGTAGATACAGTTTCCTGCCCAGGAGACTCCCCCAAACTGCAAAGAGCACTTTATAACATTTTTTTTAACATTTACAAATAAAATACAACTAGCGTGGGGCCCCCCTAGGGGGGAGTGCATTTTTTGGGAATTTAAGGGAACCAGCTATGGGGGCTTGTAGAACAGGGCACAGGGGCCAGCCTTGGTGGCCCCCCTGCCCTGAAGGCTACAAGCCCGCACAGGCTAAATTGCCCACGGGCCCTTCTGCCCCCCTGGGCTTTGGGGAGGCAGGTGATGGGGGGCTGGGGGTTAATGGCAAGTCACCCACTAGCCACAAGTGACTTGCCAGCCACCTAAGCCTTGTGAACTGGTATAGGGGTCTCATAGATCTCTTATCGGTTCACAAAGGGTTAAATGTTAAAAAACACACTGACACAGAGAAAAAATATTTTATTATTATTTTTTTAATACTTATCTCCCATCCATCCTGGAGCACTGTGTCTCATGCTGATCACTTTGGCTTCTGCTCTCCTGCTGCTGGAAGACATTTATACCTGCTGGGTGACAGGTAACACAGGGTTCATTTAAAAAATGACATAGGATCCCCCCTTAAACCAGACTTTCACCCCAAATAAGAGCATATTTTATATGTTTCCACCACCCTGTACATACAGTTTGCTCACATTAAAAATCATCATACCTGCGCCCACTACATTTTCTGAGCCTTTAAACATTCAAGATGGCGTCTCAGGCTGCCTGCAAACAGGAAGTGTCTTCTGACTGTGCCACTGTGCATTCTGGGATTGCTGTCTTTCTCCTGACCCCAACTCTGCTCTGTCTGAGCAAATCACACAACTACGCCCCCTGCTTTCACCCCCTCTCCTCTCCTCAGTATGTGATGCTTCTGAGGCAAGATGGTTGCACCCATATACTAGAGTCCTGAACAGAGTTGCAGCCCAGTGAGGGAAAGAATAATAAGTAAGCCACTAAAAACTTAAAATATTTAAATGTTAGATGCTGGGGAATAGTTTTTAGGGGGTTGGGCTTATCATTATATGATGCTGAAGGTCTGGTTTAAAAAATCAAAAACAAAATGGCGTAAGGTTGCTTCCCTACCCAGTATAACCAGCCCAGGAACCATCTATGGGGGCTTGTGCAACAGGGCACGGGGCCCACCTTGGTGGCCCCCCACCCTGCAGGCTACAAGCCTGCACAGCTAATGGCCCTGGAGTCTTCTGCCCCCCTGGGCTTTGAGGAGGCAGGTAATGGGGGGACTCAGGGTTAATGGCAAGTCACCAAGTCACCCCAAGCCTTGCGAACTGGTATAGGGGTCTCATGGATTCTTTACCAATTCACAAAGGGTTAACAGTAAAAACACACACACACACAGTGAAAATGACTTTATTAAAAAAAAGCTTCTCTGTCCCTCGCCGATCTTGATGACAGATACGGTGATCGCTGGAGGGGAGAGGGGCAGGGGATCAGAGTATCCCATGCCCCTTCACCCCCCCTGGCAACCTGAGACCCTCAGGCCAGGAGCAGGATGACGTCAGCATAGGGATGTCGTCCGTCCTCCCCCGGTGAAGAGGAGACCCAGTGGAAGTAATTGTGCACAAAGGTAAGTAAATATCATTTTTATTTATTAATTTTTTGGAGGAAATACCGGCAGCAGCTGAAGCGGGTGGGGAGGGCCTATTCCGGGCCCTCTCCTGAAGCCGGAGGAGCCTGGGGGGATCGAAGGTGAAGAGGAGATTAAGGGGTAAGGTGAGTTTCTTTTTTAATTTTTTTGCCCACTAGCAAGGGGGAAAATTAGGCTTGTAACTCTTATGTGATTGGCGATTAACGTCAGGAGAGGCAACTACGTGAGAGTAACATGATTAACGTCAGGAGTTAAACCACGTGAGGGTTACATGCTTGGCGTTAAAGTAAAAAACATATACATATATAGTAGAGACAGTAGAGCATCAACATATATCTCCTAACTACTGTACGTAATCTCACAATATAACAGATCTACTGTATATGCTAAGTGACACTTGCAACCCTGCAAGAGACACATGCTGACCTCCACCTCAGCAGATGGGCCTGCAATATGTTACTGCAAGATCTACACAGGCAGGGTGGTTATGATGTTATAAGAATAATAAGAGCGATAGATGTTGGTGATAGAATACTTTTCCACAGGTTCTGCTTGTCTCTTAATGTGAATTTGAGACTTTTGCCAGATTGACTGCAGTTCACAATTATGACAAGTTATGAGAGTAGATGGCGCTGTTACCAATATTTATTTGTAGTCTCTATATGCATTTTTCTGATGTGTTGTATTTCCTGTATATTAAGCTGTATATCACTTCTTTTTCCTCGCTGTGTGAGCCACCATGTTAAGGTGACACTCTCTTCTACTGCACGCATGCTCCAGTAAAGCCGGTTCCTGTTATACCACTAATGTCTATCTGGATTTGACCCAGCACTCACACTCTGCAGCAGGCTATGGGCCCGGTGACCAAGTGAAGACACAGCGACAGGATAAAGTCCAATTACCAAGCGTGGCCCAGGCAGAGCAAAGCCCTGAACAGGAGACAGCAGGGTTGGTGCGGAGATTGACATAAAGAAGCTTTCCAGAAACATCTCTTGTATACACGTAAGACTGTTCTTATATATAAAGGAGGGAGAATGGCCAGCATCTCAGAGCTTAAACTGTCAGTGGCCAAGCTGAACAATGACAATTATAAGTCCTGGAGGTTTAAAGTGGCAATGCTATTATCCAGAGATGACTTGTGGGAGGTTATCACTACAGAGAGGTCACCCACAGGATAATTATCAGGACTGGGACAGGAAAAACAGGCACGGGTCACCATAAGCTTACTAGTAGAAGATGATCAGCTTATTCACATACGCAGCATGGAAAAATTGAAAGACATGTGGGATGTACTGAAAAGACTGCATGGGAGATTCAGCTTAAACAGCAAGTTGTTTCTGCTGAGGAAACTTTACAAAATGAGGCTTAGCAGGGAGCAAGACATACAGGAGAATATAAATGCCATGCTGGAAGTGATCACACAAATCAGATCAGTTGGTGAAAATAAACAGACAGTCATGCAGCAGCCATTTTGTTGTGCGGGTTACCCGATACATATACTGCCCTGATTAATGTGCTGGAAAACTACAACAGAAACAGAACTGCTCTTAAATCTACAGACACAAAGCTACACAGGAAGGAAACCAGGGTGTGCACTAGATGCAGCAAACAGGGGCACATAAAGAGAGACTATACTATATGGAAAGCAGGGCAAATGAAACAGCGTCCCTCTCATACTAAACAGATATAAGCTATATGAAGAGAACTGGAATGTCACATTTAAAGTGACAGGAAACCATTAACCATTTTAAGGATGATGCATTGATTCAGGAGCAACCAGTCACATGGCAAGTGATGCTTTTTCACAGAACTTGATCTGAATAACAAAGAGACAGTTTATCTTTCAGATGGAAGTAAAATACATGCAGAGGGATATGGACATGGAGCACTTGTATGCCCCAATGATGCGGGACACAATTTAGCCTTACCAGTGAAGAAAGTGCTTCATGTTCCTGATCTAGAAGGCCCATCTGTATCACCTCAACACAATGAAGGAAAAGGTGAGACTATGCACTATGCACTAAACACAATGACTGTATACACATATGGCACAGACTTTCCCAGGGTTTGCTCCATCTCCTGCTCCTGATTAGGGATGCCCTGCTGTGTGGAACCCTCCAAAAAGCCCCAAACAACTAACTGATTCCGTGTTCCAATGTTGCATGTGTGGACGCTTAGCCAGTGAGAGCTGTTTGCTATCTTTACCTCTTTTGGCAAATGGCTTTGATTTACTTTAATGGCCTATCTGAATGACTGGGGTGGGAGCACGTGCACAACGCTGGGGGTGCAGCAGAGCAGGATTCCCATTCAAAACAATAAGAGCCGCCTGCTAAATGGCGTAGTCATAGCAGGCAGCTCTCATTGGACAAGAGCCTGCGCATGTGTCGTGGGACCGGGAAAGGTGATAGATTACTGGTGACCTGGGAGGGTTCACACTGCGAGGCATCCCGATTCGGGATGCCTCGGGGTAAAGCCAACTGCCGGCCCTGGAATCTTTTAGATTCTCATATTGCACTAGGGTTAAAGATGTGGCTTTAAAATCTCAATGTCACTAATACAAACTAAACTTCGCTCCAGCTCAGACAAATTAATTTATTAGAATGTATTTTATGTTTATTGGTACCATTTCAGTATCATGAAAAGCTAATTTGGGAGTGGGGCAGGTTTAGTGCTTTTTAGACTGTGGCATTAATTGCAAAGGTGATTATGGATTCTGATTAAAAGCTCTTCTTAAGGTGGACCAAAACCCAACCCTTTGTGGAAATCCGGTGATGCTGCCATAACCAGCACATGCACCATGGGATCTCTGGATTGGTAAAGATATCAGGTGACTGTGGACAGTTTCACATAGCAGAGCATTCGGATTCTGGATGCCTCTGAAACAGGGAATTGCCTGACCCTGGAGTCTTTTAGACTCCTGAGCCAGGAATAAAGGGTTTTGGTCTGCTTCACAGGGACAGTCCAGGCAATGGTGATAAAGCAGCAAGGAGCTCAACTGAAGCCAGTCTCTGAGACTGTAGATGCTCCAGGACCATACACAATTTGGTTGCATGGCCACCCCTGTCCCGCTGTGGTCCCAGCACAAGTGAGCCACAGTGTTTGCGCTTGCTGAGCTCACTTATGCTGGTTGTGCTGAGAGACAGGGGTGGCCATGTGGCCATGTTGGAGTGGCTTGGAGGGTAAGTATCCTGGGATTCTTGCATTGGGGGGCATCCCCAGGCAAACCAAAAACACTGCCATAGTCTTGGATCACTGTAATAGTCCCACCCATCCATCTGCTCCTCCTTGCTCTATACATCCATCCCTCCCAGCTTCTCCCAGCCATCCATTCCTCTGCCTCTCCTCCAAGTTCTTCCCATCCATCCCTATCCCCTTAATGCCCATATACCCATCTATCCACTCCTCATAGTTCTAGTCATCCATCCATCCCTCCCTCCTGCTCCTTCCAGCACCTCCCAACCATTCATCCCTCCCCCTCTCCTCCCAGCTCATTCCATCCCTCCCTCCTGCTCCTTCCAGCACCTCCCAACCATTCATCCCTCCCCCTCTCCTCCCAGCTCATTTCATCCAGCCCTCCTATACATCAATCCCTCTCCACTCAATTGTGGCCATCCATCTACTTCTCCTTGTACCAGCTATCTATCCATCCCCCATCCGGCTCCTCTCAAGCATCCCTCCTCCTTTCTTCCCAGTTCAGCCCATCTATTCCTCCCTTCCTCTCTCTCTTCTCAGTTCTGCCCATCCACCCCCACCTCCTAGCTGTAGCCATCCTTCCCTCCCTCAATCCCCCCGCTCATTCCATCCATTCCTCCTATCCATCCCTCTCTGACTCCCGATCCTTTCTGCTAATCCCATAGCCAATGGATGCAGGCTCTCGTCCAATGAGAGCCATCTGCAGTGACTATGTCATTTGGCGGTGCGTGCTCTCTGAATGGAATCCCTATTGAAAACAATAAGAGGCGTGTGCTGAATAACATTAGTCACGGCAGGTGGCTCTTATTGTACGAGAACCAATGCATGTGCTGTCGGTCTGGGGAAAGGTAAGTGATAACTGATGCCCTGGGGGGAGGATTCACACAGGGATCCTAATTCAGCATTCAACGGCTGGCCGAGGAATCTTTTAGATTTTAGGGTGGCCGTGGGTGGGTTTTGTTCTGCTTTACATGTCTGTAAGAGCCACATTGAACACATTTAATGTTATAAAATGCAAATGTTTTAAGCAATGAGTATGACACCAATAAGTCACTGGCAACAATCCCGCAACCTTTCCATAAAAAAAGGCCCCTCCATAAAGGAGAGCTAGATTTATATGTGTAAGTAGAGTTATCCTTTAAGCTTGCGTTAAAACAAAATCTAACATATAGAGCAGAGATGGCTGAACATGAACATATGTCTCTTAGCCATGTAATCTATGAGGCCGATTCATTAATAGCGGCAGGTAGCGACAGTTGAGCGACTGTAGCAGTATTTTCACAGCGCCCGCTTGTAGTCGCTGTGCTTGCCCATTGTTCGGTTGTTGATAGCGACTCAGTTGGTGTGCAGTAATGTTGAATACGGGGTGACGAGTCGCTATTTGACAGGTTCCGAGCTGTATGGGAGCGCATGATAGCGACTGGTCAGAGCGACCGGCTCCCACCATATTCATTAAAAAATCACGCTCAAAAAATTCTCACGCTGTGAAATGCATGTTTAAACCCCAGAGCACTGGAGGCGATGGGTTAAAAGTAGTTTTTTAACCCCCAAACCATCATATTTTTGGAAACCAAAAAAAAAAAAAATTTGAAAGAATTTAGTATGAATACATTAATATCAGACCTGTAATATCAATTCTGTAAATTTTTTTTTTTTTACCTTAAAAAAATTAACTAACATGGCAGAAGTGGTCACAGAATTTTTCACAAAAAAAAAAAAACATTAATAACAATTAATTATGAATATTTAAAGATTGTTCCATTGAAATGCATTGGAGAGCGCCAGGTAGCGAGAGGTCATACCTGTCGCTGTTCAAGGTCGGACGCTGGCGCTGTGGGCTGAGGCTGGAATAATGATAAATGAGTCGCTATATGGCGCTATCTCAGTCGCTAAGCAGGATCGGCTTGATAAATGTGTGATTGTGGTGGGGAGCCGGCGTTCTCGTGGCGGGGCCCGTCATTACCGGTCGCTCACCAGTCGCTACCTGTCGCTATTCCTTCATAAATAAGGGCCTATGTACCATATGTTACTGCATGATACACGCTCAGGCAGGACGGTTATGTATTAATAAGAGTAACAGGGGCAATAAAATACATCCAGGAGCCTCCTGCCCCTCACATGTCATACAGACTCTATTGCTAGCTTATGGGATGTGTGCAGACCCTCTGTAAGGGGCATCTGGAGACACATTCCTACTCATTCACAGCTCATTCAGCTAGAGAACATATACATTATATCACATGTTCCTTTCCACTTACCATTCTATTTCATTTTGCCTCTGCCCCCTCTTTTTACCTTTCCTCTACCCCCTCTCTTTTACACATTTCCTCCATCTCCAGCTTTTTTCACATTCATTTTAGCTCCCTCTTTATTCCCACATGTCTCTCTCTTCTTTCCACAACTCCCCTCTCTTTTTTCTACTTGTCCTCTGTCTGTCTGTCCTATTCACATTACATCCTGTTCACTTTCCTCTGTCTCCCTCCCTTTTCCACATTCCCTCTTCTCTTTTCCAAATTCTTTCCACTTTTCTCTCTTTTCCACATTCCCTCTTCTCTTTTCCAAATTCTTTCCACTTTTCTCTCTTTTCCACAATCCCTCTTCTCTTTTCTATTTTCCACACTCTCTCCACGTTTCTCTCTTTTCCACATCCACTCTTCTCTTTTCCATTTTCCACATTCTCTCCACTTTTCTCTCTTTTCCACATCCCATCTTCTCTTTTTTTTTCACATTCTCTCCACGTTTCTCTCTTTTCCACATTCCCTCTTCTCTTTTCCATATTCTCTTCACTTTTCTCTCTTTTCCACATTCCGTCTTCTCTTTTCTATTTTCCACATTCTCTCCACTTTTCTCTGTTTTCCACATTCCCTCTTCTCTTTTCCACATTCTTTCCACTTTTCTCTCTTTTCCACAATCCCTCTTTTCTTTTCTATTTTCCACATTCTCACCACTTTTCTCTCTTTTCCACATCTCCTCTTCTCTTTTCCTTTTTTCCAAAAATCAGCCTGGGATTTTACTGGCCCCAACTAGGATATGACAAGTCCATGAGCTAATTATCTCCGCCCCCAAGGAGCATTTAGGCCAATCAAGAAGTGCATTTATCAGCTCAATGCTATAGCATTGCAGAATCATCAGGGCAGGAGTGGATATTTAATAAGTTATGATACTGAAGCTTTAGTATTGTAGGGGAATAATGTGGCAGGTGGGTATAGACCCCACAGGGGGTCCCGTGTGCAAACCTGCTCACATCTAGCCAGTTCTGAGAGCCCCAAGAAGATGCCATTTCAAAGCATCAGAAAATCTCTGATCATATTGAAATTCCCTATGTAGTCTATGCATTCTGCTATGGATTGTCACTGAGCTGAGAAGGGCACAGCTTTAGGAGTCATGAGCATGCTCTTCCGTGGTCGGAGACAGTTGTGCAACCCCTGTGGCTTGCCAAATCACGCATGCTGAGCACACCAAGGGACAGTGTGGCCCCTTTTTTTGTGTGGTTCTGGAGGATTTAAATTAGAAGGAGGGCAACATTTGGAGCCCTGTTACAGCTTTTACCCGGCACTGCAGAGAATGGAGGAGAAGGACAGGCATCAGGTGAGCTGATTGCTGCCTTATTATTGCTGTTGGGTTTGTTGCTTTTAAAGTGGACCAAGACCTACGGCTATCGGCAGGGGAATCATTAACAATGATCCCCCCCCAGGGCATCCAAAATCGTTATGCCCCGCTGTGTGACACCCAGGTCGCCCATACACTTACCTTGTTTCCCGGTCTAACTGTGCATACATGAGCCACGGGCGCATCCCCGCTATCCCTCTAGCAGGGCGCATGTCTGCGCCAGGCACTTGTGAATGGCTGGCGCGGGCGCGCTTCCTGTTAGAGGATAGCGGGGGATGCGGCCATCAACGTGCTGGGACCCGCTTGACGAAGGCTTAGATTGGTACCTCTGGAGAAGTCGCTGGTAGCGGCGGAACGCGTGAGGATTGTCCCCTTTGCACCATCTCTTTGATTTGGTTTATCGACCATTTATTTGTTTCGGCGACCCGGGGGCAAGGACCAAAACCCAGGATATTCAAAATCCTGGCTTCTGGTCCACTTTAAACAACACAGAGGCTGCTTGGGTGCTTTAGGCCCTTATTTATGAAGGAATAGCGACACGTAGCGACGGGTAATGACGGGCACCGCCACGAGAACGCCGACTCCCCACCACAATCACACATTTATCAAGCCAATCCTGCTTAGCGACTGAGATAGCGCCAGATAGCCACTCATTCATCATTATTTCAGCCTCAGCCCAGCGCCAGCGTTCAACCTTGAACAGCGACAGGTATGACCTCTCGCTACCTGGCGCTCTCCAATGCATTTCAATGGAACAATCTTTAAATATTCATAATTAATTATAATTAATGTTTTTTTTTTTTTTAAATGTGAAAAATTCTGTGACCACTTCGGCCATGTTAGATAATTTTTTTAAGGTAAAAAAAGGAAAATAAATTGTGTGCAGAATTGATATTACAGGTCTGATATTATTGTATTCATTCACATTTTTTTTTGGTTTCCAAAAATATGGTGGTTTGGGGGTTAAAAAATTACTTTTAACACATCGCCGCCAGCGCTCTGGAGTCTAAACATGCATTTCACAGCGCGAGAATTTTTTGAGCGTGATTTTTTGATGAATATGGTGGGAGCCGGTCGCTTTGACCAGTCGCTATCATGCGCTCCCATACATCGCGGAACCTGTCAAATAGCGACTCGTCACCCCGTATTCAACATTACTGCACACCGACTGAGTCGCTATCAACAACCGAACAATGGCCAAGCACAGCGACTACTAGCGGGCGCTGTGAAAATACTGCTACAGTCGCTCAACTGTCGCTACCTGCCGCTATTAATGAATCGGCCTCCCAGTCCTCCTTTAACTCCCATTTTCCAGCCTCATCTGTGGGCTTGTCACCGGCACTCGTTGTCTGTCTGTCACATGTGGGCAGTAGGCGAGCAGCTGTCCAATGTATTATACACACTAGAGATTAGACGGCCCGTTCTTCTGGATCACGCCATGCATTTCTTTAACGGCTCAGCAGATTTCTGCCTCCATCTAAGGCCATCTGCCAAAGCCGCACAAGGATCAAGGAAAAGGGATCTTACAAACGCTCTCCCGAGCTGCGACGCTGTGAAAAGCTCAGCTTGTGATTTTAGTTGAAGAATGCGCTGTGTCTCCAATGGAGGATTTGCGCACGCTGCCCGGGATTCGCCATGACTGATGCTCAGGTCGCCAGTGGTGTCCCTTACTGTAATGCTCTGCACTGTGCTGTCACATGTCCCTTCTGAGCTCATAACAGAGCTCCTACCACCATTTTTAATGTTATTTTTCCAAATCAATATTATTTTATATCATTTTCAAAGTTACTTTTATATGTGAGCATGAATCCTGTGGGCATCCATAGCCTGCTGGCATTTCCAAAAGTGTTTTGATTCTAGATTTGTTTGTTTAGCTATTGAAATATAAAGAAAATGTGAAGAAAGAAGAGTAATGGTTAGAAAAAAGGTATGGAATGAAAAGTAGAGTAAAAAAAGATCAAAGAAGTCCAGCTTTATAGTAAAACATCTTTAAAGTGGTTCAAAACACAGAATTTTGACTTTGGTCCTTGCCCCTGGGGCTCCCCGATTGGGGAATGTTCTGCTGTGTGAAACCCCCCAGGTCCCCTGAACGAACTTACCTCTTCCTGGTCCTACGGTGCATGCCCGTCCGCTTGTCCAGTCAACATACTCGGATCCGCTCGAGCCCCTTTGTCCAGGAGTGCATCTAATGCGAGCGAATCCAAACGCCCTGGCACCCGCATCCCCCGTTACCCTGTAACAGGCAGAGTGCCCGCGCTGGCCATTCACAAATGCCTGGCGTGGTTACCCGCCCTGATGAAGGAATAGCGGGCATGCGACAGCTGCTCATGCATGCGCCGTTGGACCAGGAACGAAGGTGAGTTTTCAGATGACCTGGGGAGGCACCCCTGAATAAACTCCAAGGTGGGTTTTGGTCCTCTTTAAAGTGGACCAACACCCTCCCATGATCGGCCCGGGAATCAATAAGATTCCCGGACCGATCAGACCCCTGACTGCGGGGCACCCGGATAATTACAATTGTAAACACACAGCCAACCAACGTCTTGTATGTCAGAAAGTGCTCCCCTCCACCATTGGGACCAGGTAACGCGTTTCAGGCTGTTACCAGCCCTTAGTCATACCATGACCATGTTACCAGTTTGATGGCTGTGTGTTTACAATTGGAATTATCCTCATTTTAAGCTATGAAGTAAAAGCTAAGTTTTAACCATTCTTAAGCTGGACATTGCAACTGGAACCTCATGGCTCTAAAGACAAGAGCCAGGCTAGACGGCACTGTGAGAGCTGGTAGAAGCGTGGAGCACCCCAGCCCTGGAATGGCTGCCTGACACCCAGGCCACAGAAATTGCAGAGGAGCCAGCTTCAGCCCTCCTTATACTGGAACCAGACACGCAAACATCTAGGCCACTGTATTTCCTTCCATGGAAGCAGCAGAAGTCTTCTGAAAACAGTGAGCTGAAAAGTCAAAGGCAGAACATTCAGAGGAGAATGTCCATGTCGAGGAGGTGTTGTAAGAACAAGCAGTGGCTGACAGGCCAAGTCCCCCTTTCTGCAAAGGAAAAGCCTGTTGCTGCATGGGGGTCAGTGTCTGGACCAACTGCCCTTGTGCAGAAGAATTTGAGATTAACTGCCCATCTATAGCAGGTTGGTTAACCCACCACTCCTTGGGTGCAGCAATAGGGTCCTAGGGTGAGAGGCCCCCCCTTGGGAGTAAGGAATCCCAGACATGGTCAAGACATACATCTTTAAGGAAGTCAAAACTTCTTCTTAAAGTGGATCATTTTGACTATCCTGTGTTTTGGTCCTTGCCCCCAGGGTATCCTGATCGGGGTGTCCCGCTGTGTGAAACCCCTCAGGTCTCCTGAACGAACTCACTTCTTCCTGGTCCGCATGCTCGGCCGCATTCCCCGTTACCCCTTAACAGGGAGTTTTCCCTCACTGGCCATTCTCAAATGCCTGGTGCAGGCACACACTTTGCTAAAGGGATAGCGGGGATGCAGCCACTGCTCGCACTAGTGCCGTTGGACCAGGCACAAAGGTGAGTTTTCAGGCGACCTGGGGGGATTTCACACAGCGGGGTTCCCCGGGAGGAGTGAGTATGCTTGCCCTGGAGTCTCACAGACTCCAGGGTGGGTTTTGGTCTTCTTTAACAGCCCCTTCGCTGCCCCTATTACACCACTATCATTGTCAGCCCTTTGCTCTTGCATCCACTCAAAGCTGAAACACCACCTCATCGTTTTCCTCCTGGTAGCGCCCATTTTGGAGCTTTCTTTGCCAGCATCTCATCCATGCTGCTGCCTGGAATCAACTGACATAACTGACAATGCACAGTAACAGGAAGCGCAGCAGCACTTCCTGTTTGCAGGCGGCCTGCAGGGCCAGGAGATGCCATTTTGTATTTTAAGGTTTACCACAGCAGAAGTTAGAAATTAGAGTCGCTGTGCAGCAATCTGATTTGCCCTGGGGAGGGATACATACCAGCACTGTTTATTCTGATGGTACACTGTTGTTCCACTTTAAGTCTGTTGTACGTCTCAGTTTGCTGTGGCTGGAGATACTAGATAAACTATTGATAATAGACACGGTGGATTAGAGTCATTGGATGGCAGGTACATATTGCCATAAAATAAATGAGGCTACAGAAAAACTTTAATTAGAATGAAACACCTATTATATAAGAGTTTCATTTTAACAAAGTAGGTCATTTTTAGAGTGTAAAGGTCACGCACAACCACAGTTACAGTGGAAAACATTTTTGCCTGTAATCTATAAGCTGCAGGACACACGGGGAGGCCGATTCATTAATAGCGGCAGGTAGCGACAGTTGAGCGACTGTAGCGCCATTGTGGTGGGGAGCCGGCGTTCTCGTGGCGGGGCCCGTCATTACCGGCCGCTCACCAGTCGCTACCTGTCTCTATTCCTTCATAAATAAGGGCCCTGGTGCTTTGTAACCCCCCTCATGAAAGCACAGGCTCTCTTGATGCTGGAAGAAGCTAAAGAATTAACTTAAAGTGGACCAAAACCCACAGTCCAACAGCCCTGGAGTCTATAAAATTCCAGGGCCACATGATTCCCTCCCACCAGAATGGATGCCCCACTGTGTAAAACCCCCCAGAATGCTCAGAAACTCACCTTCTTTCCCAGTCCAACGCCGCTTGCGACCAAAACCCAGGATAGTCAAAATCAGTGTCTGGGCCAACTGCCCTTGTGCAGAAGAATTTGAGATTAACTGCCCATCTATAGCAGGCTGGGTAACCCACCGCTGCAGCAATAGGGTCCTAGGGTGAGAGAATAAGGAATCCCAAACATAGGCCCTTATTTAACAAGGGATAGCGCCAGGTAGCGACTGGTGAGCGAACGGTAATGACGGTCACCGCCACGAGAACGCCGGCTCCCCACCACAATCACACAATTATCAAGCCGATCCTGCTTAGCGACTGAGATAGCGCCAGATAGCGACTCATTCATCATTATTCCAGCCTCAGCCCACAGCGCCAGCGAGCGACCTTGAACAGCAACAGGTATGACCTCTCGCTACCTGGCGCTCTCCAATGCATTTCAATGGAACAATCTTTAAATATTAATAATTAATTGTTAATAATTTTTTTTTTTTTTTTTTTAATGTGAACATTTCTGTTACCACTTCTGCAATGTTAGATATTTTTTTAAATATGGTTGTTTGGGGGTTAAAAAACTACTTTTAACCCATCGCCGCCAGCGCTCTGGGGTTTAAACATGCATTTCACAGCGCGAGAATTTTTGGAGCGTGATTTGTTAATGAATAGAGATGAGCGAGTAGTGAAATATTCGAAATTTCGAATTTTGTTTCGAATAGACCGCGTTACTCGACTACTCGACCGAATATCGAATCCCATTATAGTCTATGGGAAAAAAATGCTCGACACTTGGAAATCTCAATTCGACCACTTGGAGGTCACCAAGTCCACCCTGAAACATCAGAAAATGATGCCAACACTGCTGGAATGCAACTGGGACAGCAGGGGAAGCATGTCTGGGTGCATATAACGCGCCCAAGTCGCACTATTACGCCACTATCACAGCCACTCAACAATACACTCCAAACACAATATAACTTCTACCTAAAGTGAGACAAGACAAGGAAACCTTCTTTCCTCTACATTGCCATGGACCCCAAGCCAAACTGTACAAAAAAGAAGAACAAAATTCTGCACCCCTTAAAATCACGTTGCCTAATGACAACCACAGATGGCATAGGCAAGGGGGAAAATAAATAGACCCCACCCCTAATTGTCATTGTGTGTGTGTGTGTGTGTGTGTGTGTGTGTGTGTGTGTGAGATGTGGTCAGACATGTCCTCTTGTGTCATTGTGTCACCCCAGCAGTAAGGGAAGCTTAAAGGAGGAGGTTTGTTACAGTGTGTTACCCCAGCAGTAAGGGAAGCTTACAGGAGGAGGTTTGTTACAGTGTGTCACCCCAGCAGTAAGGGAAGCTTACAGGAGGAGGTTTGTTACATTGTGTCACCCCAGCAGTAAGGGAAGCTTACAGGAGGAGGTTTGTTACAGTGTGTCACCCCAGAAGTAAGGGAAGCTTACAGGAGGAGGTTTGTTACAGTGTGTCACCCCAGCAGTCGGGGAAGCTTAAAGGAGGAGGTTTGTTACAGTGTGTCACCCCAGCAGTAAGGGAAGCTTAGAGCTGAGACCTCTTAAAAATTGTGTGGAGGCCCAAGAGCTGAGACCTTTTAAAAATTGTGTGGATGCCCAAGAGCTGAGACCTTTTAGAAATTGTGTGGAGGCCCAAGAGCTGAGACCTTTTAAAAATTGTGTGGAGGCCCAAGAGCTGAGACCTCTCAAACATTGTGTGGAGTCCCAAGAGCTGAGACCTCTTAAAAATTGTGTGGAGGCCCAAGAGCTGAGACCTTTTAAAAATTGTGTGGAGTCCCAAGAGCTGAGACCTTTTAAAAATTGTGTGGAGGCCCAAGAGCTGAGACCTTTTAAAAATTGTGTGGAGGCCCAAGAGCTGAGACCTTTTAAAAATTGTGTGGAGGCCCAAGAGCTGAGACCTTTTAAAAATTGTGTGGAGTCCCAAGAGCTGAGACCTCTTAAAAATTGTGTGGAGGCCCAAGAGCTGAGACCTTTTAAAAATTGTGTGGAGGCCCAAGAGCTGAGACCTTTTAAAAATTGTGTGGAGGCCCAAGAGCTGAGACCTTTTAAAAATTGTGTGGAGGCCCAAGAGCTGAGACCTCTCAAACATTGTGTGGAGTCCCAAGAGCTGAGACCTTTTAAAAATTGTGTGGAGGCCCAAGAGCTGAGACCTTTTAAAAATTGTGTGGAGGCCCAAGAGCTGAGACCTTTTAAAAATTGTGTGGCGGCCCAAGAGCTGAGACCTCTCAAACATTGTGTGGAGTCCCAAGAGCTGAGACCTTTTAAAAATTGTGTGGAGGCCCAAGAGCTGAGACCTTTTAAAAATTGTGTGGAGGCCCAAGAGCTGAGACCTTTTAAAAATTGTGTGGAGGCCCAAGAGCTGAGACCTTTTAAAAATTGTGTGGAGGCCCAAGAGCTGAGACCTTTTAAAAATTGTGTGGAGGCCCAAGAGCTGAGACCTTTTAAAAATTGTGTGGAGTCCCAAGAGCTGAGACCTCTTAAAAATTGTGTGGAGGCCCAAGAGCTGAGACCTTTTAAAAATTGTGTGGAGGCCCAAGAGCTGAGACCTTTTAAAAATTGTGTGGAGGCCCAAGAGCTGAGACCTTTTAAAAATTGTGTGGAGGCCCAAGAGCTGAGACCTCTCAAACATTGTGTGGAGTCCCAAGAGCTGAGACCTTTTAAAAATTGTGTGGAGGCCCAAGAGCTGAGACCTTTTAAAAATTGTGTGGAGGCCCAAAAGCTGAGACCTTTTAAAAATTGTGTGGAGGCCCAAGAGCTGAGACCTTTTAAAATTGTGTGGAGGCCCAAGAGCTGAGACCTTTTAAAAATTGTGTGGAGGCCCAAGAGCAGAGACCTTTTAAAAATTGTGTGGAGGCCCAAGAGCTGAGACCTTTTAAAAATTGTGTGGAGGCCCAAGAGCTGAGACCTCTTAAAAATTGATTGTATTAAGCCCAAGAGGTGAGCCATAATTTTTTTTTATTAATACAGCAATTCTACGGCGGTTAAGGAGGAGGAGGAGGAGGAGGAAATGGCACTTCATACAGATGGCACTTCACTCTTGGCTGCTTTCCACTGTTGTACAAGCAAAGTCCGGGTCAATCCACTTGCTGTTCATTTTGATTAGCGTCAGCCTGTCGGCACTGTCGGTTGACAGGAGGCTGCGCTTATCGGTTATAATGCCCCCGGCTGCGCTGAACACCCTTTCTGATAGCACGCTGGCGGCAGGGCAGGCAAGCACCTCCAAGGCGTACAGGGACAGTTCCAGCCACGTGTCCAACTTGGAGACCCAGTAAGTGTAGGTCGCCGAGGGATCGGGGAGGACAGGGGTGTGGTCTGCCAGGTAGTCCCGCAACATCCGCCGATACTTGTCCCTCCTGCTGATAGCGGGCCCCGCAGTGATGGAAGTTGCACGAGGGGGTGACATGAACGTGTCCCACACCTTGGAGAGTGTTCCCCTGGTGGCTGTGGGCCTGATCGATGTTGTCAGACTCTGGGAGACACTCTCCTCTCTGCCGCCAGTGATGCTGGGTGGGAAAATCTGCATCATGTTCTGCAAGAGTTCCCTCTGGTATTCCAGTAATCGATTCGTCCTCTCCTCTACCGGAATAAAAGAGGAGAAGTTATCTTTATACCGGGGGTCCAGGAGTGCGAAGACCCAGTATAGTTTGTTCTCCAATATCCGGACAACACGTATGTCCCGGGAAAAGCAGCCCAGCATGAAGTCAGCCATGTGTGCCAGACTCTGAGTAGGCATGACCTCACTGCCCCCACCAGAAGGATCATTTTCCATTTCCTCCTCTTCCTCCTCCTCTCCGCCCCATCCGCGCTGAACCAATGGGACGCACACAGCCTGACTGCTACCCTCGCCGCCAGCATCCTCTTCCACAGCCACCTCCACGTTGTCCTCCTCCTCCTCATCCTCCTCCTCCTGCAACTGCCACCGAGCAGCAGACAAAAGTGTGGTCTGACTGTCTACCTGCGTTGCGTCTCCTCCTACCCCCGTCTCCTCTGTGTGCAATGCGTTCTCCCTTATTGCGATGAGCGATTCTTTAAGGACGCATAGGAGCGGGATGGTTACGCTCACTATAGCGTCCTCGCTGCTGACCTTCTTAGTGGACTCCTCAAAGATACGCAATACATCGCATATGTCTGCCATCCATGGCCACTCGTGGTTGGCAAACTGAGGGAGCTGAGTTGGATGCACGCGTGGATGCATCATCTGGTACTCCATCAATGCTCTCTGCTGCTCACACACCCTGGCCAACATGCAATAGGTGGAATTCCAGCGAGTGGGCAGGTCGCACAACAGCCGATGTTGAGGCAAATGGAGGCGTTGCTGGATTTTTTTTAAGCTAGCAGCAGCTACAGTTGACTTCCGAAAGTGAGCGCACAAGCACCGCACTCTCACCAGTAGCTCTGCCAGGTTGGGGTAAGTCTTTAGAAACTTTTGAACTACCAAATTAAAAACGTGGGCCAGGCATGGTACGTGATTGAGTTCTGCAAGCTCCAGAGCCGCCACCAGGTTACGGCCGTTATCGCACACGACCATGCCTGGTCCTAGCTGCAGCGGCGACAGCCACATCTCTGTCTGCTGCAATATGGCGTGCCTCACCTCTGCGGCACTGTGCTTCCTGTCGCCCAAGCTGATGAGCTTAAGCACCGCCTGCTGACGTCTCCCCGCGCCAGTGCTGCAACGCTTCCAGCTAGGGGCTGAGGGCGATGTTAAGGCAGAGGAGGAGGAGGAGGAGGAGGAGGAAGAGGAGGGGGGTCTATCAGAACCCGTGCTGGCAATCTTGGGCGGGGGTGGTATGTAGGCCGTCCCTGTTTGCGACCCCGTCCCCGCTTCCACAACATTCACCCAGTGTGCCGTCAAAGAGATGTAGCGTCCTTGGCCGCAAGCGCTTGTCCACGAGTCGGTGGTCAAGTGGACCTTTGCGCTCACTGCGTACCTCAGGGCCCGCCTGATGTTACGCGACACGTGCTGGTGCAGGGCGGGGACGCCACACCGGGAAAAATAGTGGCGGCTAGGGACGGAATAGCGAGGTGCGGCAGCCGGCATCAGGTCGCGGAAGGCCTGCGTCTCCACAAGCCTAAACGGCAACATCTCCAGGGCCAGCAGTTTGGAGATGAGGCAGGTTAAGGCTTGGGCTTGGGGGTGACTGGAGGCGTACTTCCGCCTGCGGTTGAACGCCTGCGAGATGGACAGTTGATGGGACGAGGAGATGGAAGGTGCAGACGAAGATGCGGGGGAAGGGGGGGCTGAAGGAGAAGGCCCCAAAGTAGCCGAGGCAGAGGCAGATGTGGAGGTGTCCTGGCTGGAGGTCTGGACCGCAGTGGCAGCACACAACAAAGGGGAAGAGGCAGTGGCAGCAAGACCGGGCGCAGGTTGTATTGCGTTTGCTCTCTCCCACTCAGCCCAGTGCTTGAATTCCAAGTGACGGCGCATGCCTGAGGTGGTCAGATTGCTCTTCTCAGAGCCCCTACTCAGTTTTGAGTGGCAGATTGCGCAAACCGCGCTCAGTTTGTCATCCGCGCAAACATTAAAAAATCTCCACACCACAGAAGTACGAGGCCTCGATGGGGGAGCTTCGCGCGACTGCCTGCTGCCGGGAAGAGCTTCGGCCCTGCTGGCTGTGGCCTGCCTTCTCTGTCTGGACTGTCCTCTGCCTCTGGACTGTCCTCTGCCTCTTGCTGCCTTATTCGGTGATGCGCAGACCGCATCTCCACTGCTTTCCCCGCTGGACATCACCCCTGTCCAAGTGGGGTCAGTCATTTCGTCGTCCACCACCTCCTCTTCCACTTCCTCTCTCTGCTCCTCCTCCTGCCCACTGGACATTCCAACAGCCTCCCTTGATGGCAACTGCGTCTCATCATCATCATCGCTCATGATAGCAGATGCTGGTTCCGGGTCCACATCACTAGCAGATGGCGGATACTCAAGTGTTTGGGCATCACTACAAACAAATTCCTCTGCTAGCTCCTGGGATTCTTGCAGCACATCTGGAAAAGGACCCGAAAAGAGGTCCTGGGAGGGGTCAAGGGTGGGCTGACTCTGTTGGCCAGGTTGGGAGGAAGAAGGGTCAGAGTGAGACTCTGTGGATGACTGGGTGGTGGACAAGTGACTGGAAGCGTTATCGGCCATCCATTGCACCACCTGTTCACGCTGCTCAGGCCTTAACAGAGGTGTACCCCGCCCCCCGCATAACTGTCCCATAAAGGCAGGGAAGCTGGATGAGCGTAATGCTGGCTGCCCCTCACCAGCACGCATTGTATCCCCACTGGCTTCAACGTGGTTTGTGCCCCCACCAGCATTTCCGCGCCCCCGTCCTCGTCCACGTCCCTTTGCGCTAGCCCTCCGCATTTCAGACGTTTTACTTTTTTGGCCACGCGTTATGCCAAATATAAAAATATTTTTAAGAAGAACACCTGGCTATACAGCCGTATACTGCCAGAAGGTGAAATGGTGCCTATACGCACCGTGTATAAAACAGTGTTTTGTTGGCACAGAGGACACAAAACAGTAGTGCCAAATATAAAAATATTTTTAAGAAGAACACCTGGCTATACAGCCGTATACTGCCAGAAGGTGAAATGGTGCCTATACGCACCGTGTATAAAACAGTGTTTTGTTGGCACAGAGGACACAACACAGTAGTGCAAAATATAGTTTTGTATATAGGTGCTAATACACCACTGAAGTCGTTCTGTCCCTATTCCAGCATCAGCAGCTACCCCTCACTAAAGCAGCCGTTTTGAGCAGAGTGTATATAGTTTTGTATATAGGTGGTAATACACCACTGAAGTCTTTCTGTCCCTATTCCAGCAGCAGCAGCTACCCCTCACTAAAGCAGCCGTTGTGTGCAGTGTGTATATAGCTAGAATGAGCTATATACTGTTCAGCATAGTAGCCCTAATAAGGACTCTCAATGACTCTCTTGTCTTCTGGTAGCTGGTATATATGGTGGTAAATGCGAGATTCTGAGCTTCTGGGGCCCTGCCTGCCTACATATGAGCTATATACTGTTCAGCGTAGTAGCCCTAATAAGGGCTCTTAATGACTCTCTTGTCTTCTGGTAGCTGGTATATATGGTGGTAAATGCGAGATTCTGAGCTTCTGGGGCCCTGCCTGCCTACATATGAGCTATATACTGTTCAGCGTAGTAGCCCTAATAAGGGCTCTTAATGACTCTCTTGTCTTCTGGTAGCTGGTATATATGGTGGTAAATGCGAGATTCTGAGCTTCTGGGGCCCTGCCTGCCTACATAGGATATGAGCTATATACTGTTCAACATAGCAGCACTAATAAGGGATTAAGGACTCTCTTGTCTTCTGGTAGCTGGTATATATGGTGGTAAATGCGAGATTCTGAGCTTCTGGGGCCCTGCCTGCCTACATATGAGCTATATACTGTTCAGCGTAGTAGCCCTAATAAGGGCTCTTAATGACTCTCTTGTCTTCTGGTAGCTGGTATATATGGTGGTAAATGCGAGATTCTGAGCTTCTGGGGCCCTGCCTGCCTACATATGAGCTATATACTGTTCAGCGTAGTAGCCCTAATAAGGGCTCTTAATGACTCTCTTGTCTTCTGGTAGCTGGTATATATGGTGGTAAATGCGAGATTCTGAGCTTCTGGGGCCCTGCCTGCCTACATATGATATGAGCTATATACTGTTCAGCATAGCAGCACTAATAAGGGATTAAGGACTCTCTTGTCTTCTGGTAGCTGGTATATATGGTGGTAAATGCGAGATTCTGAGCTTCTGGGGCCCTGCCTGCCTACATATGAGCTATATACTGTTCAGCGTAGTAGCCCTAATTAGGGCTCTTAATGACTCTCTTGTCTTCTGGTAGCTGGTATATATGGTGGTAAATGCGAGATTCTGAGCTTCTGGGGCCCTGCCTGCCTACATATGAGCTATATACTGTTCAGCGTAGTAGCCCTAATAAGAGCTCTTAATGACTCTCTTGTCTTCTGGTAGCTGGTATATATGGTGGTAAATGCGAGATTCTGAGCTTCTGGGGCCCTGCCTGCCTACATATGATATGAGCTATATACTGTTCAGCATAGCAGCACTAATAAGGGATTAAGGACTCTCTTGTCTTCTGGTAGCTGGTATATATGGTGGTAAATGCGAGATTCTGAGCTTCTGGGGCCCTGCCTGCCTACATAGGATATGAGCTATATACTGTTCAGCATAGTAGCCCTAATAAGGACTCTCAATGACTCTCTTGTCTTCTGGTAGCTGGTATATATGGTGGTAAATGCGAGATTCTGAGCTTCTGGGGCCCTGCCTGCCTACATATGAGCTATATACTGTTCAGCGTAGTAGCCCTAATAAGGGCTCTTAATGACTCTCTTGTCTTCTGGTAGCTGGTATATATGGTGGTAAATGCGAGATTCTGAGCTTCTGGGGCCCTGCCTGCCTACATAGGATATGAGCTATATACTGTTCAACATAGCAGCACTAATAAGGGATTAAGGACTCTCTTGTCTTCTGGTAGCTGGTATATATGGTGGTAAATGCGAGATTCTGAGCTTCTGGGGCCCTGCCTGCCTACATAGGATATGAGCTATATACTGTTCAACATAGCAGCACTAATAAGGGATTAAGGACTCTCTTGTCTTCTGGTAGCTGGTATATATGGTGGTAAATGCGAGATTCTGAGCTTCTGGGGCCCTGCCTGCCTACATATGAGCTATATACTGTTCAGCATAGTAGCCCTAATAAGGACTCTCAATGACTCTCTTGTCTTCTGGTAGCTGGTATATATGGTGGTAAATGCGAGATTCTGAGCTTCTGGGGCCCTGCCTGCCTACATATGAGCTATATACTGTTCAGCGTAGTAGCCCTAATAAGGGCTCTCAATGACTCTCTTGTCTTCTGGTAGCTGGTATATATGGTGGTAAATGCGAGATTCTGAGCTTCTGGGGCCCTGCCTGCCTACATATGAGCTATATACTGTTCAGCATAGCAGCACTAATAAGGGATTAAGGACTCTCTTGTCTTCTGGTAGCTGGTATATATGGTGGTAAATGCGAGATTCTGAGCTTCTGGGGCCCTGCCTGCCTACATAGGATATGAGCTATATACTGTTCAACATAGCAGCACTAATAAGGGATTAAGGACTCTCTTGTCTTCTGGTAGCTGGTATATATGGTGGTAAATGCGAGATTCTGAGCTTCTGGGGCCCTGCCTGCCTACATATGAGCTATATACTGTTCAGCGTAGTAGCCCTAATAAGGGCTCTTAATGACTCTCTTGTCTTCTGGTAGCTGGTATATATGGTGGTAAATGCGAGATTCTGAGCTTCTGGGGCCCTGCCTGCCTACATATGAGCTATATACTGTTCAGCGTAGTAGCCCTAATAAGGGCTCTTAATGACTCTCTTGTCTTCTGGTAGCTGGTATATATGGTGGTAAATGCGAGATTCTGAGCTTCTGGGGCCCTGCCTGCCTACATATGAGCTATATACTGTTCAGCGTAGTAGCCCTAATAAGGGCTCTTAATGACTCTCTTGTCTTCTGGTAGCTGGTATTTATGGTGGTAAATGCGAGCTTCTGAGCTTCTGGGGCCCTGCCTGCCTACATATGAGCCATATACCGTTCAGCATAGTAGCCCTAATAAGGGCTCTTAATGACTCTCTTGTCTTCTGGTAGCTGGTATAGATGGTGGTAAATGCGAGATTCCGAGCTTCTGGGGCCCTGCCAGCGACAGCCTGTCTTTCCCTGCTGTGAGCGTCTGTCCCTCACTAAGTTCAAGCTGCTAATGCTGACGAAGAGGAAGTGCTGAGTTTTGTATATTCGAGGTCACATGGTTTTTCCAGCCAATGCGTGTAGACGCCGTTCTCGCGATGCCAGCGTCCTCCCAGGACCTGTCCCACCCCCCCTGCATGGTGATTGGTGTAAAAAACGCGCCAGGGAAGGTGGGAGGGGAAACGAATTGTGAGTGCGCCATCGCCGCTGTACTCAATCGAAATCGAGTATGACGAACAGCGTAGTATTCGATCGAATACCGGCTCGGTCGAATACTATTCGCTCATCTCTATTAATGAATATGGTGGGAGCCGGTCGCTATGGCCATTCGCTATCATGCGCTCCCATACAGTGCGGAACCTGTCAAATAGCGACTCATCACCTTGTATTCAACATTACTGCACACCGACTGAGTCGCTATCAACAACCGAACAACAGCCAAGCACAGCGACTACTAGCGGGCGCTGTGAAAATACCGCTACAGTCGCTCAACTGTCGCTACCTGGCGCTATTAATAAATCAGCCTCCCAGTCAAGACAAACATCTTTAAAGAAGTCAATACTTATACCTGACCTTCACCCTGAATATCTTATATGTTTCCCCCACCCTGTACATACAGATTACCCACATTAAAGAATCATCCTACCTGCACCTACTGCATTTTATGAGCCTTCAAACATTCAATATGGCGGCCCATGGAGTCAGGCTGCCTGCAAACAGGAAGTGTCCTTCTGACTATGCCGCTCTCTAAATCCTGTGTTTTGGTCCACTTTAGGGTGTTCTCCAAAGTCCTTGGTGGATACCAACCAGGGAAGACAGCCAGCAGCAAGGGGGGGGGGGGGTGATTTCTTTTTATATTTTTCCTACTTTACTGTATTTACATAATGACATCTTATTATCAAATACATGCTTTGAATATACTTTTTTTTAATAATAACTTTTTAATCATATTAATAATTAATACACACTGTTAAGCAATTTAATGATATTTAAATGATGCAATTATTAGCATAAATGAGTGTGTTATTGAATGCATTGGTGCATATGTATATTTTAATCCGGTATTCCATTAAAAACTGTCATACTTACCTATTCGCATTCATTACAATAATTGTCAATATGAATATCAGTAATTACATGGCTGGTAAATTACAGGAATATGCTTCGTATTCCAGTAACACAGACCATTCCACATTTAATCTAATATTCCAGTAACACAGACCATCCCTCATTTAATCTAATAGTATATGCATTAATAATTAACTGATCCAATCATTACCTATTAAACTAAAATGACTTGGTACAAAAAAATATATGGCAAGGATTGTGCCGACTTTAATGTGTACCTGAACACAATCAAGACAGGTATCTATTTCCAATATTATGAATTAAAAAAGGAATAAAGCTTTAGGTCACATTTTAAAGGGGACCAAAACCCAGGATTTTAACTAGCCTGGGTTTTGGTCGGTCCCTCGCTGTGTTAAACCCCCAAAGGACTCCTATACCAACTCACCTCTTCCCGGTCCTACGGCGCATGTGCGTCCGCTTGTCCAATCAGCACAATTGACAGCCGCATCACCTGCTAACCCCCCAAGGACCTAAAAGTTTGTCCTGAGGATCCTAGCAGCAGTGTGTGTTGGGGGGGCATGTACAGAGTGTGGGGGGGGGGTGAAGGATAGGTAAGCAGGGAGCAGTTAAAGTGGAACAAAACCCAGGGTTTTGACTATCCTGGCTCTTGGTCCTTGCTCCCGGGGCATCTCGATCCGGGGTGCCCCGCTTTGTGAAACCCCCCGGGTCACCGAAACCAACTCACCTCTTCCTTGTTCTACGGCACATGTGCGGCTGCTTGTCCAATCAGATCCACCGCCGCCCCTTCGTCTAAGCCTCCGTCTAAGGCGTGCAAAATGTTAGGGAAAATGTGAGGGAAGCGCGAGACGTGGCCTCCAGCGCTCAGAGCCGCTGTGGTTGGGTGCCGCTTGTACGTGCATACCACAGCGGCTCTGAGCGCTCTGATTGGACGAGCGCCCACGTAGGAGCGTGGTGAGGTGAGTGTTTCCGGGCGTTCTGGGGTGCCCCACCGAAGTGGACCAAAACCCAGGCTAGTGAAAATCCTGGGTGTTGGTCCACTTTAAGCACAAAACATGTCTAGCTATGTGGAAAGACAGAGATTTGGTCGCATACATCTGCAGATACATGTGGAAGCCACACTGCCCCGACAAGGCACTGTGTGCTTAGTGCGGTCCCTACTCTATATATATGAGCCCCATAATAGGGACATGTACTGCAGCTAGTAAAATACAGAGCAACTTTCCACATAGCTAGACATGTTTGGTGCTTAATACTCAGATGAGACTGATGGGTGGGCCCACATTGGGGCCTCCCACACTACCTATTTATTTCTCAGAGCAGCTTGCCATTTTTCCTTCAAAGCTATATTCAGCCTGGATCTTGATGATTTGCTCCAGGTTGCCCCAACGGATATACTGGCAAGATTCTGATTAATTTATCTAGCATGCCATTCAGGGCCCACCCAGGGCCAGAGGGGGGACAGAAGGGGCGTGCGCCCCGGGGCTTCCAACACTTGACCTGCAAAGGGGACCTTCACCAACCTTTGGGTTATGGTCTGGTGCTGGAGGCTTTTCAGTCTTTAGTCTGACAGGCAGCGGGACCAGCAACAAAGTTATCGGCGGAAGTGGGCCCCCCCACGTCTGGGCAATCAAAACCACCATAGGACAGGGCGGCAGAGTCTAGAGCAGCAAAGCCGCCGTCAGCAATGCTACAGTGATGGGTGCAGAGCTGTCACTGCACATAAGCCACCAAGCACAGCCACTGGCAGCTCAATGCAGGGAAGTGTTTTCTGCTGGACCAGCCGGGTGACTACACCCCCCACCCAGAATGGCAAAGCAGGAGATACCAAGCAGTGCGCACCTGCACAAGGGGGGCACAAGGGACTTGATCTGACGTTCTAGTAATCAGTTACTTGGCTGGACTATTATTTCAAGGGAAAATACTGTGTCTGGAGCCTCCACCAGATTTAGGGCCCCACCACACTGAATCCGGCCCTGATGCCACCACACTGATGCTGGCAGTTGGCATATCAGCTATCACTAACATGTGAACTGACTGGTCACAAACAGTTAAAAAAGAAGAAAAATACAGTAAAAAAAAAATCAGCTTACTGTAGCCACATATTCCTTCACCTGTCCTCTGCTGAGCGACCTCTCTACAAGTCCACCGGGTCATGGCCACATTCTGGTCCAGCAAGTGGTGGTCGTTTTTCCAGGAATCCCCCTCCATGCTCCTCCAATGACATCATTAACCTATGGGAGAGATTCCTCTGTGCTACAAAAGCCTCCCTGCCCCAGCATTACAGGGGCCAACAGGGTGGCTGCAATAATCGCTCCCCACCAGAAATAGCCCAGTGCCGCCAGATCACATACCTACCAACTTTTCAGGGTGGGAAAGAGGGACATTTGTTAAATTAAGTCACGCTTCTTGGCGATTGATGGATAGGAGATACGGTGTAACAGTTAACACAATATAAACACTTTAAGTAGGCAAATGAATCATTTATTGATGCAGATCTGCATGTTAAACATCAAAGAAGGGCGAAGGAGGACAACGAGGGACAGGGGGGCACAAAAGAGGGACAGTCCCTCCAAATCAGGGACACTTGGGAGGTATAAGATCAGGCAGACCTGCAGAGAGGATTATGCCCAGAGCGTACAGATAAGGGAAGATGCAGCAACAGTGAATTATTTTTTTTTTTCTTTTGCCAGGTTGGGTGGAGTGGGGTGACTGTGCATCTCGGGTGCCATCAGGTCACAGGTGTCTGATCCAAGGGAGACCTCTCATTGCATACACCATGACTGCCCCTTTAATTTAGTATTATCCAGGTATTATTATCTTTAAGTTAGTATTGTCTTTCAATATTATGTTGTCCTACATAGTAGCTATCAAGTGCTGTGATGTACCTATTCAATCTATTGAGTGGGGCGGGAACATTATTCTGTAGAGAGGGCCCTCGGTACTGAGGAGGGTGAAATATTCACCCCTCGCTTGCTGGGCCCCATACAGGAATCCTGCATGTACTGCCTGATGGTCACCCTGTGTGGATCATTAAACCGGATCCTTCAGCGTAATTTAATGCAAAGCCCAAATCCTTCAAAAATTATTCCCCAGCATCTAAAATCAATATATTTTATGTTTTTAGTCACTTTAATATTATTTTTTCCCCCGCTAGGCTACAACTGTTCAGGACTATAGGATACGGGTGCCGCCATCTTGCCTCAAGGAGCTTCACATACCGAAGAGAGAAGAGGTGGAAAAGTGCATTGGGGCGGGTTATAGCTGTGCTTTGCTCAGCCAAAGCAGAGCTGGGGTCAGGAAAAGGACAGCAATCCCAGAATGCAGAGCAACACAGTCAGAAGACACTTCTTGTCTGCAGGCAGCCTGAGACTCCATGGGCCACCATCTTGGATGTTAAAAGTCTCAGAAAATGCAGTAGATGCAGGTAGGATGATTTTAATGTGGGCAATCTGTATGTACAGGGCGGGGAAAACATATAAGGGTGAAGGTCTGTTTTAAGGCAGCTTAAGTGTGGTTTCCAGCAACTATAAAACTAGCCACTGTGTTTGTTCCGTTTTGATTCCCTGAACATGTGATGTATCGTCTGCACAGTATTGAAAAAAATCAACTTTATCTGCGTTTGCTAATTGTCTTACTTTGTCTAAAAATTTCCATCGCAGGTGAACGGCCACTAAAGACTAAATGCTAATGAGCTGTAAAGCTGCAGCCATGGCCCCTATTCTCCATGGCCCGATGGAAGCAGCGGCACAGGATTCTCTTATCTGATTCTCATTGATCGGAGCTCTTATCTCGTTACATTGCTCAATATTTTATTGATTGTGTTTTGCTATTGTGAGGGTGTCAAAGCGATGCTGTCTGCTCACCATATTATTACTTCTCCCCCTCACCTAGCTTAAATGCAACACATGACTCCCCCCTGCTTATGGGGTATTATCAGATCCCCCCTCCCATTCCCCATATACCAGTGTGGCATTCCCCCCTCCCATTCCCCATATACCAGTGTGGCATTCCCCCCTCCCATTCCCCATATACCAGTGTGGCATTCCCCCCTCCCATTCCCCATATAGGCAGTGTGGCATTCCCCCCTCCCATTCCCCATATAGGCAGTGTGGCATTCCCCCCTCCCATTCCCCATATAGGCAGT